>OZ035882.1:8917730-9517730 GCA_964034835.1 Muscina levida
CCGGACATTTACATACACACACACATACAAGTAAAACCAACCATATATGTAGATTAAATCACACAACAAAGTGACCATGTCAGAGAAAGTACTTACATACATACGTTCTTACCTAAGCTCAATACTACTTCGATATTGTAATCCTATGTAATGATGAACAATATGTATTGGCCTCTAGGTGGATGGCAATAATAGAATTTCTCTATTGTTACTATTATAATAAAGTAGCAGAGACAGATTATACCAGCATTTAATTTACTAATATGTATACATATGTACAAATATTACAAGGATAAATTATTAAGGGCGGCAAAACGTTAGCTCAGCAACAGACATATTGAAACACTGAAAAACTGAAATATTGCAATATTAAATATTTTTATAAAATCTATATGTATCTCTTCGAATATAGAATACTTATCCTATTGTTTACTCATTTACTAAACCTTAACTGTTCTGTGAAACAGTTTAGAATTTCCCTTTAGCAATTTATTAAATGACTTTTCGCAACAACAACAAAAAAACAATACAAAATGCTAATAGTTATAAGCAGTTAAACCCTGCATGGAGCAACAAACTGTGCCACATGCCGAGTTAAGTTAGTACGCTAGCTACCACGACCGCCTTAGCTGTGTGTGCATGTGTGTACACGTGACTGGGTATGTAAAAGCCCTGAATCCTAGAAAATTGTATAATGCAGACAATGTATGTATGTAGCAAGCAGCATTGCAAAGGAAGTCAAATAACCCTTTGGCACTTTTAGTTAAAATAAAAGGGCTCTTATTGCAATATCAATAAATTGATTGCACATATAGCTTTACATATGTACTGGTCTGGTCTATATGCGCTAGTCTGTACACGTATATACATAATATATATAAATATACACAAATGATATATGTACAAACGGTTTTTGTTGCATACGAGTACTACTCCTGTAAAGTTAAGTGCCCTCTGGTGCTGGAGATATATGTGTGTGTGTGAATACAATAAATGCTACACAGATTCGATCGCATGTCTGCCCTCTTCTGTTATGTTATGTGTATGTGTAAATGTGCAGGTTCAAAGGAGTTTTTGTGATTGCCGGATGTATGGTAATGGTTATGGTGTTGGTAATAATACTGATGATGATGATGCTATGATGGTAGTGCTGATGATGGCGGCAGCATTGGTGACGGTAGCTCTAGCGGTGTTGATGGCGGCAGATAATAAAACTGCATTGTACAACTTATTTGCTCGAGTGCACATTTTTTGCTAATAATAAAACTCTCTAAATACTTGCTAAGTAAATATTCTTACTGTGAGAGGTATTTTGCAGGGATATATAGAAAATTATACTCCATAATGTTTATTGTACTGACTTTTGTTGTATGTATGTGTGTGTGAACACAATCTCATTGGGTTGAGGTCTGTAAACACTGGATTCTATGTATGGAGTCGTGAAATACTTTGAGTAAATATTCCAGTCAATCAATTAAATGGAAAATTTACAAAGCTAAGTTCAATATGCTTCAGTTGTATTCTGGAATAAAGAGATTTTTTAATTGTATTAAACAAACAATTTCTAGGAGTCGGAGACAAATATATTTTTACATTATTGATTTTATATAAAAACCTCGAGTGATTATTGAAAAATTTTCTTTCATTTCAGACAGCCCTGAAATGTAAAATCGTTAAACTTTCAAATTTAATCATTGGATTAATTTGTTGTTGTTATTTTTACGTCTAAGGATTTTTCAAAATGTTATCCATAATTTCAGTTTGTAATATGGTAAAATACAAAAGATAGACCTATTACCAAGGTTTGAGAAAAAAAATTTGGATAGGATATTTTGGATAAATTGAAAAATACTTTTATGAAATCACGAATAAAAGAAAAAACGAGAATCCCCAAATGTTGTCGACCCCTAATAAAGTTATAAGTACCATGATGTAAGGACATCCACCTGCAAGATCAGAACTCTCTTCAGATAAGGGGCCTCTATCCAACTGGCGGATGTCCTCGCCAAATACAAGGCTGACATCACCGCCATACAGGAAATGCAATAGACGGGACAGAGATTCACGCAATAAAAAACTGTCAAATTATGTACGGCTACTATGCATTATGCTGCATTATTTGTATACGGCATACTACCGAGGTAGTCTGTGCCAACTCAAACCAACTCTTTCAATTACTTCAAACAAGCCCTCCTAATTCTGATGTTACCGGCATATTGACAGCATATTGCAAATTCGATGTACCACTGCTTCTACGACCGTACTGGACTATGAAAAACCACGTTAAGATAAGCCCTTGTACAACGAGAAACGTCGCGTAATGTCTAAGGAAATATATGCTGCATGCAAGGCAAAACTTCAGCAACGTGTGCGGTAACGGAACGGCGGAAAAAACATCTACGGAAGAAAAAAGAGATCCAGAATTCTAACATTGGTCAAAGGAAAAAGTTTTATCCTGTAAAGGTAAAAGGTAAGAAGAGAGAAGTGACGAAATCACGTCACTCATCGACTAAGGAATAGATGGTCCACCACCAATTGCAAGGCGAAGAAGACACAATATTGGTTATCAATGCAAAGCTGCATTCGACAGTCCTATACGATAATAACTAATAAATTCTATGGTTGAGTTTGGTATTCCCGCGAAGCTGATACGACAAGATGACACTGACTGACACCAAGCGAGGCTTTGGACAAGTTGTAATCTTAAGATGATTCTGCTAATGACTGCAGTAAGCATGAGTGGCACCTTCTATAATAAAAGTCATCATATCATTGCAACTGTGGGATGTTACTGCGGCTTCTTCGAACACTGAGAAGCAGTGGGCAGAAGTGGGTCTGGTGATTAAGGCGGACAGAATCAAATTATTTGTTTCAACAAACTAGTTTACTAGTTTGGGCCGTTGCGTAAACCTTGACAACTATAACTTTCAAAAGTAGATGATTCTGTCTAAAATATTAATGTCAGCCTGGAAATCCAGTTAAATTTTTAGGGCCGATGTTGATTTTAAATAAAATACAATTAGAAAATTATTGTCATTTGTTTTTATTATGATAATATTGTCTTGGTTCCATTATGGATGGAACAAAATATCGGTCAAAAGGCAGAAGGCCTGCATCCGATGGTCCAAATTTTCGATAACGCTGAGGCATAATTGAGGTTCTATACCGTTAATGTGCCAAATTATCTCATCCTTTAACTCTTGAATTGCCGCTTGCGCCGTCCTAATGAAACCACATGTCGTCAACATCCATATCTTCCAATTCGGGCCATAAAAACTTCGTTATCATCTCTCGATAGCGAAGACCATTCACAGTAACTGCCTGACCGGCCTCATTTTGGAAAAAATTCGGCCCGCTGACGCCGCCAGCCCATTAACCGCATCAAACAGTTTTTCGATAATCATTCTTGGATATATACCCAAATGCGGCAATTCTGCTTATTCACTAATCCACTGAGGTGGAAATGTGCCTCATCACTGAAGATGATTTTCTTCGAAAGTTGATCATCCACTGTTGCCATTTCTTTCCAACATTCTGACCATTGACGACTTTTGGTATGGTAAAGCGGCTTTTGTTCTTGAGTCAATTGCACCTTGTAAGCTTGTAAATGCAAGTCTTTATGCATAATGTTCATCAACGACGAGCGTGAGAGGTGCAATTATTGGAAACGACGACGCGTTGAGGTGGACGAGCTGTACGCGCATGTACTGGTGTTTTCACATCTCCTACAGACCCGGTTTGCTCAAATTTTTTTTATGATTTTGCCGATTGTACGCAAAATTGACCGAAATACCATTTGCATTTTGATTTGAACGTTCATTTTCATAATAAGCCTGAACAACGCGTTGCTCAATTATGTAAAACTCCATGGTTCAAATTGGGTTAGTCTGAAATTGAGAAATGTCAAATGAAATGCAGAAAAGAACGACGTTTAGGCGTGGTTCACATTCAACAGCGGCCCTAACAATTTAACCACCCATTATAAGCTAATCAAGCGATTTAATGACAACCCTCAATAGACGAACAAAGATTAAAATCTACTAGAGACTGATATTGCTCTACCGCGCCACAGAATCCTGGGTAATGACACAAGCGGTTCAATCTATTCTGAGAGTCTTCGGCAGAAAAAAATTTGGAACCATCATCATTAACGGCGACTACGGTTGTTTGAACACGTTATAGGACAGGTTGAAAATGATCCAGCGCGGAAGTTTTTGACATTAAACTCGATAGGTGGCATAGGAGGGGGCGACTAAAATATCGTTGGATGTACCAGCTGAAAGAGCTTTTTTGTAGGCATGGTGTTTCGAACTATCTACGGTGAGCAAATGGCCAAAGCGCTTGAAATTCTTTTCTACGTGAGGCAACTGATGGACACTTTTAAAGTAAATGTGCTCAAAACCATCAGAAAGTCGAAGAATTTTGAAAATGATCATAGTCTTTGACAAGTCTTTGATCCAATTCTTTGGCTAGGATCAGTTTGTCTAGGCACAAAGTCTGAATATTGAATATTTTTGATACATCAAGGACCTTGGATCCTTTCAACGTCTTTAATGTTATATATTTTGTCAGATTATCATTGCCTATAACATTCCGAAATATAAGTCCTTCAGGAAAAAAATCAAGTATACCATTCTAGATCTTTGGCCTCTAACTGGAATATTTTTGCAATTATATAATTTTGCCAACGAGCAGTTCTTGTTCAAATTAATGACAAATACTTCTTAGTTATCATTTGTATACCGGACTAAACATTTTATATAACCAGGACTTTAAATCATTTCAGTGTCTTTAACATACGTTCTCAAATATATCTTTCTTGCTTTTTAAAAGAAAATAACCTCGGAGACTTCTAATAACTTTAACAATTTGCATTATGTCTGTTTGTCGTCATGGCACATTACTCGATTAAATATAAAAGTGAAAACTTATCTTAAAACCATACAAAAAATTTAATATTTGTATATTTTATTGAAACTTGTTGTATAACTTTTGACTATATATAAAAGTGCAAACATTTCTCAAAATTTCAGAAAAAAAAATTTAAAAAAATACTTTAGTCTGTATAGCTGCATAACCTCTTATCAAAGATCTTATCGGCTCCCATGTCCTAAAACTTTCATCATATTTTTTGTTATGTTGTTATTTATGTACATTGCCAGACGGTACCCATCATTGTAATTAATAAATAAACTATTTACACATCCATAGGTGTTGGCCGCTACAATGTCTCCGTTATCGAACTCCCTTAGGCTATAGACACTATAATTATAATATCTCCTTTGAGTAAGAACAGCGTTCACATATTGATTTCTACGTATGAAACTTAAAACTTGTCATCACATACTTAATTACACTCATAGTGCAAAGAAAACGAAATCATACACCTTCACTACGCTCTCATTTTACATAGAGACTAGATTTCAATGCCAAGAGCTATAATTAATTTATTTGATACAGCAACATAAAAGAAATTATTGTTCGCCCACAATAAGCCAGCAGCTTATATCACATTTGTTAACAATTGCAAGTATTTCTACCTTGTGCTTAAGTCAACAGACATCTTAAATACCTACTCCTTTGATATCAACAATTTCATTTTCACCAACCCCGCAACTATCATCATTCCTTTTTGGGCCTCTAGCAAGGGAAAACATTTTTTTTCCAGCAGATATGAAAGACGCAATTAAAACCACTTAACCTGACCGCAAATGCGATTACCTGCTAGATGAAATTGTACACTCAATGTGAGGCAGCTACAAAAATAAATAACAAACAGAAACAGAGAATGCAGCAGCGACATCAACATCAGCATCATATAAAACAACATGACCTGACCTTAACCAATACTCGTAGCTAGTATGTAGAGTAGAAACATTCTGCCGCTGCCACACTTATAAAGGAGACACATTCGAAGTGTGTCAATTCCTTAGGGTGTGGCACGCTTTTGTGAATCATATACACATACACACACACGTGCACAGAGCCAAGCTTATACATGTATAAAATACAACATGTATAGCACAGATAGCTTGTTTAATAATGTACAGCAACATTAAATATATTTTATTTTATTCACACGTTTCTCTTCCTAACACTTGGTTGGCATCTTCTCATTCAATGTGTTGTCAAGAATTCTTTTGTTCTAATACTAGCAAAC
The DNA here is from genome assembly GCA_964034835.1 of Muscina levida. Taxonomy (NCBI): domain Eukaryota; kingdom Metazoa; phylum Arthropoda; class Insecta; order Diptera; family Muscidae; genus Muscina; species Muscina levida. The sequence continues at coordinate 8,923,891 of OZ035882.1, forward strand.
GTCACAGAGAAAATTTAAATTAAAATCCTGAATGTCAGACAAATAAATAGAATGCAAAAATTAATTTGATTTTTAACATTATCTCATTGCGAAACATCTCTTCATTTGTCCATTATGTTCTTAGCCTTGTAACAATTAAAGCAAAATAGTTTCTTCAATTCCCATTTTCATCATGGCTTATTTTTCTGCAATAGTATGCAATTTCTTCGCATTCGTTCATTTCCATTTTGTAGTTATTTGTCAAATAAAAAACGAATAAAACTAACACAACATTTGCTGTAGGGGGCGGCATATATTACTAGGTGTGAGTGGTGAGGTATGAAAAGTTTGGTGACAAAGCATATGTGGTTAGTAAGTGCAACATGTCACCGTATGGTACATTTGTAATGATCATACAAAGTTAACCTATACATAGGGTTATTAAAAGGGATATGATACAATGATTTAAATTTTCGGTCAATATGCGAGGAATAGCAATTTAAACGCCTAAGATTTCAGATGGTTCTGGCATCTTTAACTGATGTGGAGACCTCAATTTTGGTAACGATAGATCATACTCCGCATACTGGCACTTCGCCAAACAGAATAAGACTGATTGATTTCTCTGCAGCAAGTAATGAGAAACTTAATTGATCATGTAGTAATCGATAGAAGGCACGCATCAAGTGTCTTAGATGTACGAGTGATCAGGGCGAAAAACCTGCGTAACCAGGCACAGAGAAAGCTGGACATCGCAAAACTGTAGACCACGGAGATAGCCAATGCCTATTCCAACCAAATCACTCTACTACTTCGTGATGCTCCAACTCCCAAATATACTAGCACGCAATGACAATATATTGCCCACTCAATGGAAAGGATTGCGTGGTCCGTAAAAAACCCGAAAATTCAACCAGAAGATAAATGGTAGGATACATGGAACAAGTATTCCCTGCTGTTAAGGCAAGGAGGGTCATCTCGTTACTGACTGAGAGCGTACTGAGAATATGGAAAGATCACTTCTGCAGCCTACTGATGTCTGAAAACTAGGCTGCTGCAGACAATGTACCAATCCGAGACGATAACAATGAGTGTCCCCTTTCGGGCCATGCTAAGATAAAAACTGCAATATCCAACCTATAGAACAACAAAGCCTCTGGATCTGATAGTCTTCCAGCTGAGTTGTTAAGGGTCGGTGGAGATGAGTTTGTTTTAAGCATGCAACATCTCATAGAGAATATTTGGCTTCAGGAGAGCATGCCAGAGGATTGGAATATCAGTGAGCTATGTCTTTTTTACAAAAACAAGATGGCCGTAGTGAGTGTAAAAACTAAAAAACTACTCTCTAGAGTACTGTGTGAACGCCTTAAGTCAATTGTAGAAAACCAGATTGGACCTTATCAGTGCTGCTTTAGACCAGGAAAATCCACGACGGAATAGATATTTACACAACGGCAGATTCTGCAGAAAACCCATGAGAAGAAAATCGATACTTACCACCTCTTTGTCGATTACAAAGCTGCCTTCGATAGTCCCATCAGGCATCGGCTATACAAAGCCATGGTGTACCTGGTGTACCCTTAAGAATACCAAATCCTCTGTTCAGATTGGTAAGGATCTATCTGCGCCATTCGATACGACGAGAGGTCTTAGACAGGGTTATGGTTTGTCATGTACACTGTTCAACATAGTGATGGAGAAGGTGTTAAGGAAAGCAGCGGTCTTGTAACATGTCTTGTACCATATTTAATAAGAGCCACATGCTGCTGGTATATGCCGATATATATCGACATTATCGGTCGGACAATGCGAGAGACAACAGCTGTCTTCTTATCTGTTGAAAGAAAGTCAGCGAAAATGGGTTTGGCAGTGAATAAGGACAAGACGAAGTTGATGGCACCATAGAAAAAAATGTTTAACCATTGGGGACGCATCGGGAACGTTGAAAACTCTTGCTTTGAGGTAGTAAGTGAATTCATCTAACTCGAATCCGTCATGGATCCTAGAAATAAAACGGAGAATAGCCAACGAGCACTTCATAAACACCACCTTATCTCGAACCACCAAAGTCCAACTGTACCAGGTACTCCCCGCAAGGGGTTCTCCTTCGAAAGGCATTTGGGGAGTATCGACCCCACGGACCTGATAGAACCACCAGTGGGTCTCTTTCTGGCCCTGCAAGGCAAAAAGTGGAAAAGTCCATCTTTACGAGCTCCGACCAAGGAATCTAAAGATGGAGAAGGTGTTAAGGAAAGCAGCGGTTAGCATGTCTTGCACCATATTTAATAAGAGCCACATGCTGCTGGTATATGCCGATGATATCGGGAGGTCAGGTATGCCCTGGGCGGTTTGCCCCTAAGGAAAACCGCCTGCCTGATCGTTTGTTTAAGGGACAGCTTTGCTGTGTCACGAAGTGGCTGTGGTTAAACCAAAAGATACACTGGTTAACTAAGAGATTGATGCTCGAGAGAAATGGAGCTGGGTATCTCTTGAGTCTACGAGTCTTGCATCTCCCATTGTACATCTTGCGGATTCTTAGTTGAGTGTGTCGTTACACTCTCAACGTCTTGGGGAAATATAGCACCAAACCTCTATCAAGGGTGTAACAGCGATTGCAGGAACACTGTTACGTTTTTACGGACTAGTTCCAGTACAAACAGAAATAATATAATTGTGTCAGACTCTTTGATCTCTTTCTATCAAGTCGGGCAGTAACCATTCATTTTATGTTTGTGTGATGTCCAAAGTATAATAAACTTGAGTTATAATTGATGATGCCAGCCGGATGGGGTACCTATGGTTTTTAGTAGAAGGTGGTTTGTTGCGGTCAGACGGATGGGGAGCTGTGCTCCTACACATACTGACGATGTGTTTAACGACAGATTACTTCGTATTTCTGGTGGTGAAAGTGGGGCCGGCCGAATGGAAACTTCGGTTCAAGCAGATGGCGGCATGGAGCATAATTGCAGTTTGAATGATTGTTGAGGATAGAATGGTTGCTGCCCATATGACTAAATAGTAGAACATAATAACACCAAGTAACAAATAATTTACAGTGGGAGCCAAATGGGACGGAGTACAAGCCTCGAGCTTGTACTTGTCAGTCAATTTGTTTCCCCCACATAAGAGTAATGAACAATTTGAATATTTCGTGGTGTATTGAGAATCAGATACCGGTCTTAACAGCGGCATAGTAGTATGTTCTAGTGGGGTGGAGCCCACCATCTAATCATTCCTACACGACGATACTAGATGTAAAACACAAACGACTCATGTACCAGGTACTAAATTTACCGGTCCTGCTGTATGCCTCCGAATTTTGGGTGCTTACACAGGCGGATGCAGCTCATCTGGTAGTGTTAGAGAGAAAAATACTCCGCAAAATATATGAGTCATTTGTGTAAACGGCGCGTACAGGATTCGGATGAACCATGAGCTGTACGAGTTATACCAAGACCTTGAAGTTTGACATTGAATTTAGCCAGGCTTTTATATTGGTTTGAGAGCTTTCACATATCAGTATTGAATATCATAATGATGTTCGTGTTTTTATAATTACGAATCCACGGATAAAGTTAATTTTTGACGGCTCTAAATAATATCGAAACACAGAAAACTAGGATTCGATTCCCTTCACCGTCGTCTAAATTCCTTGGATAGCCGGCAACCTCTTTGTTGTCGACATAAACTTCTAAAGAGTCAAATCAATTGACATATCGAGGAAAAGGTTCCTCAAACAGCAGACGTTCATATTCGTCGTTAAACTGTTAGTCCCTTCTATGAGAGTCTAATAATAGAAGAGTATTGGCCACACAAGTATAGAGCCAAAAAAATCAACAATAAAGAAGATATTTTTGGAAGTACTAATACAGTACGAGATCGATTTTCGCACCGATAGCAGCCCAAGCCTGTTGCAGTTACCGAGATTGTTGCGCTTACCGAACCTCTATTGAAAATTGTTATTTTACTTTGTGCAAAATGACTCACGTCACTAAAAAAAACTGTACTATAACAGTAATTTGCTCACTCACATTGAACAATGCCGGAACATTGCATGCGAATAAAAAAAACATATAATTTCTGCGAATACATTGAAAAGTTGCGCTCATCGAGACTGCTTTTTTGAACGTGTTGCACTTATCAAGACTCATTTGTAAAAAAAGCGGTTGCGCAAATCGGGGTGTTGCTATAATCGGTAGTTGCGAAAATCGAGCTCGTACTGTATTTAACAAGAAGACTAAGTATTGATGGATTTGTTTCTATATTATAGATTTGTTTGTGAATTTAATTATAGTTTACATTTTCTAATGTTAAGGTAAAAACGGCATTGCTACTCGTAAGATCACCATGGCAGAGTTTTTTTTATAATCCCTCTCCAGTTGGAAAAAATTCGATGTCAAAACGCATCGATGTCTTCATGTTACAAAATATCATAGATCAAAATCTCAGTCATCTTACACCACCCTCGCTAGACAAATTAAGTTTAGTTAAGCGAACCAAAATTGCATAAACGCCTACATCTATACGAATACATAACACAAATTCAAGATGAGACTGCTAAGAGAAATGTTAAATTTGTATATGCAAAGTACATATTCTCTTGATATGTGCATATCAGGTGCTCGTAAATCACTTCAAATTGTTATTATTATCTCCAGTACGTCTATGTGTGTGTATGCGTGTGTTTGCTGCAACATTAACATCCCCCACAGCCGCATAACAAAACTCCAAACAACAGCAAACACCAACATTAACGTCATGGAGATGCTATCACTTCAGTTGACGCTACTGTGGCAGATTATGCCACTGATACAAGGCAGTATCTGTAGCAATAGGAGTCGGTGTGTGTGTGTGCGGTAGGGAGTTTTGTATTCCTGTGTGTGTTTGTTTGTCTGTGTTTCTTCGTATGCGTTTATTTCATTTTTCATCTCTCTAGAAATGTTGGTGAGTTCAATTTGCATTTGCTAAAATTGCCTTAAAACATTTGCGTTTTGTTTTATGCTGTTGATGTCGGATAGGGGGTTTTCGATTATTTTTTTCTAGTGCTCGCTCTATCAGACTGTTTTATTTATGCATAATGTATTGCATCGTAAACCTTTGCATATGTATAGTTGCAGTTGGTGCCATGTGTGTGAGTTTTCATCACCCGTGTGCTTACAAACAACACTTTGGCACATATGGTTGTTGGTTCTGCTGTTGACGTCGTCGTTGTCGTTGGTAAATAGTTAAGCGTTTATTTAATAGTGACAGCATTAGCTGTCGTAGTGGCAAATGTGGCGTCAACGAAAGTTTGGCACAGTGGGTGAAGTGGTTAATATAGAATTGTTAGTGTGTGTAATTTTACTGGCTTTTTTGTTGTTTTTTCAGGCAAATAATGGGTAAATGCAGCTGCTTTGGACAAGACCAGACTTTGATTATTCAGAGAATTGGTGTGACGAATTGTCTAAGGATTAGACAACCACAGTAAGTAAAAAATTGTTTAATGCCTTATGAATCCATCTAAAAAACAAGTCATTTTTCAATTGTAAACAAATATAAAGAGTCAGACAGTTGTAGACAACAACATCTTAGTATTTGCATTTGTTTAGTAAAAGCTGCTCTAAAAATCTAATGTTTGAATTCATTGTTAAACTGTAGGTTCCAATTGTGTGAGTCTAAAGCAGTGTCAGGCAAAGCCGAAAGCATACACACATAAATACTATGTGTTTGTTTATGTCAATGTGAGGCAAAAGTGCGTGTTGTTGCTTTCACAACACTAACTGCAGAGATTGACTATAGACTGACTGTTTTGCATACGTATATGTATCCGATCATGTTTGTGTGAAAAAGATAAGTACTGCCGGCCTCGCAAGGCTATAGGATGCCTTACAGTGATCTAAACAAATGGCAAAAGTTCTTTCATATCTCATTCAAGGGATACAAGCGAAGATAAGTTAGGACAGTCAAATAATATGTTGGAAGTAATAAAATTTGAGAAAGTGAACTACTAAACTATAAAATTTCTTCCAGTGTTGTTCAAGAGAGTTTGTCGATCGTAATGATTATTTATCAATTTGTGTCAGTGTATCATTCAATACTTTGGCTAAACGATCAGAAAAGATTTTTTATTGTTGATATTAATGGTCAATTCATTGTCCCGCACTAGGATTGCGCGTTTCGAACTCCATGACGAGTTCATCTTCAGACCCCTTTGTGACGAATTGATGCATCATTGTGGTACATCATCAGCTGTATATATATCTACAATTATGTCAAACATGTACATGGGAAGTGGATATCAGCCGAAAATGTCCAACATCCATCTAAATTTGAATTTGACCGTTACTATTCAACATGAGAATCGAGGATAATTCTGTATCTTACCACTGTGCCCCTTAACACTGAGTAGTGACTGCATCGCTGGTAATGGCATTGGTAATGGAATAATTTATGATGATTTAATGTCTTTATAAATGTGTTTATATTTACACTTACATACTCACTCAGTTGCACACTCATAGCCGCAAATGTATTCATATGCATTTCGTATTATTATTACCTTTTTCTCTTCTCACTGTCTCTCTTTCCCTCCAGCCCTTAGTGCATAGGGGCATAATGGCATTTTATGTTATATGAACATCAATTTGCAACACGATATGCATAATTTCTGAAGTGGATAATTTGTAATCACTGATGGAAATTATAAGAATTGAGTTTTCGCCGAAAGCGACTAAAAACGCAGCTGAGTGCTAACGTGTGTGTGTGTATGTGAGTTTGTGCGTGTATGTCGCATAACAAACATGATTTATTGTTTACTAATATGATATCATTGTATCGTTATTATCTATATTGAACATGTTACTTATATACCAATTCATGGTATCATGCTTTCTTTGTCTCACTGTCTCTCTCTATGTTTCTCTTTCTATTGCGGCATATAGATTGTTGCCAAAAATTTACAATAACATGGCAATGGGAATTAGAAAAAATGGTGATGGGGGGGCCATAAACGATTTGTCATTATGACTAATCGAAAATTTGTTGATTGTCATTCAATAATGGATACCATTTAATACAACAAATCAAGGGGAATTGTAACAATTACTGAGCCCATATGTCTGTTAGAGTGAGCGATATCCTTACTTCTGCATAAAGTCAAGAGACATATGTTATTATGCCTCTTGTAATTGCAGTGCGTAATATATTATGTATATACATATTACATGATATAAATTAAAGTAGAATATGTAATAGAAAAATTGTTAAACAAGAAATAAAATACAGTGGGGACAATATAAAACAATCTAGAAAAACTTATCAGATAAATTAAACTGTCATAGCCGAAGTTTTTGTATCAGATGTATATCATTTCTTAAGATCTAAAATTTAATAATTAAAAATTAAAAATTAAAAATTAAAAATTAAAAATTAAAAATTAAAATTAAAAATTAAAAATTAAAAATTAAAAATTAAAAATTAAAAATTAAAAATTAAAAATTAAAAATTAAAAATTAAAAATTAAAAATTAAAAATTAAAAATTAAAAAATTAAAAATTAAAAATTAAAAATTAAAAATTAAAAATTAAAAATTAAAAATTAAAAATTAAAAATTAAAAATTAAAAATTAAAAATTAAAAATTAAAAATTAAAAATTAAAAAATTAAAAATTAAAAATTAAAAATTTAAAATTAAAAAATTAAAAATTAAAAATTAAAAATTAAAAATTAAAAATTTAAAATTTAAAATTTAAAATTAAAAATTAAAAATTAAAAATTAAAAATTAAAAATTAAAAATTAAAAATTAAAAAATTAAAAATTAAAAATTAAAAATTAAAAATTAAAAATTAAAAATTAAAAATTAAAAATTAAAAATTAAAAAATTAAAAATTAAAAATTAAAAATTAAAAATTAAAAATTAAAAATTAAAAATTAAAAATTAAAAAATTAAAAATTAAAAATTAAAAATTAAAAATTAAAAATTAAAAATTAAAAAATTAAAAATTAAAAATTAAAAATTAAAAATTAAAAATTAAAAAATTAAAAATTAAAAATTAAAAAATTAAAAATTAAAAAATTAAAAATTAAAAATTAAAAATTAAAAAATTAAAAATTAAAAATTAAAAATTAAAAAATTAAAAAATTAAAAATTAAAAATTAAAAATTAAAAATTAAAAATTAAAAATTAAAATTAAAAATTAAAAATTAAAAATTAAAAATTAAAAATTAAAAATTAAAATTAAAAATTAAAAATTAAAAATTAAAAATTAAAAATTAAAAATTAAAAATTAAAAATTAAAAATTAAAAAAATTAAAAATTAAAAAATTAAAAATTAAAAAATTAAAAATTAAAAATTAAAAATTAAAAATTAAAAATTAAAAATTAAAAATTAAAAAAAGGGGCAAAAATTAAGGCCATATGGCTTTGTTTTCCTACTGCTTTATCGACCGGCCACCCCTTAGTCAATTCACACTCTTTTTGTAATACACAGCTTATATCTTTAAATAATAAATTATGGCAGCACAACTCAGCCCATACTTAATAAAACCTTTGTTAAGAAATTTTTACACCACTAAAATTCTCACAATTGTCATGGCAGTTGTTAAAGCACCGAAAGGATAACATACAAGTTTTCCCATCTGAATTTCCTTTGTGTGCGAGAAAAACACAACATGCAACCCAAACATTTCACATACAATATATCTACAAGTCGCTTGCCTTTGCAGAAAATCTCAAAACGCACAAAAGGACGCATTTGAGCCCCATGGCGCATACATACATACATATATCTCTTTACATGTGTAAATGTGGTACGGCCGCGCGCATTTTAAAGCAAAACAGAAAAAGGTGACAACGTTGTAAGTTTTACTTAAACTCCAAATCAGCATTTTAAAGGTTCCCTGGAGATGTCAGTTATTCTACTTACAAATAACGACAACCTGCTATGGAATGCATGAAAGCAGAAAAATACCACAGAATATGTGGCACAAAGTGCGCAGCGGTTGTAGCTTCTCCCATAAGGAGTCGGGAAAATTGTGCGAAAAGGAAACCGAAATTGTTGTTTATTACACAGTATTATGACACCGGGAATGGCAAATAGCAAGCAAACCATCGTACAGCAGCCAAATGGGTGTACAAAAGTCAATGAAAGACCAGCAAATTTTTGCGGCAGACTTATGCAGAAAATTGTCATAAAAGAGTAACGCAGTAAAGGACACGAATATATATGGGAGGGGGCTACAATTGGAGTTTGAAATGCAAAAATTTGACATCAATACAACTGCCGACAAGTTGGCTGTTACGTGTTTGAATACGATTGTATGTCCAGTATAATGCATAAAACGTCCTATAGGTGGCTCTGAAATTGCTTATAAAGTGCCATATTCTTAGTTATTTTTCTTAATGTTCTATGTCATACTAGGACTAAGACTGACATAAAGGTTAGAATACGCGACTATCATGTAGGTGACGTTGGTTCGGACCCAGTCACAGGCGTCTACATTTCCTTGATCGGCGGCCCCTCGACAGCAACTTCTCGGCACATACCAGTCCATATAATATACTATTTATACTACTATAGAGTAACTTTTGCGACACCCCTCTGCATTATGCACACATGCAGATAAACGTGAAAGCACTTTAATTGGTAGGTAAATCCAACAAACGTGTACACAGCAACTGCTCGTTGGTGGCCAAACTTGTAATGAGTTAACTTAAGTGAGATAACGTTTAATGTCGTATGAGGTCAAGAATAAAGAACGATGATAAAGGTAAGGTATGCACAAAGTGTAAACGTAAAAAAAACTTTTCTGGCCCCTACTCAAAGTATAGTGCTTAATAGCTAAATTTAATAAAAATGTCTTTATGCCAGTGATTAACACCACCAACCACCAGCACTCAAACAAAAATTAAACTAATAAATTTGTTAGCGCAAATGTTTTTCACTCTCTCTTTCTATAGCTTTGTGACGGCATCTTAGCCATTGAAATGTCTACCCACTTCTTGTTAACTTGAACTAATCACTCTTTTAACTCGACCGCAAAGTAGGCGTGCATGAGTATTAATGTTTGTGTGTTTGTGTGTGTCGGAGTATTTATGGTATCACTTTCACCGCATTTTTGCGTACTCACAAAAACATTTCAATCATCCAAAGGATGCTCATACATATATAATAACAGCTTTTCAAAAGGACTCTCTGGGTGAGTTAGCGCAAAATATGCCTTCTCAAGCAATTCTTATGAAATGAGACTACAGTGGGTTGAGAGCTAACGGGGAACGGATGATTGAAAAGGTGAAAAGGATCTAAAGTTTCCCTGGGGCTATGAATTATTTAATGGTTGAGAAGAATTCCGGTAAAGCTGTAATATTAAATATGTTTATGTTTTTTGGTAAGAAAATCTTAATTGTTCAACTGAATTAAAGCTTTTTGATGTGTAATAATCAATGTGAAGAATTATCTCTAAATGTAATAATCGACATACGAAAATTGAAATAGTCCATAATGGAATAAGTACGAGGGCAATCCGAAATTTTTCGAAATTTATCCATAGATTTGCTTAGGAAGATAAGTAATTTAATCAAAACTGGTCTAACTTCATGTCGAATATAAATATGAATATGAATTTATATGGATTAAAACTTTTTGATAAATAAAAATCGGCAAATTAACTGGAATGACAAAATTTTGGCTTTATTAGCTCAAAAATTTCATGGTATCTAATGTTTGAAAATAATTTTTGGTACTGCGCCTTATAAACGCCATCATGGCCAGTCATATTTAGTCAAGAGTGCATCGTTTATCAGCACAGACCAGAGATTTGACGTAAACCTGCAAAAGTTAATTCAATAGTGCCAAATCACAGGAACGAGGTGGCAAAATTACTGGCTCATTTCTAGATGATTTACAATGACATGAGGATTAAATCAATTATGAATCATTTTTTGATTATGAATCATTTTTTGATTTTTTGATTTTGATGGCCATGGCATGATGGTTTGAACACGCGACTACTATGAGGGATATACAATTTTCTTTCATTGCCGGCCCCCTCGATGTTGTTGTCAGCAACGACAAAGGTGGAAATCCGCCTTACTTAAATACAGTTCGCTCGATAGTGACAGGAATAATCTGACATAAATCAGCCAGAACTCACGGAAATATTCCAGCAAAATGAATTTCAGGAGCTGGCTCATGCTGGGTCATTCCCAATTTTCGAAAGCAATCCAAAGTGCTTTTCTTTTCAAAAGCTGGTAAATCCTATTATGTTAAACCAAAAGACTTCCGTCTCAGTAAGCCTCTCATCTGTTGTCTTCAAAACATGTAAGACGTTATAAGAAAACCATGTTCGAAGTAATCTTCCACACTATCAAAGTTCTAGCATACCTAGAGTAAAGGAAAGTCAACTGAGACAGCTCTCCACTCAATAGTCAGTAGCTCTCGCGACCTTTCCAGACATAGAGGGATCCTTCATGATTTTGGGACTCAATTCTGAGAACTGCACGTGAAAGAAGCCCCAAAAACGTTTCCTTACATCAAATGATTTTGAACTTGGTTTATTTTGTAGCAATTACAATAAAACTGTTGTACTCCGTGGCGTATGATTTACGTGGAGTATTACTTATGATAATCATATGCCACCATATAGTATTTATGTTATGTCAAACAAATGAGCCTAAAACGTGACAATTTCCCCTATACGATACTTACTAACTTCAAATCGATATTAAATTGTTATGGCATGTAACTTGACAAAACCAATGATGCAGAACTTCTTCTTTTTGGGGCTACTTCCACGTGCAGTTCTCAGAATTGAGTCCCAAAACACTGAGCTGAAAAATAATGATTGAGCTTTTCCTGTTTTCTCGGATATATGAAATAGAAAAATTTTAACCACCGACACTTAATGTCGTGCAATTGACAGAACAACTAAAGTATCTAAGGATAATCATCGACAGGAAACTGTCTTTGAAACCCAATGTAGAGGAGAGGGTTGATTGGTGTAAGTCTCATCATAAAAAATACTTTCTGAATTCCTCGACAATAATTTAAAGATCAGGTGTAGCAGTTAGCACCATTCTAAATAATTAAACTCCTGATATCATGGCTTAATCGGCTGCCGCTGCATCTCTGATAAATATCAGAGATTGAGGCGTTATCCCGTACCTATTACCAGTAACTTATATAAGGACTTTTATTCAAACTAGGAATACATGGAAAATGTCACTGGAGGGGGATACAAAAAGTATTCGATTTTCCACGGTTAGATTCATATTAGACGAATCAGTAAGCTATGACATCCCATCAATGGCCCTTAAATATCAACTACAACCTACCAAGCCATTACAGCGTATTTTAGGCAGAAGTCACTGCAATACTCGGGGTAGCTGAACAAATGATAAAAAGAGTCACCACCATACGTAGATCCTGCATCTACACAGACAGGCACTAAGAGTGATAGGTGAGTATTTTTACATCAGGCTCATCTGGGTACCGGGGCAAAGCGACATTCCATTCAATTGCTTTGAGAATGAGCTAGCTAGACAGTGTATCTCGGCACAGATTTTTCCGGCAAAAGAAAATGTTGGTATGACGTTATCTACCCTCTACATCGGCAACATATTCAATGGGGGCTCACTCTATCTTGTAGATAAAAAGAGTACTATAGAAACTCCACTGCCTGTAGACGTTGCATGCAGTAGGATGTAGAAATAACGAAGCACATACTCTTGGATAGCCCAGCACTAGCTGGACTAATAACTAGGTTATTCGGAAAACTTATTGTAAAAACCTAAGCCCTGCAGGAAAAAGCTTATTGTAAAAGCCTAAGCCCTGCAGGAAACACCTATAGGATAGATCATCAAATTTATAGAAAAGTCGAACTGGTTAGATAGGTAGTAAGTATTTGCTACAGGGAAACTTTCAGGTAGCACAATGGGTTTCACTTGTCTAAGTATGCTAGGTAGTGTGCTGTCTTGCAACTCTTCTAGCCTATACCAAAGTTAATCTAAACTAAATGAAAATCATTAGACAAACGCTTGTTTATGGTGGCACTTAGTGTCGCGATGTTTTAAAAACCTCTGCTAATGATAACTGTTGGCAAACGAACACACGAGAACACACAGTCTTTTCCATAGCCGAAGTTATAGCTTTACCCTTTCATGATTGTCAGAAATCAATGTGGTACCTCTTTAGGCATTCATATCAATCATACATAAACAGTCCCTGGCATTTTATCCTTGCAAAAATAATTTTAAGGTACATACCTATACCCTTCCACTTATTGATTGAAACTTTAAATAATTTATCATAATCACATAGTTTAACATACATTCGGTATTTCTAAACTCTCACACTTCTCTACCCACTGTACAGCAACCTATGAATCCTACCTCAATCACGATACACTTGAATGCATTCAAACAGTTTTTCATGGACATAAATAAGATGTGTAGATGAGGAAAAATTGATGAGTTCAGTTGAGCCCAAGGATGATGGTAGGAAAACACCCCGTAATGATGACAACGAATGAAATGATATATGTAAGTTGCTCCGGACTATTCCATTCCATTCCATATACAAAAAGTAGGAGGAGAGCAGAATATAGAAAAATAATGCTTAGCTGGCAGTTGTGACGAACGACCCCTATGCTACGAAGAGAGTAGTGGCTGGTATCATCATCATCATCATGTGATGATAAAAACGAAATAAGTCAAAACAAAATGAAGCACACACACAAAAACACACATAAACACCAACGTTTACAAAAGGTGAAACTGAAACTCACCCACATATACACACAGTCACAAAGCCAATCGCACAAGGAAAATGGTGTTATAAATAAAACACTTTCTATCGCCATCGTAGTCATTGCTGTCGCTGTCGTTTGCTTAGGTGGCACAGCCAACTGAGACATTTCAATTCCTGTTGATTTTCTGTGAACAGGTACTGTGTGAAACGTGAAAACATGCAAGTGAACTTTTCTCTAATCAATGTTTTCCAATCTATGTATATACGAGACATGTTGGCTCACGTGTTGCCACACCGTGTTGAGTGTGTTGATTTCTCTTTTAATTTTGCCATCTGACATTGAAAAGTTTACCGCTCTTGGCTGATTTTGTCCTCCTATCTCAGGAGTTTTGTTTTTTGTTTCTTTTGTCATTGATTTTTTCCCATACCACTGAAAAAAAACTGCATTACACTCTAAATGAGTTTTGTTTTGCTGGTAGTCTACGGTTTGTAGTAAATGGGGGGTGGAGGTAGAAAAAAGATTACAAAGTTCGTTTTGTTTCGTTGCTACACTTCATATACCATTCACTGGGATTTAATATAGAATTTGATTTGTAACAACCGAACAGCAACAGCAAAGAAAAAAAATCTCATATAAACCAAGTAAAACTAAAACACATGCAAACAATTTTTTGGCTTAGTAAAAGTTTAGAACTTTGACCCATATTCCATGCAATACATGACCCGACAATGCCAGTGGGGTTTTGACTTTTGCTTTTTGTGTGTTTAAAACGTTATGATTTATGTATCTGCGGGATTAATGGTGTTTTTCAAATGTTTCACAATGTTGCTGTTGGCTTACAAAAAAAAAAAACACTCTTATTTGCACAACGTTCACTTAACATTCTTTAACACCCACTCACGCCCATTCACCCACTCACCGCTATTGTCCTTCAAAATCTTTGCGTGATTTTGTTGTAGAAATCTTTAGGGATCAATTTGTTTGAATAATTGTTTGTAGCTAAAAAAGTTATACATTTTCGGGGCATTGTTGTATTTGTAAACAATTGTTGCTGTAAAACAACAATATTTGTTTCATTATTTTTGTGAACTCAACAACAAGTTTTTCTGTTTTGGGGGGGATTTGTGTGTGTGGGTTGACGTTAAAAGCGCAAAATGAAAAAGTCAAAATTCAACTTTCCTGCGCAACATGTGATATGCGTAATATTTAAAGTATTGCTGAAAATCATACGCCCCCAGGGATTGAGACTGGGTGGTAATCAGTGTTTTAATGAAGCGCCCAGCAGAGCGGAAGTTGAAACAGTTTAACGATATGAATTATATCAGATAAGGAAATTATTTATTTCTGGTAATAATTGCTGCTTTGAAGTTTTTATCTGTTGTGTTAGGAAATGGGAAGGGCGGATGGATGTTCGCGGATATCCTGTATTTAATTATTTCCAATTGTGGTTTCTTAAGGAATCAAAGCTTACCGCCCTGCAGCAAGTAATATTTAATAATTAAATTAACTTTTGTTCTAGGTGGCAGGGAGTTGTAATAACGAAGCAACAAAGGATTTTAATTATAGATTTTGCTATTAAATTCGATGTTTTAAAAAATACACGATAATGAAATAATTTAAAATGTTTGAGAATTTAAAAAAATTATACAGAGAGTGAAGATTCTATGGCCTAATATTAGGGCGAGTTTTCCTACAAGTGTTTTTTAGCACGACAGTGACCCGTTTGTGTTCCTTGTTTTTTTTATTTGTGGATGGCAGCAACAACAGAAATGTAGAAAAGTATTCCAAGGTATCGGTCTTTTGCGCTCCGTAGATAGTTCGTCACACCAAGCTTAGATAACAGCTCTTTAACCTGGTCCAACCATCAAAGTTTTGGTCGTCCATTCGTATAACGTATACAAAACAGCGCATTCGGCTTATTTGAACGCGCATGACTACGTCGATGTCGTTGATTTCCAAGCTGACATTATTGTTTTTGTTTATGGCGGAGCCGAGGTAGACTAAATCATCTACCACTTCAAAGTTATAGTTGTCAACGTTCACGCAGCGTCACAACAGTGTAAACTCTGTGTTCGTTGAAACAAATAACTTAATTTTGTCCTCATTAATTACCAGACGCACTTTTGCCGATTGCTTCTCAATGCTGGAATAGGCCGCAGTAAAATCGCTCAGACCTTGGTCAATAATATCTATATCATTGGCATACGCGAGCAACGTTTGGCTTTTGTTAAAGATGGTGTCAGTCGCATTTACTGCTGATTTGTACTTATTTTCACTGAAGGCTTCGTGGCAGTCAGTGTCATCCGTAAAATCCAAACAGCTTCGCGGGGTTACCAAACTCAACCATATTAGATGAATAGCTTCTGTCGTATCGGACTGTCGAATGCAGCTTTGTAATCGATAAACAGATGGTAGGTGTCGATCTGCATTTCTTGGGTCTTATCTGGAATTTGTCGTAGTACATGGTCGGTCGTGGATTTATCATGTCTAAAACCACACTGATAAGGCCCAATAAGGTTAGCCAGAATGGGCTTTAGTCTTTCACATAACACACTAGACAAAACTTTGTATGCGATGGGTTCAAGAATAATGACACGATAGTTGGTAGACACACTTGGATCGCCTTTCTTAAGCACAAGGCATAGAACAGTCAGATTCCAATCATCGGACTTGCATTCCTTGAGCCAAATCGTGTTTATGAGCTCGTGTAGGCACGTTGCCAGCTCATCGTAGCATGTTTTAAAAAGCTCTACCGGCAGTCCATCGGCTTCCGAATCTTTGTTGTTTTTAAACCGTGCAATTGCCATGCTGATCTCCGCAGACATTTGGCGACAATCCTCATCGTACCAGGGCTTGTCTGAGATTGATTTTTTATAGCCCAGTCTGGTCGTTGCGGCAGTGGTCATAGAATTCGCAATATGTTAGTGTTCCTAGAAAGGCGGATATTGGATAAGTAGTTGCTAGGCCCTCTTTTGGTTCACATGAAGTCAGAAAAACCTAGTTTGATCACAAGTAGGCGTGAGACTCCTTTTATCATTGAATATATTATTGGCTAATTACCTGATGTGCAGCCGGCAGGTACAAATCGTCATAACAAAACTTTCTTTCGGTGAAAAAATCTGTGCAGTAGTACCTAGCTCCATCACCCTTAGCGATGAACTGCATTCCTTCACCATCAGGGATACAGCAAACATGGCTTCCAGGCATTTAAAAGCAGCCTGGCTGTTTGTGTGGATGCATATTCTTCGGAGGGCGGTGATACTATCTTTCAATAGTTCACCTACCCCCAGTATAGCAGTGATTTGAGTCTGAAACATGCTGTAATTGTCTGACGATTTTAATATTAAAGTCCATTGGATGGATGCCATAGGAAACACACTCGTCTAATTAAGATCCATCCATGAGAAATCGGATACTAATGGTATCCCCCGCCAATGACTTATTACAGGTATTCCTATTCTGAATAATTGTCCTTAGATTAGTCTTTGGTATAATAGGTATGGAATATAGTAGATCGTTTTTCTGAGAATTGATTTGATCCGGAGTAGTAATTTTGCCTGTCCAGAATGCTTCTATACTTTAACGCCATTCTCTGATTCTCACTAGAAACGCTGCGGCAGCCGATTCAGCTCAGTAGTCCATATGTATCGAATAGCACTAAGTGCTGACGTTGTGTTCGCTGCCCCTAACACTCATCAATGCAAACCTTTGAAGTTTTGTCATGGAGTTCAGTAAATATTTCTTATGAATCTTCTTATTTCTCTACTTAACTACGATACCATAGACAAATATTGGTCTGAATACTATTGTATAAATCTACATAGTAACCTTTGAGAACAGTCCCCAGCGCTTGCATATAGGCCCTTTACAGCAGTAAAGAGCAACAGATGCATATTTGACCCTCTCCCCACATTGGTTTTTAAGAGAGTTTCATGTTGAGGGTATTTCTTTATTTCCTTATACTTGACTTGCTCATGCTTATGCTTGCTTATACATGACTTGCCATTTAGTGGCGTTGGTTTAAATTTTGGTATTTTCTATATCCGGAAAAACTGAATAAGCCAAGTTTTAAGATGGTTATGCGATAATTCGCTGTTGGCGGTAAAGTTTGATACGATATTAAGTACTGACGATCGTACAGCCGATCATCGAAGTAGGTAAATAACTGACATTCGGCTATCTAACTACTGTGAACCCTATCCATTCAGCTCTGATGGTTCTTTCCACAAGGGGCATCACAATCAAGTTAGTCACTGAAGTGACAACCTGCAGATCATGTAATGATTGTAGGACTTGTGTATGTAAAATGTCCTCTGAATTTAAACCTTATTCTAAAGGGAGTTTTTGATTATACCAACTATAGAGTTGATCTTTCTTTTAGTGTAGGCATGATGAGATTTTGATAATAACATAGTTTTCTAATATACTCTTATCATGTCAGTTTATAAAGTCCATTGTATTACCACGGAAACTAGCGATTTTCATTTCCCTAGTTACCCCCATTAAACCATACTGAGTGATTCAAAAAGATCCTGAGTGGGTAAATTTCAATATCATTTCAAAGGAAAAATGTGGCTACGGCAGGACAAGTGCAGAGAATGGGTTCTGTAGACTAATTCCACCGCTACAATTTTTGCAGAAATTATCATTGCGTGCCTGTGGATTTGGTAGCGACAGCATTGTAATACTAGAAATGGCTTCAAATCTAATCATGGTCACATTTATCTGAATTTAGGCTGAGACTGACGTACACCTATCGTTTTATGCTTAATATGCTCTATCACGAAGGAGAAGATTGATAGTGCTATATTTAGGTCTATGTGTTTGGTGTATACCCCTAAACCTACTAGATTATTTAAATTGAGCCATTAGTATAGATATTGGCATACAGTATTTTTACACTCTTTTCGAACACAGGTTCAGCCAGAGCCGATCTGTTAACGTTTCCTTTGTGATCATAACGATTGTTTGGCCACTCTCCATTTGTCTATACTCTCTTTGGTATAGTCATTCGTTGAACCTTGTCTAGAATCCTATTGTTTGTGGAGTTTTGATGAGTATATCACCAGACGATAACGAGGTTATGTTTATACAATGTCTGCAGAGATTATCTCTTACAATATCTGTAATCTACTGAACATATTGTATACTCTGGGTAGTAAGGGCACTTTGTACAAATCTCTTTTTAATATTTTTTTTTTTTCGAATGAGTATTTTTAGTACATTTCCATCCCATTAAACGCAATTTAAACAAAACTGTTCCCATTATTTCACACAGTGTAGCAATTTTTTGAACCAATCATTATCCGCAGTAAAGTCAACAACATTTAACTCTACTCTATCATCGAAATGAGGGCAAATGTACCTCTCAAATGAACTTATCTATATCTACTTAGCCTCATGTTGTAATCGGCTCCTCATTTTCCAAAGAAATTCATTCAGCAACAAATGTATCATTCACTATAAGCTACACACTTTTCAACCGTAGATTTTAACACAATTTAAAAATTAAAATCAAAAGCAGACCTACTGCCACGATTACTCTGCTATTGAGCGGTAAAACAAATCACAGCCATTTCAAAAAGAGGGTCATGAAATGGGTTAACTAAATAAATCATTTGCTATTTTGGTTCACTGCTGTGTAAACGTTGCTTTGTTTTCAACGTAGTAGCAGCACAGAGAGAAAAAAACTCGTCATTGTTACCAATGGAAAAATTGGCTATCCTTGTGCTAGTACACATACACACACACAGATGCACATCATGTGTACTCGGCCCATTGAATGGCTTCAAAAACCAAAAAGCGTAAATATTGCAGGTTATTAGGACAAAACGACAAAACAAACCGGCCACGAGGGCCAAGGGGTAAAATGCGTAAAACATTTTACTCTATTTAAAGCTTAAATATCAACGAATGTATTGAACCAACAATACATAGAACAGGACAATTTAAAAGCGACACAATTATTATATGAAACATTCCTCAGCTGAAATACTACATGAAAAAGAAATACGTAATTGCTGGGTAATTTTGAGAATGTCAACACGGTAACCTTGATAACGTACTGACCCCTCTGAACTCGTTTAATTTTTGTATGTCTTCACTGTGGCTATAAGCTGTAGGCCTGATTAATTAGGGTCGATTTTAAAAACAATTAAGAGGTATTATCGAAGCTGGAACAGACAATAAAAATCATTTAGAAGCTGATAAAATATATTTTATAGTTTTGGGGCTTCATTAATTTGCAAATGGTAGACACAACTTCGATTGAATTTTAATGTTGGTGTTTAAAAGAGTGCTATAATTTATTGCGGTATGGAGAGAAAGTAAACGACAAATGTAAACGGATTGAAGGAGAAAAATAACGACCATAAGAAGTAGTACGAAAGCGGATTTTGAAGTAAAATTAAAATATTATATTATAGATCAATCGCCATTACCGAAAATAACAATGTTGCATTAGACAAAGTTAATTTATTTACGAGGCTATCATAGACGATAACACATTCTTAATTTTTTTTAAATTTGTTTTAGCTCATCATCATCATATTTATGTTATGTCAAACAAAACAGCCTAAAACGTGACAAATTCCCATATACGATACTTACTAACTTTAAATCGATATTAAATTATTATGGCATGTAACTTGGCAAAACGAATGATGCAGAACTTTTTCTTTTTGGGGCTACTTTCATGTGCAGTTCTCAGAATTGAGTCCCAAATCAATGAGCGGAAAAATGTTGTACTGCGTAATTAATTACGAAGTTTTTTATAGGATTTTTGGAAATATTATTCTGTGAAAATTACCCAGCTTAGATTTCCCTATTTGGCAATTCGATAATGTTTAGAGTAGCGTAGGCTATTGAACAAATGTTGGCCCAAACAGATATACGAGTATAAAAGGGCCACATTATACTGGATATTTGTTACTGACCTCTCTAAAAATGTTAAGCAATTGATTCCTTAAAGGCTTTTACATGACTAAAATTTAAACTCAATAATAATTAAATTAAAACCCATTGTAAATTGACTTCCACGATATCTGTTACTTTACATTAATTGTCCCTTTAAATCCCATTATTTCCACATTTCACTTAAACGTATTTATTATTAAGTATTTCACAACAATTTTGCTCTGTTATCCTCTGTCAAATGCTTTAAAAAAAATCCGACAATTTTCCTTGAAAACATTTAACATTAGCCCCTTTTTGAAGTGTTTCCTTGAAATGGGTTTATGTGTTTACACACATACATACAAACATAAGCAATATTCCTTTAGGACTAACTAATGTGGGACTTTAGAGAAGAATATTTGTTTTCCCAGACCCTTTTGTTAAGTAGTGAGTGAGGGAGGTTGGTTCCATGTATGTCTGTGCGTATTTCAAAGCCAATGTATGTAAATTATGGTCCTTAGGGAGCTCCACTTGTAGATCAAACATTTGTACAAACATTTGAGTGAATTGCCTCATATGCTAGCGAGTCAGTGAATGAATGGTTAGGCCAACCAGAGACCGAGTGGGTTTCGCAAACAATTGTTGCCATGTGCATTTGTGTCAGTGCGTGTGTGTGTGTCTAGTGTATTATTGTTAAAACTAAAAGTATATTAAAATGTCCTTGACATTTTTTTTTTCTGTTGCTCCATAAATATGTATACAATCATATAAAATACAATTTGTACACATGTATACACACACTTGGTGAGTATTTGTGTATGTTCGATTGTGATTGCTGTAGTTTCTTGTTTAAATATGTGTATATGAAATGTTAGCAATTTTGCAAATACATAAAACTATTGATGTAAAATAAATAAATGGTTATTTCGATGAAGCGCTCAGTGGGTATCGCATTGACTATGCCCTCTCTCAAAATAACGCAGCAATGCCAGTAAATATTAAACTCAACTGGCAATAAAGAGAAACTCCATTGAATCAGAAACGACGACGACGACGACAACAACAAAAGACAACGTCAACCGCAAATTGGGCTATAGTGCTATCAAGCTTTAAAGCAACAACGAATAGAACTGTGCGGCTTTTTTTTCGCTATCATAGCAAAGATAGTAAATGTTCGTTTGGGAACTGCAGGCAAGGGGCTCGGCTAGAAGACAGGCACGATGAAGACATGTAGTGCATATCATAGTCCCATATGTGTACTATAAGGCAAGTGGCGTCGATGTTGCCCAAAATCCATTTACGCATATGAGGGTAGTATGAAAATAATCTAGGCAGGAAAGGTGGGCAAAAGTTTTTAAATTAAAAGCTTGGTTTACTTAGTAAAATCATATAATTCGATATCACACCTTTAAAAAAACTGGGATAATTTGGAAATGTAAGGTTAGGTTAAACATATTGCAAGATAGCATATTGCCATCTTCTTCTTAATAGGCAGCAGCAACAGAAATTCATCCATCAGTAGCTGCACGTAGAAAAGAATTCCAAGCGCTTCGGTCTTTTGCGCACCGTAGATAGTTAGTCACACCAAGTGTAGATAACATCTCTTTTTCACCTGGTCCATCTAACGAAGTTTTGGTCGCCCCCTTCTTGCGCCGCCCATCGAGTTTATCGAGTTTATTCGTACAACGTGTCCAAGTCAGCATACTCTGTCCATTTCAACGCACATGACTACGTCGTTATCGTTGTACAGCTCATACAGCTCGTGGTTCATTTGACGACGATACTCGCCGTTAACGATAATGGTTCAAATATTTTGCGCACTATTTTTCTCTCTAATACTCTCAGAATAGATTGATCCGCTTGTGTCATTACCCAAGATTCTCCGCTGTAGAGCAAGACAGGTAGGATCAGAGTTTGGTAGAGTGGGATTTTTGTTCTCCGAGAGAGCGCTTTGAGAGAGCATTAAATCGCCTGCTTAGCGCATAGTAGCAGCGGTTTTTGATTTCCAGCCGGACATTATTATTTTTGTTTATGGCGGAGTCAAGGTAGAAAAAATCATTAACCACTTTGAAGTAACAGTTGTCAACGTTCACGCAACGTCCCAGATGAGTGAACTTTTTGTTCGTTGAACCAGATAACTTGGTTTTCTTCATCATTTATCACCAGACCCACTTCCGCCGACTACTTTTCAATGCTCAAAAAAAGCCACAGTAACATCCCGCAATCCACCGCCAATGATATCTATATCATCGGCATACGCGAGCAACATGTGACTTTTGTTGAAAATGGTACCATTCCTGTTTACTGCTGCTTTCCGCATGATAATCTCCATTACGATGTTAAAGAGATCGCAGGACAGACTGTCGCCTTATCTAAAGCCTCGCTTGGTAGAAAATGGCTCTGTCAGATTTTTGCCAATTTTCACTGAAGACTTCGTGTCAGTCAGTGTCATCTTGCAAAGTCGTATAAGCTTCGTGGAGAACCAAACTCAGCCATAGCATCAAACTATTTGTGTCGTATCGGACTGTCGAATGAAACTTTGAAGTCGATGAACAGACGGTAGGTGTCGATCTGCAATTCTTGGGTCTTCTCCCAGGATTTGTCGTAGTGTGAATGTCTGGACGGCCGAGAATTTACCAAGTCTAAAGCCACACTAATATAGTCTAATCAGGTTCGCCAGAATGGGCTTTAGTCTTTCAAATAACACGCGATAGTTGGTAAACACACTTGTATCGTCTTTCTTAAGCACAGAGCATAGGACACGCAGATTCTAAACATCGTGCATACCTTCCTTAAGCCAAATCTTGTTTGTGACCTGGTGCATGCATGTTACCAGCTCATCGCCGCCGGCTATAAAAAGCTCTGCCGGCAGTCCATCGGCTGCTGGTGACGGTGGTTCAAATTTTAGTATTTTATATTCCCAAGAAATCATGTTAACTTCGGTTGTAACTGGGTAGTATCGCTAAGTCCGCTGTTGGTGGTACAGTTTGATACTATATTTGGTAGGAGAGATGTGCGAAGGCTAAATAAATTAAGGTAATTACACATACAGATTAGGACAAGATTATCGACTGAGGCAAATACCTCTAATTCGAGAAGCATTTCATTAATTGAAGGTAACCATTGAAGTGGAGACAGAATTTCTCTTCTCTGTGAGTTGTCCCTTTAATAACGTTCCTGGCAATTCCTAATTCCTCCCCATATTAAGCTTTGATGGTTCTTTCCACCAGAAACATCCCAGATCATATTGAAGGCTCCCTTGATGTCTACTCCTCAGATATCCCGTATATCTTACTCTCGGGGGAGTTCTCGATTGTATTGACTAGAGACTGGAGTGCTATTTTAGTTGCCCTTCATTTAGAGTAGAAATGCTTAGATTTTTGAAGTGAATTCTGTGGAAGATTAATTCGAATAAGGATCTAAAATATCCTCCTTAATGGTTTAAGGACAAAAGATGAGAGATTGATTTGTCGAAAGTCTTTTGAATTGACATGACAGCATTTGCTTGCTTTCGGGATGAAACCCGTTTTGGTTTGCTTCCACATGTTGGAATCACATTCAAGATATGTAAAAGGCATTCTATCATTGCGCTGGAATTATTGCGTCAGGTCCGGCTGATGTTTAGGGATAATATCAAATTTTCCTAATCAAAATAGATTTATGTTAGGCAGATTTCAACATGACATTTCAGACTGATGTCAAGTTTTCAAATCATTGTTGGGAAATTGGAAAAACAGGAGAATCGCAGGAGATTTTTAAGACGAAAAAGTCCACCTTCCTTCATCTTTTATTAAAAATGCGATACACAGTGAGTCCTTAGAAGTGGGTATCTAAATCGTGTAGTCTGGATGTAGCCCTTTATAATTGTTCAGCTCATTGATTTGGGACTTAAGTCTGAGAACTGCATGTGAAAGTAGTAGAAGATGTTCTGTTTCATTACTTTGGACAAGTTACTTGCCATAATAATATAATATCGATTTGAAATTTAAAGTGTTTGACACAACTCGACATCCACTAGTCCGATGTAACATTTACAAAAAATAAGAATTACAATTCCTTTAATCTGATCATATAACGTTTCGCTACATAAGCAACTTTTCCATTCATTAAATGATTTTGAACTGGGCTTATTTTGTAGCAGTTACAATAACACTGTTGTACTCCGTGGCGTACGATTTACGTGTAATATTGCGTATTATAAGCATACGTTACATAATGTAACAAAAGTGCATAAAACGTGACAAATTCCCCTATACGATACTTACTAACTTCAAAACGATATTAATTTATTATGGCATGTGACTTGACAAAACGAATGATGCAGTACTTCTTCTTTTTGGGGCTACTTTCACATGCAGTTCTCAGAATTGAGTCCTAAAATTATGTGTTGTACTTTGTAAGTTTTTGTTTTCACCATTACACATATAAGACTGGTTTTGTGAATGTTCCAATTTCTGAATTGTTGCTAGTTTTGGCATTATTAAAAAGTCTTCAGAGGATTTCAGGCAATTTGTCATAGGTAACACTATATCTATCAATGTAGACTGTGTTGCATATGAAATAAATGTTCCGCTGTAACAACCATCTCTGTTAACCAATTTCCAGGTAGTTATTATGCTATCCTATCACATACACATACACACGCACACTCGCTGTCGTAATTTTATTCCCTTTTAACACCAACGGCTCTCTTTCTCTTTTGTCGTTACTGTGACTGCGGCTATATTCTTAGCACTTCGCTGTTATTGGTAGCCATTGCCTGTGTCCCCCTTAAGTAATTGTGAGTGTGTGTGTGTGTGTCCTGGCTGTTGGTGTTGGGTTAGCAGTGTTGGATTAGCCCTCAGTCTTATGTGATTGTTGTCATTGTTAACCTAATTTTCATGTTGAATTATTGTCGCAAAGAAAATTTATTTTCGGCCTCACTCATACAACGCTGCCGTCGTTGCATGGCTATGGCCATGTGCGAGCAAATAAAAAATGAATTGCCTAACACACTCATCTAACACATAGACACACATGCACACACACGTAACTATTTGAGCTCTAAAGGACAACACATAAAACAAATAGCAAATGTCCTAAAAAATTTAGCCATATAAAACAAAAATAATATTATACTGCGGTGACCCTTTTTTCGCTACCATAGGGGACATTGCTGGGTTTTTTTTTTTTGCTTATATCTTTCTTTACACTTAAATGTCCTAGTGAAACCCTTAAGGATTTCAAACAGAAAACTCATTTATATAACTACACGTACACACACATAAAACCAAAATCAGGGTATTTCGAGCCAAATTTACGGTTTTCATTGTTTCCTCGTTCCAGTTGCGGCCAAGGAGGCCAACGATCGCATTCACTTAAATTCCTTTTATATTAAGAGGAGAGAAAAAAAGGTCCTCCTAGCACTAAATTACATTGTGGTTATTACAAAATTAAATATAAATAAGAAATTAACACCAGTCAAAGGCTTAAGAGCGGAGAGAACTTTTTTACTAAGAGTCTACCGAAATTTACCTAACAGATGTTTGCTTTTGTATTGTTGTTTTTGGTGGTACTTTATAACCAAAACGTGGTGCTACGTTGTATGGACAAAAGTGCCGTTGCAAAAACTTTTGATTTTCATCAAATATTCATAAGATATGGTGGCGTATAAAGTATGTGGAATATTTGATAATCCGCATACGCCATATGTTGCACGTTGTTCTGCGCTTTTAAAATTATGTACAGAAAGCATAGATGTTCGCATTTTTCTAAACTTATTTTAACGGTTTGTTGGGCAGCTAAATATACAATGATTACTTGTTAAAACATCTTGATAGTGTTAGTAGTACAGTTAAACTTGTGGCTTAATGGGAAATGTATTCGAAGATGATATGTATCTTATTTGGTTAGCACAAATTTTAAATATCCTTTCTGTCATCAAACAAAAAATTGGAAAACTGAATGCGTAACTAAAAATCAATTTGACGGTACAATCATTAAAAATCCAAAATCTTATAGAAAAACTAGAGTTTTGAGGGGTATAAGCATTATCAGTGGATGTAACGTAATATTGAACAACGGTGCTAACATTTTTCAACAGTAATCATTTAAAATTTGGTAGCGGTTTTGGGGTGTATTAAAAAACTTCGAGGGGAGACGTGGAGATTGTAAAATTTTTGTCCTTTTGCGCACACTTCTTAAAACAGAAGTACAATTAAAGGAACAATCCGACAGTTTAACTTTTTTCCAAAACTTGTAAATTTTATGTACTGCTTACTACATCACTGCTACCACATCACCAGATAACATGAAGGATGTTTAAAATGTACCATAGAAGTCGTTAACATCATCAAAAGCAGTGAGCAATATGCAAATTGTCTTCTCGAAAAACTTGAATAGCTTAACCAGTGGTTAACAAATTTTACAAGCAAATATGCTTATTTCTTGTTGCGGCATCCACTTTCTGAGTAAAATCAAATATTATATCTTAATGAAATAGAAACTTCTTCAAAGTTAAAAAATAGTAAAAAAAAACTTTAAAAGTTATTGATTTTGAGGCAAAAACAGAAAGCTGTGAGAAGTAATTTGTAGAACTGTATATATAAGTCCTATTGAAATGTCTGAGATTCTCCTTTCCAAAACGCTACATATATCAAAATTTGGTTGATTTATCAGCTCATAAATGAGGAAAGACCCGGAAAACCTGTTTCTGAAGGGTAAATCAAGATCCAAGTTGTACTCGATTAGATCTTCAACATGCACCTATTGACTCCCCAAGTTCTTTAATTTTTTTCCATTCTGTAGCAGTGTGATTTTATAAATAATATTTTACATACGTTTTATTCACTTTTATCGGAGGGGGGCACACAAATTTCTATATGCTTTTGGAAACCAGTGATGATGAAGCGGTTGGGAATCACTGTTTTAGAATGTATGGGCGATGGGCTGTGGACATGCCTGATTTATTACAATCCATTTTTTTTGCTTTATTAGCACAACATAATGCGCAGTACCAACTTTCAGTGATCTAGGACCACACCTTTAGTTTTTCCACAAAAAATGTATGAAGTCATCCCACTGAGTGCCTACTCCGCCCATATCCTCAAATAGTACATGATAATACACTCACTCTTAACCATCGGTGAAATCGGTTCAGCTATTTAGTGGTATTTCCCAAACCATATTTCGATTGACGCCGTATATATTTAATATTGTTTTTTTTTTCAATTTCAGATTGTGAATTAAATTTCGCCTATAATGTAATACGAAAGGTAAGTGAGACAAATTTTGGTACATATGGAAGTTAAATATTTATATCTATTGATTACCTGCGTAACGAATATAATTCCATTAAGATGAATGAATTAAAACTTACCTGCAAAGAAAGAGAAAATGGAGTTATATTTAAAATGTTTCTTATATGTTTCAATATTACAAGATATGTTTTAGTGATTCAATTTGTGTCGAGTGAAAAAAATGCATCAAACGGTTATCAAAATCGTAATCTACGAAGAAATCTAAGTAAATTTTTTTGTGGGTCTAAAATCAAAATTGAGACCCCAGTACTTAACGAGAACCTTTTCGAATTGGGGAAAAAATCCACAACGAGCCCCGCAACTGCCCCGGAATCGCCCCCAGAGGGTTCAAATGTATGAACCACCCCCAATCAACATCACCCACAAAGGGTTCAACTTACAGAATTTGTTTTTAATAAATTTGCTCCCACTGCTTTATCTGACCCGGACTCGACCCTAGGGGTGTGTAATGTATGACCGTCACCCATTATTTTTGCCAACCCAAGAGTTTCTCAGAACATATCTACCTCTATCTTAGGTGGTCCACATAAATTTTTTTAATTTTTACGAAATTACCTCCTGCTACTTTCATGGATCCTCAAAGAGAGGTAAAATGTATGACCGGCCCCAATAGTATTTTCCTCAATTTTTCCCGAACACCCTATACAAAAATTTTCTAAATTATTTAAAATTATTTGGCGTCCATACAAAGAAAAACAAAAAAAAATTATCCTCATTAAACAAATTTAAACGTAATTTTTATTTTGTGGCTAATTTTTTGTTTTGATCGTTTTAAGTGCATGGGAGCACGCTTAGGGGATGGTAACTACTCTGAGAGATATCATGGGAGCGGCAGGAGGCACCTTAAGGGTTGAAGGTAGAGGGTAGATGTGTTCTAAAAAACTGTTGGGGTTGCACAAATCTTGGGGGACGGTTGTACATTTGACTCCTCTTAGGGCAGTTGGAGCTGTGGGAACATTATTTATAAAATTATGGGGGTGAATATGGTGTTTAACTATATTTAGGGAAAATCTTAGGAAATATAAATGACTGGGGGTCGGTCACACAGTCGAACACTCTAGGGGCGATTCCAGTGCAGTTACGAAGCTTGTTATGTTTTTTGTCCAATACAAAAAGTTTTTCGTTGAAAACCGGGGGATCGACCCATGGTAGATTACCCACACCAATATGTATATCATCAAAACTCATATACTCAACGCGGTATAATATTTCACTCAGACGGCAAAGTTTTAAATATCGAACAAATTTTACAAAAAATTACAAAAATTGTGTATATTTATGAGGTCTGAGATGAATTTCAGCATTATAACGAAAATGTATGCAGAATTTCATCACTCAATTTTTCGATTAATAGGACAATCTAGTTGCTACCCAATAATGAATTATAATAGTAAAATTTCTCCTGTGCTAAACATCATTAAGGATTTTTTGTATACGTCAATTTAAAACAAAAATGCAATTACTACAGTTCCACAACGCTGCTATATGCCGCTACTAACATTGTTGTTTCATTTTGTTTTTTTTTTTGTATCTGGCCCATATGTGTATTATTGCATTTTTAATCATTGTGGAAAACAGCAAATTTCGTTTTAATCGTAAATTAACGTAGAAACCTTTCATGCCTTTATCAAACGTTGACCATCCTGATACATATTTAATTAACTGATTTCTCGGTAACGACGTATTCGACTATTCGTCGTTTGCAAAAATTAAGAATATTTGATAACAAGTGGAAATGTTATAATTCAACGTAATCATGATAGAATCTTTGAACATTTTCAGGGAAAGCAATTTGCAAATTTAGGACGACAGTTGAAATTGACATGTTATCTGCATTTGTAGTGTTATTAACTATGTGACTATAGTTTATACGTGATACAAGTGTGTCATGACATTGTTATTTCGTGGAAAAGGCAAGTACAAATATGCTGGCATTTATTTTGTGATATATCGTTGGCCATTAGTTGATAACATGTATTTAACATTTGCTTTGCATCATCAGTATGCCAATCAGATTAATACGTATGTTCAGTCATGTACAGTTCTTTGGTATTAATAGTTTGTGCTGCTTGTTATTGTTATTCCCGCTAGCAATCACAATTGAGTAATTTCTTATGTTGTTGTGGTTACCTTTCATTCCTCGTCAAAATTTGTGTCTATTAGCAAAAGTTTTACTTTCAGCGTACATCGAGTGTACTTTCGTTGGTTTTGCACAAATTTGGCATATAAATGATCGGATGTTTATTTCATAATAAAGAGGAAGGTATGCCGTTAATAATGAAAAACAAAATCAGCCCTATGTCCTCGATAGCGTAGACATTATCTTTCACATCGCCCCAAAGAAAGAAGTCGCAAGATGTTAAATCACAAGATCACGGTGGCCAATTATGATCACTTCTTCGAGAACTGTTGATAACTGTTAATCCAACCTCATTTTCGAAAAAGTTAGGTCCAATGACCCCGCCGGACCATAAACCGCACCAAACACTCACACGTTGAGGATGAAGAGGTTTCTTTACAATAAATCTTGGGTTTTCCGAGCCCCAGCTGCGATAATTTAGCTTATTGGCGTAGTCACCGAGGTGGAAATGGGTCTCATCAGTCAATATGATATTTCAATGGAATTACGGATCATTTTCAAGCATTTTAAGGCCCAATCAGCAAAGACAAGACGTTATTAATTATCGGCCGGCTTGAGTTCTTGTGTTAACTGAACTTTATAAGCCTTAAGACCCAAGTCTTTATGCAAAATATAAGTAACACTACATTGTGTGTACTTAGAAATACGAACAGTAAACAACAAAAAGCAAACATTTACATAATTACTATACATTTCTACGCTTTATATTTTGGCAGTATCACAACTTTTTTCTATCATTCTTCCCTTGTTGACATTCTCATTATACAGCTCAATATTTCCCCCAATGTACATTAAATTCATTAAATCTATAGACAAAAGTTAATACATGACATATATATATGTGTAACATTTATGTATTACTTTTTTAGCGCTTCTTTGCTGGCTTCTTTTTTTTGTATTCCAAGTCCCTTCAATTTCAATTAACCGCAGTTTATGCGCGACGCGTAACTCCCACGGTAATCATATTAGCTTCTTGAATTTCATAGGAAATCGCATTATGAATCTCATGTTTCTCGTGACGTGGCAACCAACAACCATGATGCAGCATTCATTTAATATTCAGAATTTAATATTCGCCCAACATCTAGGAATTTCAATTTATTCTAGTGAAAATGTTTATCCGTTTCACTTAAATAGCCACCAGCCAATGATTCCGGTGACTTCCTTCCTGCTGCCATGGCAAATAATCACCATTGATTGTAGCGACTGCAGCGAATTTTCCACAGACTTGTAATTAAATTTAAGAATATTTCTTCCTCAAAATAATGGCAAGCAGTAAAAGATTTAAATGTTGTTCTCTTAAAATTTAGCAGCGAAGATGGCACTGGTCTAGTTGGGTGTTTATGTTATGACTGTCTTTGTCTCCCTCTCCCTGCAAATGTGTGTGTTTGTTCGTGTTTGTATTTGTAATGAAAATTAAATTTTTAATGAACTGTGTTAACACTTCCGTTACGGCAAAGTGTTTTTGCATGTTCCACCACAGTTTTTTGGTTGGTCATGATTTTGCATTAGCCAGCGATGTGGGGCGGGGGGTTGGCTGACATCTCCGAGACACGGGGAGGGTATTCTTACTGTCGAACGAGCAGCCACTCACACAAACACACAACCGCACACTGTGTGATTCTTTGCTTACAGGATTCACACCAGAAATGTGTCAACATTAGGCTAATAGAAGATTCTCATAAAACTGCTGCGCTCCTCTGTTAAGCAAATGATAAAGGACGTCTGTGGGGATGGCAGGACAAATGATTTGGGCAAACACGTTTATCCCAAATAAACATAAGCTGGTGATATTATCCCGACATCAGAGCAACACAATGAAACTTTTTTATATTTACACAAAAAATGAAACATGAAACAAAATTTGTTGTATCTCGACATAACATTTTCTCTCGACTCAGCGTTGTCGAGATGATGTGAAGGCAACACAACGAAAACTGTAAAGCTGTGAATTCTCAAAACAGACGTAAAAGGACACCAAAAACATTGAACCGGTTGTATTCGTACGTTCGTCCGTCTGTCTGTGTTTGTCTGCTTGTCTGCAATGTAATTATAACAAGATTTTAATGGAATTTTTATTTAGAGAACCTCCCTCTCCTCTTTTCACAACCGTGTAAATCACATGTTTGTAATGTACGCACATAAAAATTTACATATTTTCACATTATCTATTTATGTATGTACCATATGATTATGTACAAGTGTGCATTTGAGGGTAATTACATTTTTTATTTATATCTCATAAATCGCTAGCAAAGCAAACAACATTTGGGGTCACTGCCATAATTCACGGGTCATCTTGTATCATTGCATAGCAAAAAAAAAAAAAGATTTTCGTTGTTCCTTTGTCATCCCTTAGCGCCAAATGATATTTGTCAGGTGCCACTTGACACCAGACCCAATTTAAAGTTTACAGTCACATTTGTTTACAGTTCGTTAAATTTTGACCTGCGCGCATTTTATCGAATTAAAGGCAATAAAATATGTGAAAAGTCTAGCGGACAGAGGTGACGGACAGCAATGCAGTAAAGATAATTTAAAATTTTACACATAAATTGCACATTTGTAAAGCGTGTTAAACAAATTATTCTAGAGTAAATTATGAAAAGTGGTCATGTTATTTAAATTAAATGAGCTGCATGCTGTGCGATTGCTTGCAACGAGGTCGGTCAAAAAATTAGGTGATTGATGTCCAGTAGACCGTTCTCAGCAACTTGGTCTCTGCCCATTCACAAATTTAAAAATGTGTAGGAAATATCTTTGTCAAATCTCGAGTCTATGCTGATAAAACATCAACGATTGATCATAAAGAAGCCGATATTCGAAGCACTATCGGCGTAATAATACCAGATATGCACGACAAAGTGTTGCAAAAGTGGGCATTATTTTTATACATTAAATGTCATGACATTTTTGATTTAATAAAGGCAACATTCTAGTCATTTTTAGTGGGTGCCGGTGAGGATGTAAAGCGAGTCTTGTATCGCAAGCCGACTCACAACCTCCTTCGTGTTGGCGCCTGGGCAACGTTGTTCGTGATATTTTTCATCATTAATAGCGGCAGATTGTGAGTGACGAACCCTGATGGTTGGGCCTTTACTGGCTATGACGCAAGAAAAAGAAAAAGTAAGAGTCGAAACCCTCTTAATGTTGACGACCCCCGCAAACGTAATAATAAACATGAATTAATGATATACACCTAGAACGTCCGGACTCTCTATAGAAAAGTTGCCCCTTTCCGACTGGCGGATGTCCTAAAAAAATATAAGGCTGACATCACTTCCATCCAGAAGATGAGATGGACAGGACAAGGAAGCTCGCGATATAAAAATTGCGACATCTATTACAGCTGCCATGCAGAAAAGCACGAATTTGAATGTGCATTTGTAGTTGGCGAGAGACTCAAACATCTTATCTTGCGGTTCAATCCTATAAGGGTTCGAATGACTACAATCCCCATCAAGGCGAAATATTTCTACAGCACGCTGATTTGTACTCATTCGCCGACGAAAGATAAAGACGATGAGATTAATGATGCATTTTACGAGCTCCTAGAGGAAACATACGACCACTGCCCTGGCCACTACATTAAAATTGTTCTGCTGCATACAGAGTAGAACCAGATTCCAGCACAAAGTTATCCACAAGGCAACTTGGCTATCTCACGATCAAAACAACAAAAATCAAATTGATCATGTGGTAATTGATGGCCGGCATGCATCTAGTGTCATGGACGTGTGTGTGATCCGTGGTGCTAATATTGGCTCGCATCATTACCTGGTTGCAGCCAAGGTGCGCACTAGATTGAGCAGAGCGAAAAACGCACGTAACCAAACACAAAGAAAGCTGGACATCACAAAGCTGCATACCACCGATATAGCCAATGCCAGGATATCGAAAACTACAGGGATAGGGTGAAGCCCGAAAGTTATACCAAAAGGTTAAAAGCAATAGTTTTGA
Source organism: Muscina levida (assembly GCA_964034835.1). Lineage (NCBI taxonomy): Eukaryota > Metazoa > Arthropoda > Insecta > Diptera > Muscidae > Muscina > Muscina levida. Next base: position 8,957,887 of record OZ035882.1, read on the forward strand.
AACAGGGATCCCCACAACTAAAGACAGAGACGGAAATCTGGTCACGGGCACTCAGATTGTGCTGCAAATATAGAGGAAACACTTTCGATCTCCACTTGTTTCCAAAGGCAGCATAAGTGACGAAATCACACCAATCATAGACAATGGTGTATATATATGGAGCCAAGGCTTAAAAATAATAAAGCTAAGGGAGCCGTAAGAAAACACAAATAAAGCTGGACATCGCGAAGCTGCAAACCCCAGATAGCTACTGCCTACTCCAACCAGCTCTCCCAACTTCTACGACACAACGCCTCCACTTCTGACGTTCCCGATACACAGTGGCAGCATATTGCGCATTCAATGGCAACCGCCGCAACAACCGTGCTAGGATATGAAAAACGGCGCTCAGATGAATCTTGGTACAATGAAGAACGTCGCATAGCGTCTGAGAAACAGGATGCCGCTTATAGGGCAACGCTGCAGCCAATTGTAACCCGGGCTGTTAGGGAACGGCACAAGCAGAGAGTAAGACAGGCGAGACAGCTATTTAAGCGAAAAAAAAACGCCAAATGAAGGAACAGGAGAACGAGGATATAGAGCGATACAGCGATAGAAATGAGGCCCGAAAATTTTTACCAGAAAGTAAAAGCAAAAAGCTACGGTAATGGGCTCCCCTCTTGTAAGGACAAGGATAGAAATCTGGTTACCGTTACGCAGAGTATGCTGAATATATGGAGAGAACCCTTCAGCAACTTCTGGTTCCAGAAGTCAACGCACGTGAAGGTACCACGCCAATTATCGATGACGGCTTAGATTGCCCACCACCAAGTCAAGCCGAGGTAAGAAGAGCAATATCGCGGCTGATAAACAACAAAGCAGCCGGTGCCGTTGGATTTCCGGCAAAAACCCTTCAAGTCCGCGTATTATATCGTGTACTGAAAAAATGTGATCCCTGTGTGTTCTCCAACTACCGCGATATCAGCTTCTTACCCATCGCATATAAGGTCCTGTCTAGTGTGTTATATGAAAGACTTAAGCCAGTGTCATCAAACCTGATCGGGCCTCATCAGTGTGGCTTTAGACCTGGTAAATCAAAAACTGACCAGATATTCACACTTCGGCAAGTCCGGGAAAAGACTCAAGAGAAACAGATCGACACGAACCATCTTTTCGTCGACCATGTCTGAGTTTGGTATTCCAGCTAAGCTGATACGCCTTTGCGGAAAGACACTGACTGATACGAAGTCTTCAGTGAAGTTTGGCAAGGACTTTACGGAGCCATTCTATACCAGACGATGCCTAAAACAAGGCGACGGCCTATCGTGTGATCTCTTCAACATATTGATATAGATGATAATGAGAAAAGCTGCAGTAAACACGGGTGGCACGATATTCAACAAAAGCCACATGCTACTCGCGTACGCTGATGACGTAGACATCATCGGTCATAAACTTCGGGATGTGACTTCAGACTTCTCTAATGGAAAACGAGGACAAAACGAACTTATTAGTTTCAACGAACAAAGAATCTACTCGTTTGCGAAACTGCGTGAACGTTGATAACTATAATTTCGATGGGATAGATAATTGTGTCTACCTAGGCTCCGCCATCAAAAAAGCAAATAATGTCAGCCTCGAAATCCGGAGAAGAATCCTGCTTTCTAATAAATGCTACTACGGACTAAGCAAGCGATTTAATGACTGAGCAATCTCTCGAAGAACAAAAATCTAGCTATACCAGATACTGGTTCTACCTGTCTTGATGTACGGTTCAGAATCCTGGGTTATGACACTGGCGGATGAATCGATTCCGGCAGTATTCGAGAGAAAAACAAAATATATGTAAAATATATGGGTGCATCATCGTTATGAGCTGTACAAGCTGTACACTGACATTAAGATGTAGCGGTTGCGTTGGCTTGGTCATGTTGTACGCATGGACAAAAATGCTCTAGCTCGTAAAGTCTTTCAAAATGTACTCGATGGACGGCGCAGAAGAGGGCGACCAAAACTCCGTTGAAAAGACCAGGTTACTGAGAACCTTGTAGAACTTTGTGTGACTAAATGGAGAAGAAACTCAGAAGATCGAAGTGCTTATAATATTTTTCTACGTGTGGTATATAATCCAATAGGATTGCAAAGAGGTGCCAGCTAAGTAAGTAAGTAGCATTTTAGTCATTGCATTTAATTTGGTGTGTTCCATTTTTACAAAAACTCCTATGCCTCTGATAAATTTGTTTCAAGGCTGAATATTTAAGACGAACTTGTTTATACATGTCAGTTTCTGAAACTTTTACAAATTTATAAAATAAAAACAGATACATCAACTAATCAATTGAAATCCCACAACGACTAACACCTATACCAACTCTTATATTCGTTCATTTTGTAACGATACTAATTTACGAACTTTAACAGCACAACCTTCAAAGCGAAAATACTTTAATAACAACAGATTCGTGATATCTCAACTATTGTAGAGATTGCAAAACAACATCTGTGGACAATAACACACAAATTCATCTTTTACCCATATTCCTTAACTAGTCGAAGGACTTCTAAACAAACACTTCGCCCTTTAACGTTAAATATTTAATTTAATTTAAAGTTTTCTTTCTTGTTTACGACACTTTATTTCAAGTTGTCTGGCAATTCATGGTTATTTTTGTAATGTTTAGACACTTAAAGCCAACAAAATACAATTTAAAAATAAACTTTGCCCCCAAAATCACAGAACCAAGAGGTTCAGGTACAGCTGAAGATACGGTCTAATAGTTTCCTCAATAAATTTTAAAGGACTTAAGGAATACAATTAAATTTTTCTCTAACTCTTTTGCAGTTGAGGTGAGGATGAAAGAATTTCATTACATTTTCAAATTTCACACGTAAACAAACCTTTTGGGTACTTTTACTTTAATGTACAGCAAAGTGTTCACGTTACCCCCACAAATACACAGACAAATACACTCACCTCAGCATATATATATGCTGAATGTATATCAAATTCTACACGTATAGTTAAGTGTGAATGACTATACACGTTTGTTGGTATTTTCACTTTTTCCTCAGTTTCCTTTTGCATCTTTGCTTCTCTGTTATGATGTGTACAAATATATTTACAAATGACTTAACTAATGAGGGTAATAAGAGAAAAAAATTTAATACGATCCCACACACACACACACAAAAAGCTGCTCCACAAACCTACAGGCTATTTGACATTAAAGACCGACAATGAACGAACGAAAGAATAAATGAACACTACTAGCATCCATCCACCTCGTCAACGAGCACCTCATTCACCCGCCACTTCGGTTGGCCAACTTCCTCAATAGGGATCCTTTTCTTTTTTCCGCCTCTCAGATGAGGAAAATAAACTAAATTCAACCAAAGTGAATCTAACTGTAGGTGGGTTGGTTAGTTGGTTGTAGGTTAACTGGTACTGCTTTAGAATTTAATATTGTATTGAGCGAAGGCAACTAAAGCAACAAACGTAGGGCAGCAAAGTCAGTAATTGAAAGGGAGAAAGCAAAAGAGAAAAAGAGAATTCATTCACATTTTGTTGGTATTGTAAATGTTTTACAAAAGAATTCAAGGTAAGCTTAAATTGGTAAACACCTGCCGGAAATAGCCAGATACAAGCATACAAACATATTCAAATATGGTTCATACAAACACACACATACATTACGTATACAGATGATCCAGTAAAAATATTTACACATTCTTTTCATATTGTGGAATATATTTAACAAAATTATTTCCGCCTAAACGAATTTTACTGTAGTTGTTAGTAATAAAACTAGTTGAAATCTTGTTTCATGTTCAGCTAACATATTTTTAGCCTCAGGTTGTGCAGATTTATAGGTGAAGGATACGATAAAAAGTTCCCATACATTTTAGGCATATCTAGTGTATTCAATTGATGGAGGTTGTTTGAAATCATATGTAGCTGTAGTAAAGTAATTTGCATGTGAATCTATAAACAGATACTGTGTACCAAAGTTAATGCTATCCTAAGGCAGAAATAATTTGCGTGGACAATTGTGAACTTTAAGTCAAAAATTCCTAAAAATTTATTTTATTGTGTGCACATTTATAATGATCCATTAAATGTTTTCCTTTAAATGTCAAAAGTACAAAAAGATTAGTAGAAGATAATGGTAAAGCACTTCGGAGTATATAAAGAACTTCAAACAGGACATTTTGAGAGTTATATGAAAACCTATCAGAAAATAATGTAATGTTTTTGACCATGTGTTTTTGGTGTCTTACTGTCAGAAATTACTTTGAAGGTAGTTGAAGGTACTTTGTTGTGTTTGATTGCATTATTGTTGCCGCAAAGTAATTTTATGTACCATAAGTAATGTTTTGGTACCACAAACATGTTTATTTTATCAAAAAGTACCTATGTTGCATCAAAAAGTACTTCTTTGCACCAGAAAGTATTTTTATTCAATATATATATCAATAAAAAAACGTTATTTTAGTGCACTAAAATGTACTTTTATTGTACCAAAAAGTATATTTGTTTTGCTTTACATAATTTTGTTGTATTTTTTTTTGTCCACAATGACTTTAATGGTACCAAGAAATATTATTTTATAACCAGAAAGTACTTTCGCTGCACCAAAAAATATTTTTGTTTTAATAATGAATAATTTTATTGTATCAACAAGTAACTTCATTGTACAAAATTGCAAATAAGATCTTGGCTCTTGAGCGCCTGGAGGAAAATATGACCGCTGCCCTGCACATGACATTAAAATTATTCTGGGAGATTTAAATGCTAAAATAGGAAGGGGAGATGCTCTTGGTTAGGCGGTCGGGAAATTTAGTCTGCACAACGACACCTCCGAAAACTGATTCAGACTAGTAAGCTTCGCGTCGGCAAGAAACATGGTAGTTTATGGAACCAGATTCCCGCATTAAGATTAAGATATCCACAGGGCAACCTCGATTTCCCATGATCAAAATACAAGAAACCAGATTGATCACGTGGTAGTTGATGGAAGGTATGTCTCAAGCGTTATGTAAGTGCATGTGATACGTTGTGCAAATATTGACTCGGATCACTACCTAGTTGCAGCCAACGTACCCACGCGATTAATCAGTGATAAAAACGCTCGAAACCAAACGTAACAGAAGCCAGACATCACAAAGCTGCATAACACCGAGATAGCCAATGCCTACTAAACACAACTCTCTCAATTGCTTCATGCAAACTCCCCTACTTCTGATGTTCCGTACTGAGTTATGAACAACCACGCTCAGACAAGCCCTGGTACGATGAGGAATGTCGCGTAATGTCTGAAGAAAAGGATGCTGCATACGGGGCAAAACTGCAGCTAATGGCAACGCGTGTAGTGGCGCACCGTTATAATGAGATGAAGAGGAAGATGACACGCCTCTTAAGGCGGAAAAAACGTCTATGGAAGTAAAGAGAGAGCCAGGATATTACACGTATAGACGTGAAGCCCGAAAGTTCTACCAAAAGGTAAAAACCAAAAGTTTTGGACCAGGGACCTGTAAAGACGGAGACGACTGGTTACTGACACTGAGAGTGTGCTACAAATATGGAGGGAAAACTTTCGATCTCTACTCGTTCATTAAGGCAGCATAAGTGACAAAATCACACCAATCATTGATGGGGTAGACTGTCCACCACCGATTTAAAACGAAATCAACAATTACCGGGCTTAAAAACGAAAAAGCTGCGAGAGCCGATGGACTGTCGACCGAGATTTTAAAAGTCTGCGTCGATGATCTAGCAACGTTCATGCACCAGCTCATAAACTCGATTTGGCTCAAGCAATCCATGCCCGATGATTGGAATCTGGGTGTCCTATGTCCCGTGCTTAAGAAAGCCGATTCTAGAGTTTGTACCAACTATCGTGGGATTAGCGTTTTACCCATCGCATACAAGGTCCTGTCTAGTGTATTATGTGAAAGACTAAAGTCCATTCTGGCGAACCTGATTGGACCTTATCAGTGTGGTTTAGACCTGGTAAATCCACCACCGACCAGATATTCGCGCTACGACAAATCCTGGAAAAGACCCAAGAAATGCAGATCGATACCTACCATCTGTTCAAAGCTGCATTTGACAGTCCGATACGATAGAAATTGTTGGATGCGATGGCTGAGTTTGGTATCCTCGCAAAGCTTATTCGACCCTGCGGGATGACACTGACTGACACGCAGTCTTCAGTTAAAAATATGGCAAAAATCTGTCAGAGCCATTTTCTACCAAGCGAGGCTTTAGACAAGGCGATAGTCTGTCATGCGATATCTTTAACATCATATTGAAGATGATCATGCGGAAGGCAGCAGTAAACACGACAAAAGCCAAATGTTGCTCGCCTATGTTGATGATATAGAAATATTTGGCCGAGGACTGCTGGATGTTACTGCAGCCTTTTCGAGCATTGATGAGCAGTCGGCATAAGTGGGTCTGGTGATTAACGAGGACAAAACTAAGTTAATTGTTTCAACGAACTAACAGTTTACTCGTTTGGGACCGTTAAGAACTATAACTCCGCCATAAACAAAAATAATAATGTCAGCCTGGAAATGAGCTGTACAACGAAATCTACGCAGTCTTGAGCGTTCAAATAGACCGAATGCGCTGACTTGAACACGTTGTACGAATGGACGAAAATGCTCCGGCTCGAAAAGTCTTCGGCAATAAACTCGATGGCGGATGAAGGGCTCTTTGATGAATGTTTGTTCATTATGGATGCCTGTCTTGTATTTGTAATATAAAATTCGCTTTTCTTAGGATTTGCGAGCTAAAAAAATAGTTCTCATCAAAAAGACATAAAATGTAATATTACAACTTTATCAAACAATTTGTAGTTGTTACAGTGTGAGAAGCAAGGAACTGCGAAAATAAGGTCTCCAAAGACATTAACTGTTTTATTTTATAAAATCGAAGTAATGTTTTATGCAAATATGTCAATCGTATAGTAGCACTTGCAACACCACGTTGCATAAGAACTTTTCACCTACGCAATTCCTAAACGCCAACATATTGTCATGTAACGAACATATACATAACGCTCATACGCACCAAATGCCAGTTAATCCTTCGAAATTTATGTTAAATCTTCCAGAAAATAACCATTAATACTACCGCCTTAACTGCAACAACACACACACACACACATAATCGCACACACTTTGTTGACAAACTTTTTAATTAACAATTTATTTTTATCTTTATTCAATTAACACTTTGTTCGAAATTTACTTTACCAATTTCTTCGTCATTATCGTTATTATTGTTATTATCATCGCCAGCCGTGTCTTGTGTTGTGGGAGAGTAAGAAACATTTCGTTAGCTAAAGTTGTTCCTCGTTTGTCTTGGCAAATAAACAACAATGCATTTAATTAAATTATAGCAAACTTTACTTATAATTACAAAATTTATAAACACAACAGCAATAACAAGGCCGCCAACAACAACAACGATGGTCATAGCAAAATGATTTTGCTTTTAGGTGTAATTATATTAATGTTCTTAAGACAATTTTTTGTTGCTTCTTCTTGCACTATGCCAGGATAAGATGTGTGTTACACACAGGGCTTGAAGGAGAGCGGTAGAAGGCGGTTGAGAATATTTATAAGAGGTCATTAAGCTCAAACTATTTAAGCACTAGAATTCACATTAAGGAAGTGCATGTAATGGATAGAAGAGCTGCTGCAGTCATAAGTTTTATTGTACTTGCAGGTGGTTATGGGGAGAGAGAAAAGAGAGAAGTTGTGTCGACAGAACTTTTTGTGATTTTCGTTGAAAGTAGTAGCGGGAAGAAGAAGAGAACAAAGAAGATATTGACCAATAAGAATAGTGGTGTGTTGATTCTTATTACTATAAGAAGACGGGTAAAGTAGTAACAATGACAAAAATTTAATATATCAATTATAACTGCACGAGGTATACAAGAGCTTTTCGCTGTTGAGTGCGTTAATCCGATTCTATTTTTAGGCTCGAATGATCAGTACCCTCAATTTAACGATGATTCCGAACATCAGATTTTGGGAAGCTTTTATCAGAAAAATGGGCGGTGCCACGCCCCTTTTGAAAAATCGTTATCTGGTAGAAATAAATGGACTGATTGCAATGAAACTTCCACATTGTGTAGCACTATCCATAGGATCTCTATCATAGGCTTCATGAAAAATAATAATTAGACAAAGGGGCGTGGCACCGCCCACACGAACCGAAATTTCAATCGGTCATATCTCAAGAGCCATTAAAGGTAAGACGATGAGATTTGCTACATATGGGGGATTACATCTCGTTGAGAAATGCGCGGTGCCACGCCCCTATTGGAAAATTTGTTATGTCGGTATATTAATAGAACGATTTTAATAACGTTTCCATAATATATATAGAAAAATTGCTTACAGCTGTAGATAGGATGATGAAATTTGGGGTGGAAAATTGGAACCCCTTATCGACGTTATAACGTCAGCTAAGAATGAATATTTGGATATTCGTACTTTTAGGCGTAAAAAGATTCCGTTATTTTAACCCCTAAAAGTACGAATCGGCTAATGCTGTAATCGAAGAAATTGATATTGGCATGCTCAATATCAAATTGGATTGAAGGTTTTTACTTTTTAGGGGTAAAAAAGGCCGAAATGGGATACGGCTGGTACTAAACGGCTAAAGGCATAGTCGCAAAAATTGAAGTGAATATTTTAGTTGTGCGATGTAAAGTAATTTTTCGCAATTCATTCTTTAGTTGTAAAAATGCCGAAAAAGGGATAAAACTGGTACTATCGCCCAGACCAAATGCCTATAAGTTAAACGAAAATGTATATAGAATTGGTGCCTATAGAATTAGAGAGCCACCAAATCGGGTTTTTAGAAATTCCAAAATTTAGGGCTAAAAAGGCTGAAAGAAGATAAAATTGGGACCATCACTCAGACCAAACGTGTAAAGCTATATTCGTATATGGGCATGCTTCCTACAGAATAAGAGGGAGTACCAGCCCATTATAATTGTGCGAAACGAATGTATCTTTTGAAATTCGTACTTTTAGGGATAATAAGGGACTAAAGTGGTACAATCAGTCAGGCTAATGGGATAGAGCTACAATCACATAAATGGGGTGTTCGTTTCCATTTTACCTGTTTGCTTAAATTCAAAAGAAGATTCATTGTAAGTACGGTTGAAGCAATGCATGGCGGGAAAGCTAGTGTGTTATAATCATTGTAACATAAACGGATTATTATGTTTCGTATTAAAAACGATATACAATTTCAAGTACAGATGAAATATGCAATTAAGAGATTAAGACTTATGTTTCCTTCTAATATTTATGTATGCAAGTCTTATGTTTTCCTCTTGTTATCATATTCTTTTAAAATTATGAAACTTCTTCATTATACTCACATAACCACCATAGCTATTTCATACATTGTGGACTTACCTAAAAGAGAAGAAAATTAAGTCAAGTTATTATTTTATATAAGACCATCTAATGATTATTGTAGAGTGCTATTAATACTAAATGTACAATGTGTTTTACTAAATTTCTCACTGACGTCAATGTTGTTCGCTTTATTTAAAACAAAATACCTACATAAATTAAAATTTTATATACAATTTCTAGGAACATGCATACATTTACCTAACTACATGGTACTTGTTTGTACACATACCAATCATTAATATTTCACATATTTTACATCAATATTTTTTCTAAACCTGTACAACGCAACCAACGTTGTGACTGGCAAACTAACACAATAATTTGCATATTACTTTCATTTCGAAATTTATGGCCACAACGCACAATTTTATGCTACCGTTTTCATTTTGTTTTGCCTCCCATAGCAATAATGTTGTTAATGATGATCTGACTGCTGCTCCTGCTGCTGTCTCGCGCGCGCTATTGTGTTAATGTTTTACGAGTACGAACAGTGTGCAACAATAACAATAACTGTCTCTACACACCATGTTCCCAAACACATTTATAATATCGGTGGTGAACGACGTGTAACACAACCGTAGCACCCAGTCCCAGTTTGCCCCCCTCCAGCATCTATTGGAAATTTGTTTGAAATTCAATCCCCCCGCCAGTCCACAATTTGCGTGTTAAACGTTGCAACTTAAATTATGATGTGGTTAATTAAGTTGAAAATTTCATTGTTATTAAACAGCGTAACGGGAACCATATAACATTGAATCAGCGCAGGAATTTGATTATGTTGCCGTTAATTAGCACCCAGAGAAAATGAAGAAGATTGACAGCTTTAAACAATAAAAAAGAATAAAGGTTGAAGGTTGAGGAATTGCGAAATTGCCATAAGGTGCCACTAATTTAGCAAAAAGATACAAAGTATAAAATAATTGGCAATTTTCATAGGAAACACAAAATATAATTAAAACCCCCCTGTTGTTGAGGAAGGCTTCTCTGATTCAATTAATATTTATTAGAGGGCTACCCTTGAAAGGTAAAGGGCATACTACAAATATTTGGGTTAAAAAAGTGAAAAGGCCGTTTTGCGTAAAGCACCTGGTTTCCAGTAGCGATAATTGTCAATCGGGGTGAATTTATAAGCACCTAATGTCAGACTAATGTGAGTTTGAATCAACTAAAAATGTTGAGATAACAGCGGTATTTTTATAGCATAGTACAATAAAGTGATAATTTAAATAACATGGCCGGACCCGACGGATTTATCCTAATTCAAATAATATCGCAATAATATTGGGGGTCGGTCATTCATTTGACTCCTCTAGGGGCATGTTTAGGGCAGTTAGAGTCGTGGAATCACACTTATTTAAAATTTGATTTTTGTATGGAAGCCCCCTTAGGGGGTGTTGATGGGGGGTAGGTAGGTTTGGGGAAAATGTTAGGAGGGAAAAATGACCGGGGGTTGGTCATACATTTTACTTCTCTAGAAACCACTCAAAGGCAGTTGCAGGGCTTGAGGTGGATTTTTTACTCTTTCACCCAACTTTGACCGTGATGCGCTGTTATTTAGCCCTACCACACCTCCAATAAATGTTGGCTCATGGCTCATAAGGATCTTCACACAACACTATCGCACCTTTAATAGTTGCCATGCAGAAAGACTCGAATTTGGATATCGATCGAGTAGCCAATGTGACCGATTAGTCACTATTCGCATCCGGGCGAAATATTTTTACCTTACGCTGATTTGTGTACACGTCCCGATGGAAGACAAAGATGATGACATTATAAATGCATTCTATGAGCGCCTGGAGGAAATAGGTGAGTGCTGCCCTGCACATGACGGGACCGCCCGTGGCATAGTGGTTAGAACACGCGAGTACCATGCGGAAGATCCCATGTTCGACTCCTGGCTCCAGTCATCCGCATTTTTTTCATTGCCGGACCCCATCGATTTTCTCGACAGCAACTTCGCAGTATAACTGTCGAGTCAGTCGGCATGTCTAGTAAAAAGCTTCTCAAACAGTCACGTTCGCATTCGTCGATAAACAAAAAGGAGCCGTTAGTTGTACATCTAAATATAGAAAGCGTGTTAATTAAAAAAAAAGCGAGAAGCTATCCCGTATTTCATTCATGGGGTATAAAGGGAAATTAAGTTATTTTTGCCCTGCACATGACATTAAAGTTGTTGGGAGATGTAAATGCACAACAACACCTCCGATAACGGACACAGACTGGTTAGTTACGCGTCGGCAAGAAACAAGTTGTGAAACCATTGGCTGACGAAAAGAATGCTCCATACAGGGCAAAACTGCAGTCAATGGCAACGCGTGCAGTGATGCACCGTTATAATGAGAAGAGGAGAGATGACACGCCTATTCAGGGGAAAAAGCGTCTATGGAAGAAAAGAGAGAGACCATGGAACCCCACCTGTAAGAACAGAGACGGAAATCTGGTCACGGACACTCAGAGTGTGCTGCAAATATGGAGGGCACACTTTCGATCTCTACTCATGCTCGACGATGGAGCAGACTGTTCCCCACCGAGCCAAAATGAGATAAGCACGGCAATTGCACGGCTTAACAACAACAAAGCTGCGGGAGCCGAAGGACTGCCAGCAAAGCTTTTTGAAGCCGGCGGCGATGATCTGGCTACGTGCATGCACCAGGTCAAAACCACGATTTGGCTCAAGGAATGTATGCCCGATGATTGGAATCTGAGTGTTCTATGTCCTGTGATTAAGAAAGGCGATCCATGTGTATGTATCAATCATCGCGGAATCAGTCTTTTACCTAATGCATGCAAGGACCTGGCTAGTGTGTTGTGTGAAAGACTAAAGCCTGATTGGACCTTATCAGTGTGACTTTGGACTTGGTTAATCCGCTACCGACCAGATATTCACTCCACGACAAGCAGATCGACACCTACCGTCTGTTTATCGACTGCAAAGCTGTACTCGACAGTCCGAAACGACAGAAACTATTAGATGCTATGACTGAGTTTGGTATCCCCGCGAAGCATATACTACTTTGCGCAATGACACTGACTGACACCATGTCTTTAGTGAAAATAGGCACAAACCTAACAGAGCCATTTCTACCAAGCGTGGCCTTAGATAAGGTAACAGTCTGTCATGCGTTTTTTGTTAACATCATAATTGAGACGATCATGCGGAAGGCAGCAGTAAACACGACTGGCACCATCTGTAATAAAAGCCACATGTTGCTCGCTTATTCCGATGATATAGATATCATTGGCCCAGGACTGCAGGATGTCACTGCGGTCTTTTCGAGCATTGAGATGCAGCCATCAGAAGTGGGTCTGGCGATTAATGAGGACAATACCAAGTTATTTGTTTCAACGAACAAAGTGTTTACTCGTTTGGAACGCTGCGTGAACGTTGGCAATTATAATTTTGAAGTGGTATAGAATAGTAATGAGACCGGCCGTGGCATAGTGGTAAGAACACGCGACTACCATGCGGGAGATCCGTGGTTTGATTCCCGGCTCCAGTCATCTTCATTTTTCTTTCATTGCCGACCCCCCCGATGTTGGCGACAGTAACTTAGCAGTATTAGTGTCGAGATAATCGACATGTCTAGTGAAAGCTTCTCAAACTGTGGCGTTCGTATTCGTCGATAAACAAATAGGTGCCGTTTGTTGTGAATCTTAAATAGAAAGCGGGAAGAATACTTAGCAAAATATTTGAACCCATCATCATAAATGGCGAGTATCGTCGTCGAATGATTCATTAGCTGTACAACTACATCGACGTAGTGATGCGCGTTCAAATAGACTGAATGAGCTGGCTTGACGCGTTTTACGAATGAACGAAATTGCTCTGGCTCGAAAAGTCTGCGGCAATAAACTCGATGGGCGGCACAGGAGGCACCGTGGATGGTGTGGATGATTTTAGGCATTTTCGATATCAGATGTCTTCAAAGGAATGTAACGATGGTTTTTTTTGTGGAAAATATAAACTCTTTATCTCGACTCCTTAGGTTTTCCTTTTGTCCTTATTTTGAAAAACGTCAGAATACGACCTTTAAATAAGTTTTTACGGTATCTAAATGTTCAACAAAATTTTTGCTCACAAAGTTTTGCTTAGGGTGCTCTAAGACCCAAACGCAATACGTCCAACTTTTCTAATCATTTTGTCTCTTTAAAAGCACTGTGTAAATCGAGACCTAAACTAGTTAGAAAATCTATGTTTCTTATACATAGTTTTAGTGCATTTTCGATATCAAATGTCATCAATAAAATTTAACGAGATTTTTCTTTGTGGTGCATTTAAAATCGCTATATCGACAACTAACGTGTCCTTTTAGTCCTTATTTCGAGAAAATTTAGAAAAGTACCTAAAATTAGGACTGTCGAACATTAAAATTTTCTACAAAACTGATGCTTAGAAAATTTTACTCGGCGTAGTCTTTGACATGAAATCCATTAAATACGTTGGAACTTTTAAATTTACATATTGCTTAAATGGTATTGATTCCAGTCATTTAAAATTCCCAACAGCAGACTGCATTATGCATTTAAAAGTTACTAAAATCTGTTATGCCACGTATATAGATTTGCATATTAAATGTTCTACTAATATTGACCGCTTTACATTCTTTAATAATTTCGTACAAACATGCACATACTTACACACTTTTATGATAAAAGCAATTATTGATACAGTAATCAGATTTTAGTTAATTTTATGCAAAGATTACACTTATAATCCTATTTCAAATAACTTATTCATTAACTTAATTGAATTGAAAATATTTAATAGCTTATTAATGTGTTAATTTCCCTGTTGAAACATTATTTAACTCCCACCACCCATGTCTTAGGTTGCAACAACACACAAACACATTAATTCTAAACAAAAGAATTTGAAATGTCATGTTCTCTGTTATTATTTGAACACGAAACCGCAAATTATCACTTGAGTGCAAATGACGAATAAATAGGCCGCAATTGTTTCTTTGGTATACTGTCTCGCTGATATTGTGAGATGAAAGAGTAGAAGTTCGTGTTGCTACTAAGTAATTCGTTATTCCACTCCAGGATACCCCTTCTCCGGCATCTGATCTTAGCACACAATGACATTCAATTAAAATTTCAAAGAACATGAAAACTCAATTCAAAGTGATATATTATAACAATTTTTCACAAAATGCTAAATCAGGGTGTTAATGTTGCATTACACAAAGAACATGGATAGCACTGAGCACTGTGATAATGTATGACTACACACACGATACTAAGTTTATGTAGAGTGATTCAATGGCAGCGAATCGATAATGTGACAGCTGAGTAATGTTGAGTTTCACAAAGGGGCCTACAAGTGCTTGAAGGATATCAATTAGTCGAATGTGTAGGTGGGGGAGTTGAATAAAGTAGACAGAGGATAATAAATTTTGCATTTTGGTAATGGTAAGGGGGATGGGGGAGGATAAGCCTTAAACATTATTAAGCTATAGCAGTTAGGAAAGTTGAAATGAATTATAAGAATTTTTAAATATTACAAATTGGTATCCTCGAATGATAATATTTTTCATGTACTGATTTCAAATACTGCCACTTAACTTAAAACTTATTTTCTCTTTACATTCCATTAATGAGATTTGAAAAAACTTCTTACAATTCAGTGATAAACACGCTGCGATTTTAGGCCTCACACCGCTTTGTCACTATCTGTAGATCCATAGGGTCAAAGCGGTGTGAGGCCTTAAATAGCAGCGATTTTATCACTGAATTGTATGGAATGTAAAGAGAAAATAAGTTTTAAGTTAAGTGGCAGTATTTGAAATCAGTACATGAAAAATATTCATTCGAATATCAATTTGTAATATTTAAAAATTCTTATAATTAATTTTATATAAAATATCACTTCTACTTGCTTATAGATGATAAAGTAATTTATTACCTTTGTCTATTTTTTAAATCACCGAAAATGCATAATAAAGCTCAAACATTGTTAGGCCACAGAATTTCAACACATCTGCAATACCGAACAAACCAACGAACAACAACAATAAATCATTAAAAATCTCTCCTTCCCAGCTTAATTGTTATAATCTTTTCCTTAGCAGCATGAGATTGCTGCCCCCCACCCACTCATTCCAACTCATATCTACCGCCACTAAACCATCCCCCTCTCCCCTCTATTAAGTAATAGGCAATGGTTTGGTTTTGTTGTAATTTATTTATGGTTTGTAATATTTCATGAACTATTAATGGTTATTGTCACAAAATGTCTTCAGTAGTCTATTCGGGATTTTTTTTTCCAAATCTGCTTTTGTCTTCTTGTGGATTCAGACAGTTTACAATTTTTCTTTTTTGCCAACATTTATTATCTTACATTATATTTTTTTCTAGCTAAGTCTAGTAAAACAGGAAGTTGTCAAGATAGCAAACGAAAGTAAAGAAATAAAATTGTGTATAAATAAAAAGTTACTCGGATAATAAATGGCAATGACAGCAGATTTAATGTTGCCGAATGAATTCTTTACAATTGACTTATGAGTGACAAAAGAAAATGTTAACATTTCACAAAATGTTATGATATATATTTTCAGAGGTGAAAGATGATTGGGTCCTACATAAGTGAAACTATCATTAAAAGATAGGCGAATGATATAACTAAACATTAAATATTTACGAAAATTATAAAATTATGGCATCACGAGATAGCAAAATATCATTTACTCAGTTTTCGAAAAATTTCTACAAATTTTATTCTTCTTCTTTACTGGCAGCAACAACAGAAATTCATCTATCAGTAGCCGCACATAGAAAATCATTCCAAGCGCTTCGGTCTTTTGCGCTCCGTAGATAGTTAGTCATACCAAGCTTACTTAACATTTCCGTCACCTGGTCCATCCAGAGGAGTTTTGGTCGCCCCCTCCTGCGCCGCCCATCGAGTTTATTGCCGAAGACTTTTCGAGCCGGAGCGTTATCGTCCATTCGTACAACGTGTCCAAGCCAGCGCATTCGGTCTATTTGAACGCGCTTGACCACGTCGATGTCGTTGTACAGCTCATACAGCTCATGATTCATTCGACGTCGGTACTCGCCGTTCACGATGATGGGTCCAAATATTTTGCGCAGTATTTTTCTCTCGAAGACTTCCAGAATAGATTGATCCGCTTGTGTCATTACCCACGATTCTGCGCTGTAGAGCAAGACAGGTAGGATCAGAGTCTGGTAGAGCTGGATCTTTGATTTCGAGGCTGACATTATTATTTTTGTTTATATATTATATTATATTAGCATGTCTAACAAAACAGAAATAACACATACACAAGGTTGGCCCATTCGATTGGGTTTGGGGTGCTATGTCAAGTTTTGAAAATATAACCTCCTGTTACTTTAAAATTTATGGACTGGTCACTTTAGGCTTGAATAAAAAATAAACAAAATGTTCGTTTTTGAGGCTCGGAAAACACACACGTCGCAAAATTAGTTTGGCTTATTTTTCCATTGAAGATTAATAAAAATGCAAAAGTAAATACAGTTAACATATTATTTGGTAAGAATTAGGAATACACATCAATAATATTGCACTAAAATTTTTATTATATTCCCAACATTTAACTGCACTTTTAAGAACACCAACATACTTTGATATATATTACAGATTGTAAGAGCTATCTGATCATTTTTGATGAAAGGAAATTTGATGAGAGGCAGTGATGGCTCTAGTTTATGACGAGTTCCAGGTTTTCCATTTCTTGTACATCCCAGTTTTGAAGAACATCCTCAACATTAAGACAAAGTCCTGACGACCATTGACTGAATAAAGCTACGAAGGTGACCTCCTCAACAAATACCTATTTGCGAAGTTCTTTTATTTTCCAACGTTTACTGCTATTATCAGATGTTCTTGCATGTTCTTGGTGTCCAGATATGTAAAGGGAGGTTAAATTGTAAGGGTCGTTGTTGAATGTGAACCACACCTAAACGTCAAGTTTTATTTGGTATTTCATTTGACATTTCTCGATTTCAGACTATCTCAATTTGAACCGTGGAAAGACACAATCGAGCAACGCGTTAAATTTAAAAAAAAGCATATCGTGCACTTCGTTATTTTTTCGGTCAGTTTAATCGTCCAAATGTGCGTACAATCGGAAAAATCGTGCAAAAATTTGAGCAAACTGCTTACAAGGTGCAATTGACTCAAGAACTAAAGCCTCTTGACCATTCCAAATGTCATCAGTGGTCACAATGGTGGCAAGAAAAGGCAACAGTGGATGATCAATTTTCGAACAAAACCATTTTCAGTGATGATGAGGCACATTTTCACCTTAGTGGATTCGTCAATAAGCAGAATTGCCGCATTTGGGCGAATGATAATCCAAGAATGATTGTCGAAAAACCACCCACAAAGAGTGACTGTTTGGTGCGGTTTTTGGACTGGCGGCATGATCGGCCGTATTTTTTCCAAAATCAGCTATAGTAAGATGATAACAAACTTTTTATGGCTCGAACTGTAAGATATGGATGTGGACGATATGTGATTTCAACAGGACGGTGCCACTTGCCCCACAGCTAACGAAACAGTAGCACTTTTGCGCGATAAATTCAATGGCCGTGTTATCTCACGTGGTGGCGATGTCAATTGGCCCCAAATTCATGTGATTTGACACCATTACACTTCTTTCTTTGACGTTATTTGAAAGAAAAGGTGTTTGATGATTAGCCAGCAACAATTCAAGAGCTTAAGGATGAGTTCGTTCGGCACAATAACGGCATAAAACCTCAATTATGCCTCCGGTTTCGGGATTGTGAGATTCTGCCTATAATTGCAAGATAATTTAACTAACCAAATTCAAATACGAGGGCTGCTATATATATTTCTGGCCTAGGCAACAATAAGTGTTGTCAGGTGCAATCTGATATTTCCATTGGAAAGGTTGAAATTTTTTAGCATAACATCACTCAGAACGTGTTGTCATTTAATCGTGAATTGTTAAACTTACAGAGCTTTGAACAATTCAATTCCGTTAAAAAAATGGAATTGACACGTGAGCATTTTCGTGCGATCATTTTTCACAACTTTCGACGTGGATTATCCAGACAAGAGTGCATCGATGAACTTAAGTCTTTGTATGGTGATCAAGCACCATCATATAGCACCGTGAAAAACTGGTATAACGAATTTAATCGTGGTCGCAGTTCGCTCAACGACGAATTCCGTGAAGGTCGTCCAAAAACGTCCGTTGTGCCAGAGAACATTGATGCCGTGCGTGAACTAATAATGCAAGATCGTCATGTGACATACCGGGAGATAGAGGCATCCTTGGGCATTTCTCCCACCAGCATACATTCGATATTACATAAACACCTGACCGTAAAAAAGGTTTGTTGTCGTTGGATCCCGCACAATTTGACAATCGCTCAAAAAAAGGCTCGTGTCGATTGGTGCAAAGAAATGTTGAAAAAATACGATCGCGGTGCTTCAAAAGATGTTCATAAGATCGTCACAGGTGACGAATCTTGGATCTATGCGTATGAGCCCGAAACAAAACAACAATCGACCGTGTGGGTCTTCGAAGACGAGCCAAATCCAACGAAAGTTGTTCGTGGAAGAAGCACTTCGAAGCAAATGGTCGCCTGTTTCTTCGGCAAAACTGGTCATGTGGCGACTGTTCCGCTTGAGCAACGAAGGACGGTCAATTCTGAGTGGTACACCACAATTTGTTTGCCTGAAGTCTTCGGAGAAATTCGAAAAACAAACAAGAGAAGACGAATCATTCTTCACCATGACAACGCGAGCTCTCACACATCGGCTCAAACCAGCGCCTTTTTGACCGGCCAAAACGTCGAATTGATGGGTCATCCGCCGTACAGCCCTGACTTGGCACCCAATGACTTCTTTTTATTCCCGCACATCAAGAAAAAAATGCGTGGTCAACGATTTTCGTGCCCAGAAGATGCTGTTGAAGCGTTCAAAAGCCATGTTTTGGAGGTGTCTCAATCGGAGTGGAAAAAGTGCTTCGACAATTGGTTTGAGCGCATGCAAAAGTGTATAAATCAGGCTGGAGAATACTTTGAAAAACAATAAAACAATTTTTGATGATAAATATTCGCATTTTCATTATTAGGCCAGAAATATATATAGCAGCCCTCGTATCCTCCAGTTTTCCCTTTGAAAGTTATCGAAAAAGTTTTTTTTTTACAAAAAGAGGTAATTTTTTGTGGAAGGTACCGGCAGGAGTGGGGCTTTTATGCGTATTTACAAAATATTTTTTACTGTTGAGTTTGCATAAGGATCAGTTAAGGATTACTCTATTCATCCTGCACCGCTTATTTGCCAGCAAGACGCAATCCTACTTGTCACACTAACATATGTAGCAAATCTCATCTTCATACCTATAATGGCTTATGAGATATGACCGATTGAAATTTCAGTTCATGTGGGCAGTGCCACGCCCCATTGTCTAACTATGTTAACATGTAGTCTATAATAGAGGCCCTATGAACAGTATCAAACAAAAGAAAAATAATTAATATCAGTCCTTTTATTTGGCCGAAAAAAAATAGTTTTCTTGCACGACCAACAAATCAAATCTCAAGGTTGGAGCTTTAGCCGTTTGGCCTGGGGTATGATCTGCCAGTCACCCAAGCCTTTTATATATATAGATAAGTCTAAGGAAACTACAATTTAGGAATTATACTATTCAATATTTTATAAACTGACCCTGGAGACACTCATCACCAACAAAACCTTTACAAAATGGTAAATACAGCGTATACTGGCACTGTTGAAACGTATTTTTCAAATGCGCGCTGGAATATTGCAGTGCAGCGTGCTTTTTGTTAACGATTCGCTGTTCACCCACGCGGCAGTGGTACTGGACGGCTATTAATTGTAAATTGGGTAACTTTATTGAGAACATCTCAGAATGTGACATGTGTACGAAGGGGACCCGCAAAGAAGGTTACAAGAAGGATAACCGTCTTGTCGTAACTGTAAATTCCAAACGGTACTTGACTATGATGCACTATCTTTTTCAGCCGGCTCTTAAAGAAATGCAATTAGAGGATACATGGGTCCAACAGGAAGGATCATACATTTTTCATATCATTCCCAATGGCGATTAATTGCATTTTTAAATATAAGATTTCGGATAAGTTTTTCGTACTTGATATAAACACACTAAATTCTATAATACTGTATGAAAAACTCAAAGTTATTCACTATTTATTTTCCGTCTACAGTCTATACAACTTAAAACTTTTTGAAGTTTTTGTTTGAGTATTAAAAAAAAGTGAAATTCGCCTTGTTTAACGTCATGTTGATCATTTCCTTCAACTTAAAAGTCTTATTTTTGAAATTGAACATTCAAGTTATGATTTTAGAAATATATTAATATCATAAATAAATTTTGGACAAAAATTCTTATCTCAGACTTTCTGTTGATTTACGTATGATTGATATTATCTCCTTTAAATGTAAAAAATTTAAAAATTTTACAGTACAACACATGATTTTGGGACTCAATTCTAAGAACTGCACGTGAAAGTAGCCCCAAAAAGAAAATGTTCTGCATATTTCGTTTTGTCAAGTTACATGCCATAATAATTTAATATCGATTTAAAGTTAATAAGTATCGTAGGGAATTTGTCATGTTTTAGGCTCTTTTATTTGACATAACTCGAGAACTACCAGTCCGATTTAGCTGAAACAAATTTAAAAAAAAAATAAGAATTATGCAGAACTTTTTGTTTTTGGGGCTACTTTCACGTGCAGTTCTCAGAATTGAGTCTCAAATCGATGAGCTGAAAAATGTTGTACTGTGTATTGTAAGGCAGTTTTATTTTTAAATTTCTGCAGTACGAAAAAACCATGAGCATATTATTATTTTTAAACGTGCTCTTGATTATTTCATGTAATGTCGAAAAAACTAAATTCAGGCGATATACCAACATCACGAATTTTACACGAAAAACAATATTAATCATATATAGCTTTTTGCTGTAAGGGAAATTGATCAACTTTGTGCAAACATACTTTAGCATCGTTTTCGTTACTTGTTACCAAGACAATTTAATCTCTATTATATCATTTATCCACTCACTTATTTCTAGTACTATGGATGCATAGGAAACTTGTGTTTTTTTATATGATAAGTTTCTCTTCTGCCACTCTCTTTTATACAAAGGCTTAACTTGTCTCTGCCGAAATTAGCTGGATAATATATAAAGTGCTATTCTTCGATTTTTCTGTTATTTTAAAGCAAACTACAGTATAAATTGTAAGGTATGGTCTGTAACTTTTCGTATTAATACACGTATTAATTCAAAAGTCCTTATTATGGGTGTGACAATCATTAAATTACACACACAAAAAAAAATACAAGATTTCCATTGAAAAATTTTCATATTTTATTTTGCATCCCATATAAACGAGCATTTTGTCGTTTGATATTTGTTGATTTCCATTTTCTCCACAGAGCTGGAAAAAAATAAAAAATTATTTCGTTTGTAATATTTATACTTGTAAATATGCAATCATCGCCTTAACGCTCACTGACTGAAGAAAACATTAGATGTCACCACCAGACCGTGAAGCTAATGACAGAAATATGAATAAATAATCATGTCATGTGCAAAGCCAGACGAGACATTAATGTCTTAGATACAGTTAACGAAAATGAAGTCAAAATGATGTTTACAAAATAACACTAAGGGGATAAAAGGCATTATTCAGTTGTCGTAGCCGTTGTCGTGACTGTCGCAAAAGGGAATATGGCAAAGATCACCATGTTAATAATTTCAAATAGGTAATTACTCTGTTTTGAATAAATGTTTAAATATAAAATATTGTTTTTTTTTTGGAATATTAAAACACCGCAACACCTGAGCCACACAAATATGTTAACAAGCCGCTAGCAGAAATTTATGTTTGCTTAAATACGTTAGCTTTTCCAAATTGCACTAATCAATAAAGATTTTATCATTATGTGTAAGTGTTTGTAGCTTTTAGCATAAATGTTAACCAGCTGTATGGGCTTAAAGCATTTTGCATATTATTAGTCAATTCAGTGTAAACTTTTAGTAACTTTTTCCAGTAACTTAACTAAAATCCTCATTTTCAATTTTTTTTCGCTAGTGTTGGTTAATTATTTCGCAAACAAGTACAGTGTATAAATAGACATGAAGTGTATTACCATAAAATATGACTTATTAACTTTTTCGTCATTTGCAATTTGTATTCGAGCCATGCTTTTAAACTTTGTAAAAAGTTTTTTTGTGTGTTGTTTTTTTCGGGAATACCCTGTCTACTGTCACAAGTTTGTAATGTGGTGAAGGTCATGGCAAGAGTATGTCTTCACTAAATGACGATTTCTGCTTTGATATATTTAGGTACATATTAGAAAATGGAGTACAGAGTCTACTACATATCAAAATATTGAGTCTTTAGAAATGCGAAATTTGGAACAAGTCTGTGTGACTATACCGACCAATAGAACGATAATTAATAGATACTGGATTTTTACTATGAGAAAAAAAACTATATTATACGCTTCGGAATTTAAGTTTTTTTATTAAAATAAAAAAAAATTGGGTGCAACTCATTTCCTTACTGAAAAATCCGATGTTACCAGCCACACAGTATGAGGGTATTTATCAGTCAGTCCGTGTGTCTCAATTTTCTGTACTAAGAGAAATGTTTGTTATATACATTTTATTTAAGTGTTTTTGGCTCAACGAAGTACTCTTTCTGTATTCATTATAGACATCGACTAAATGATGCTATCCTGTTTGGGATAACATAACGCGGGTAAAGTTTTCAAGATTAAATTCTTGTCAAATACATATGATTGATAAAGCATGCGGCAGGCCGAAGAATGTTCGATTTTATGAAACAGTTCCTACTGAGATGGCACACATCCGGCATTTGATAATTACACAGTACAACATTTTTCGGCTCATTGATTTGGGACTCAATTCTGAGAACTGCACGTGAAAGTAGTCCCAAAAAGAAGAAGATCTGCATTATTCGTTTTGTCAAGTTACATGCCATAATAATTTAATATCGATTTGAAGTTAGTAAGTATCGTATAGGGGAATTTGTTACGTTTTAGGCTCTTTTGTTTGATATTAATCGAGAACCACTAGTCCGATTTAGCTGAAATAAATTTAAAAAAAAAAATAAGAATTACAATTCCTTTAATCTGTTCATATAACTTAAAAACTTACTTAATTTCTGTTCATATAACGTTTCCCTACATAAGCAACAGTTTAATTTTGTCATTCATTAATTGATGTTTAACTGGGTTTATTTGGTAGCAGTTACAATAAAACTGTTGTACTCCGTGGCGTATGTTTTACGTAGAACATAACTTATGATAATCATACGCCACCATATAAAAATATAAAAAAAGAGCCTAAAACGTGACAAATTTCCCTATACGATACTTACTAAATTTAAATCGATATTAAATTATTATGGCATGTAACTTCACAAAACGGATGATGCAGAACTTCTTCTTTTTAGGGCTACTTTCAAGTGCAATTCTTAGAATTGAGTCCCAAAATCATGTGTTGTACTGTGTTATCTATTAAGGTTTGAAACAATTTGAATCAATATAGTTTAAAAAGTATTAAGTATTACTTAAAAATATATCTCCTTTACTAGCAACATCACCTACTTCCTGTACACTCCTTCAACAAGAAATTCTTAACATCAACTACTATCATTCCCATGACTTACCCCCCTCCTAGCCACCTTTTGCTGACTTCAGCAAATAAAAACTTTTCTAACATTCACCATAAAACATTGACTCAGTCTCACATTTGTCGCCAGTTTCCCATACACAGACTTTTTGTTAACATTTAATGTTTAAGCTGTAAATTATTTTCATTAAACAAGTGTGAAGTGTTGTTAAATATCAGTTACATATTTACCAGTATAGTATAACAAAACATAAACTTGTAAGTATGTAACATAAAAGCGTAAAACCATAAAATCTTATGTGTTTAACAAATTTAAATTCTTCATAAAATCTTGTATGTTAAGCGTATTTAAATTCTACACAACCAAGCGTGCCATCTAATGTTCTGTTGTTGTATGGACTTTATTACATTCTTTAAGTTACTTGGTCCCTTCTCCCTCACTTACTCCTACCTCTCTCTATGTGTCTTAAAATAACACTTTTGCTGTCTCAACACAAAGTTTTTATGCAAAAGATTTTCCCGGCAAAGTTTAAATTGTAACGACAACACAATGTCACTCGTGTATTGTGACTGACAGCGGCGAATGCCGCTAAACGTGGCAGACT
The DNA here is from genome assembly GCA_964034835.1 of Muscina levida. Classification (NCBI taxonomy): domain Eukaryota; kingdom Metazoa; phylum Arthropoda; class Insecta; order Diptera; family Muscidae; genus Muscina; species Muscina levida. The sequence continues at coordinate 8,982,588 of OZ035882.1, forward strand.
TTCGTTTAATTTAAATATTTTTCCGCACAAGAATCTTTTGATTTTCGATGTTATGGAAATTTTGCGCTGAAAAGTATATCTTTGTTTTTTTTTCTGCATACTCAAAGGAATTACTTTTATTTTGCACATTTCGACAACACTGTTATATTATACATAACGCACACACACTTTAATACACATACACCTACACTTACTTTAATAAAAGACAAAGGATCTTTTAATGTCGTAATCCTGTACTTAATGCACAGATGATTGAGTATAATTTCATTGAATACGCATTTGCAGGAAGTATTGATTGAGTGGCAGCCATTTCACGAAATTATTCATTATCGTAGGATGAATTTCGTTAACGTTGTGGTTATATAGCATAGCTTTACGAGTACATGTTCGAATGATAGGGGATTGTTTAATATTAAAACAATGCGGTGATGGGTAAATGCTCACCTTAAAGTTCAAACTGTGGGCGTATTAAGATACACCTGACATTCAGCTTAAATTGGCAATCAGGGTAAACAAAAGACTGCTGATTTTTGCCAAAAGTTTCGGTACAGAGAAAGTCAGTAAAGTTGTAAGCAAGTTGATAATATCAAGTGCTTATATTTTGCGATACTGAATTACACGAGCAATAGCAATGGTGTGAATGTTATGAAGTTGATTTAAAATAATGCCACCAAATATCATAATTCCACATAATTATCTGATTTAATCAGCTCGAGGAAGTAAAGTAAGTAACACTAAGAATTACTGTTTCCCTCTCCTCCCAAAAAATTTGATTTACAATAACCAATTTACCCATTCATATTCCAATGTGCTATTGTTGATGCTGTTGTTTTGCTACTTTCAGTTTATAAGAAATTTTTTTTGCATCAAATATATAAGAAATTTTTTGCTGTGTAGCATCACTTTTTTAAGAAGCTCAGTTATTAATAAACAACCTTATAAATTTAGTGGTTTGTTTTTTGCATTAGTTCCTTTTTATATATCACTCGTGACTGGTTTCAAGGTTTCACCTTATTTGTATTCCGTATTGTCTGCCTAATTGTTACGGGAAAACTCACCAAATACAGACTGAAAAAAATTAAGGTATTTAGAGAGTTACCTAGTGCATTTTGTAAATCTGTTCGAGTACAACATGAATTTATCAAATTTCTCTAACACCCTCTAAAATATTGACTTTCCTCACTTGAAGGTTTATCATCCTGTTAATTTTTAATCGAATTTAGATTTCTTAACGGTTTTAAAAAGAAGAATTTCAGACCTTCCCAATGAAATAAATACATTAGGATAGCGAAATGTATGGACGATATATTTTTTGCGAAAATGTAATTATGATCGGTCAGCATATTGTGCCCCTTACTGTAAGAAAAAAAACATGACAGAAATTTGAGTTAGATCGCACAAATACTTCCTGTGCTCCAAAGAGGTCAAAGGTTATGTTCTTAGTAAAACATTAGGAAATCCTATCTTTTTTTACTAAAGTTCGACTAAGGAATTGTATTTTTTTTTCTCGCAAATATGTTATAGTCAAATTTTGTCAACTTTTTCGTCAACTTGGTCTCAAATAGCCTGGTTATATCTCTACTATACTGTGTAATTTTCAGTACGATTAAACTATTATTATGGCTGTTACAACGGTTTCTTTCTTTTCTCTTCTTCTTTATTAGCTTTATACCTCTTATTGCTCATGAGATACACCATTTTAAAGTTTTAAATTTTATACCACGCCCACTGATCCGATCCCGCCCATTTTTGGTTAGATCACGAACATTTCCGCCAGATGCATCCACTTAAATTTTCACGGCGATTGGAGAAACTGTCCTCTAGATATTGCGGTTTGAAAAATAGGGTTCAATTGGCGAGGCCACGCCCACTTGATATATTAAAAATGCATTTTCACCACCGATCACATAGTCACATTCTAGGAAAATTTAAAAAATATCGGTCAAGTCGTTTATAAATCTATACGGCAATAAAAAATGCAAACAAACGAAGACAAACTCATTTTTGCATATATAGATTTGACCTTTGAACTCTCTTTTAAATTTTCGCCTCGAAACCCCAATTTTCAAAAACTATTTAATCTTTAAAATTATACAAAAATATTAATGCAAATTCAAAACCAATCGGAACTCTCTAATTTTCAGGAATTTGCCTTTAAGGCGGAATTTGTATCTTCCACACGTCGAGCCTTATTTGGAAAATAAGGAATACTACTTAAAGATTGTAAATTTGGTTTTGACCATCTGTGTAGTTTTGACCATATGGCGTATACTTAATATTTATTTGAATTTATAACATACATTCTGTTTGTTACTTGAGACTCTAATTTTCAAGCTAACATTTTTCGAAAACAAAGAACTTCAAAAGAAAATCATTAAGCACCGCTGAATTTAAGTACTTTAGTAAGAGTGTTCCGGTAATTACTCGAATTAAGGTTCAAGTTAAATATATATAAAACCGTACTTTTTTGATATACATCAATTAAGTTAAATATATCACAAATTATTGACGATTTATTGGAAAACCTTCTTACATATAATTTACATGTGGTATAGCCACTTTCTTTGAAATTTATGAACAATGGAAATGTTTTGCACATGCAACGTTAAACAAAATCGCCCACAACAATTAACAATTAGTCGGATCAGCTTCAAATTCTTGAGAATCCTTAAATGCCAATTCCTTTTTAATGTGAATATCGTATTATTAGTGAAGTATTGGGGAATAGCATTTCGCAAAGTTGAGCACAATTTTAAAGCAATGTATTACATTAATTAAAGATGGACCCTAATTTCGGTTCAAGAAAATGCTAACAGAGATTTTTCAATACTATACTTGTATTGGTATAGAGCATTATGTTCAAACAACTTACACAATTTGATTTAAAGTACTTAACCAATCTACATAACACTTTAGTACATTTTGAATTGTTTAGTCATCGACAGCGTATTATTTGTTATCGTTCACTTGTGGATTTTCCAAACCCCAAATGTAATAATTTGTTATTAACATAGTCCCCGGTCTTCTTCAGTCTTCTTCAGTCAGAGATCTTCATAGTCAAAACTTCTTAATTTCTGGACTAGTTAAACTTTATATGCTTTCATACTGAGGTGTCAATGTAAAAGAAGAGCGACTAATGCTCAATTGCTGTAAATGGTGGCACGCTGATGTTAATGGCTGTAAGGGTTCACTTTAAGCTACAGCGGCAATGTATCCTGCACTGAACAATCACGTATTCGGATTATTTTGTGTAACAAGCACCTGGAATAACGAACTCGCTTCACATATTGATCTAAAAATTGCGTTAATAACACTCCTTTATTTATTTCGTAGATTTTTTACAGCTTATCGAAGCCTCATAACATTGAAATAAAGTTTTTAGAATTCTCCGATTACAAGCACTATGCGACCTATTTTGTAACTAATAACACAGTACCAAATTTTTCAACTTTAAAATCTTGAACCAATTAAGACCCTCAAAATCTGAAAGCTTATGATAGAAGAAGAAAACCCCTAGCTGGGATTTTTGACAGACTTTGAAGTAACTCTGATATAACAATATCCTATAGTTTCGTATCTAAATGATTGATGATTTCTTGAAAAATCGAGAAGCTATTCCACACCTCATTCATGGGGTGTAAAGGGAAATCAAGTGTTTTACGTAAGTTAATTGCTATTTATGTGGAATCTAATTACTTAGATTGGCATAGTGGTTAGAACACGCGACTACCATGCGGGAGATCGCAGGTTCAAACCTGGCTCCAGTCATCTTAAAAGAAAAAATAAAAATAAAATTTTCTTTCATTGTCGGCTCCCCTCGAATGTTGTTTGACAGCAACTTCGCAGTATTAAGCGTCGATTCAATCGTCGTGTCTAGTAAGAGCTTCTCACAACAGTGACGTTCGCATTCGTCGATAAATAAGTAGGTGCCGTTAGTTGTGAATCTAAAAATAGAAAGCGTGTTAATTCACAACAACGCGAGAAGCTATCCCATACCTCATTCATGGGGTGCAAAGGGAAATTAAGTTTTTAAGTTTTAATTACTTAGATCAAAATTTCTTAAAATTCTTTCGAATACTTTTTTACATAAACAATGTAGGATTACCTTATAACATATTGCATTGTATTGTTTAGAAAAGTTTTGCACATAGCTTAATTAGGAGCTTTAACATATCGCATTTACATTATATTTGTAACAGGTATACGACGGACGTATGAGTCTTATAACATATATTTTACGACGTCGCGGCGATCTACCGAAGCCATGTTGGCATGGAAAACATATACAAAAATACTGAAAAAATTTAAAAACCGTAGAAAATTTGTTGCTGTATCTTGAGGTGTGCCATACATAAGCATATTTTAACTTCAAATGTAACCCAATTGTTACCAGTTACCTATAGTTTTAAGAACATGAGCTCATGAAAACTATGTTTGAGATTGACCTTATTTAGTGATAAGTGAAGCTAGTGTTGTCATTATAAGAACAAAAAGGTGATTTCGTTTCTACGGCAACTTATGTTTTGGGCCGTGCGAGAAAATTTTGTGTATGAACGGTTGTCAACAACTAGAATTTCATAGCAATTCGTTATCGATAACACATCGACGGACAAATTTTTCTACAGATTCCTTGTTTCTGAATGCGTCTTTACACTTATTTTCGTATATGTGACCTGGACAGTGAAAATGGGGCGGGCTTATATGTCAAAATATCGTTTTTCACATTTTTGCCGATTCTGATAGATTTTGAGATGCCTAATCACGTGGTGCAAACCAATATGGTATAACTTTTCAAAAATCTTATTAAAACTGAAGCAAAAGAAAAGAACTTCAGCAAAAACACAAAAAATTTGTTTTTAAAAACTAGAAAAAGGAAAACAAAAACAATGAAATCGCTTGAAACTCCATGTTCAGGTGTTTTTGGGGTCTGTGATTACGAATCCGGTATTAATTTTTAAAAATTCAAAATGACGGATACAATATGGCGTATCCAATCGGGCGGACAGAAAGAATTAAAAACTTATAAAATTTGATTAAAACTGTCAGACAAATTGGATCCGATATTTCGAAGTTTTTAAAATCTTACGCTAGATTCTTATTTAGTGACTCCCGAGTAGCCAGTTTTAAGCACATCCGATGAGTTTTTAATTTTCTTGTAAGCCATATTAGATCCTCTATTTTGAATTTTGAAAAAATATCTGATTCGTAATCTACGACAAAAAAAAATCCAGAATAAGAAGTTTGAATCCATTAAAACTTAAAGTAGTAGCGATATTAAATTGCTAACATTAATATCGTTTTTCTCGAAATTTTATTTTTGCACGTAAGCTCTCTCTATTCACTGTCCAGGTCACATATATTGACTTAAGTATAAATAATAAATAAAATTTCACCTAACTCATACGCTCTGGCATGGGTAAACATCTCATTGTCACATAACATGCATTAATAAATATCTAATTACTAGGTCATAAAAAAACATATCACAATAAAAACAGATCAAGTTAATTTTAAATAAAGTTTTGATTGGCAAAAGCCAAACTCCAATGTCCATATAAGTATTAGTGCAGCCAACTTGACCAATCGTGAAGCTGCATAAATGTTACTTGAATTTTATTATGTTATTTATGAAGCAGAACAAATATGGGATTTTATTTTTATTGGGCTTCAAAATCATACTTAATCTTCGGACTGATATCATTTAGTAAAAGTCCATATACCGTCTTAGAAACTTCAGCAAAGTTTAATAATTTTCTGTTACAAATAACTTACAAAGAAAAAAGTCATACGAAATATTTGTAATTTCTATGGTGGATATGATTTATACTAGTTATATTAAAATAAATACTACTAAATACATTTATGTATATCATATTTAAAACTTAAATTCATGCCAATGAGTGATGGAAACATAGCCTAAATGTCATCAACACGATTTAAGCACGTATAACTGCAAAACCTTTTTTTTTACCTAAACAAATAACCATCTGCTTCGACAACACACTTTCTCTTAATTAAAAATTAGCAACCGATGCATTAAAACAAGCGCACATTGCTCAAGGTTAATTCGTAAACTTTCACTCAGCTGCCTTGAAACTGCTTCACAGCATCCCCAAAGATATGCAAGTAATATAGAATTCTTTATGAGACTTAATATATTCAACATTTTTTCCTTAAACTTGCCATCACCCACTGCAAAAACTTCGTGTAGGTTTACACGTGTTAACTACTTTGCAACATAAATCTATGCAGACTTAGTTTTTCTTTTAACATCCGTGTAAAATTCTGTTGATTCCCCGCATCGACGGAGGAGTAATGCAAAACACTACTCTAGCATCTATCAACAATGCGATGTACAACGTACAAACATTTCACAATTGTCCCACGAGATGGATGAGTGATATTAACATTCATGCATCACTCATACGTAGCGACGTCATTGGAAATGTAAACATTGTGGCAATATTTGCCAAGCGAATGAATTTCATTTCGCCAAACTTAGGGGCCAAAACTGAACCCCTTCCCGTCACGTTGGCAACGATTTATGGGTATTCTGCTCTTAAAGAGGTCACAACAAGTAAAATGCGATGCCAACAAGAAATCAGCAGCCTTAAGGAAAATTGATTTTTGCTTTTTTTTTAGGTTCTCTGTAGTCAGTATTTTGTTTAGCATATTTTGTACACGTTTCATACGCACTTTGTTTTGTAGCACCACCACGCTGCACTTGGTTAAATGTTGAAGATTTCTGCTGTGTTTGCACACGCTGCACGCAATGTGTGTGCGATGAGAGCGTTTTGCAGGACTCTGCAACACGTTTTACTTACGTTTTGGCCCGAACACAAAAGATTTGATTGTTAACCCCTTCAGTTGGTATAGAACTGAATTTGTTTAAAAACTATTAAAACTTTTATTTCTTTTGGCAAAGAGGGATAACTCATTAAACATGTGGAGCAGCTTCTGCCAGCTCGTCAGATGTTACACTTTTTCTTTTGTTGTTTAATTGCATTTAGAGAAATTTAAGTCACTGCTGTTGAAGGCGGTGGCGACCTCAGCTTAATTTTAAATTTTCAACATTTCTTTTTTTCACTATTTCTTTTAACTTTTTCTTATCTGACTATCTTCCCGTTGCTGAAGGTAATTTATTTTTCAAAATAAATTCATTTTACACTTCACTGCATTTTCCTATAACAAATTTTCTTATTTGCCAACTTTTTTTGTCAGTCGTCCTCAGCCCGTGCTGTGTGCCTTTTCTTCGATTTTCTCCGTTTCTACGTTTTGTTACTCGCTCGACAATCCGAAAAGATAAAACGTTTTCATTAAATAGTTGGCCAGCAAGAAATTGGAAAATTCGTTCGTTCGCAGAGATTTTATGTCGTTTACTTTATTTGTTTTGTTTTTTTATGCTTTAGATTGTGATATTTCGAAAAAGGCATAAAAGCAAAAGACCCGTAGAGGAAAAAATAGACAATTTTTTTGTTATTGAGTTGGTTGTTCTGTGATAAATCGTTAGAATTTTTGTGTTCGGTGTGTGTTAGACTAAAAGCGAACCGTCTCGTTCAAGCCCACGTTCTTAACTGAAGTCACAAATGCTTATTTTTCCACCGTCAGACATTGGCCATGCGATACCAAAAACAAACACTACACTAAACTGCTGCACATCATCATCAGCATCCTCGTTGCTGTCCGCTAAGAGCAGCAGTAGCAGCGGCAGTGGTGGCAGCAGCTGTACCAAATGGTATCAAAACACAGCTTCGCGCTCACGCACACACAAAACACTCTCGCACGCTAAACAGAAGTCGCAATGTTTGTTTTGCCTTCGTCGTCGCTGTCTTCTTCTTCTTTTCCTTCGTACGGACAAACACTTTCACATGCACAAACGGTCGCTTGAAACACACGTCGAATACTGTTCACTAAAAGGATGCTGTTCGAGGATTTTGTTATAATTTTTTCACAACGAGATGTTAGCTGTTAGTTCTGGATGTCGCTCTTTTCTGTGGCATTTAAATATTGTGTCACTGATTCTCTCACTCTCTCTCTCTCTCTCTCGCTAACTGTCGAGTGTGCTTTGGCTCTGGATTTCTGTTAATATTTGTAAACAAACCGGTAGCTGAAATGTATGCTATGAGAGCACTTTACTGCCGTCATGTATCACGTTATTTGTTTGACAGTCTGTGGAGCGGATATTGTTACAGAGTGTGTAAAGTGAAGTTATTTCTTTATGAAAGTTATTTGTTATTTCTTATTTCCAATGCCCAAAAGTTAGCAAAAGAGCTAACTATTCAGGAGAGCTTAATAACAAAATCATTGCCAAATTCGTATGCAGAATTCCAAATGCAATAAGATAAAAGGTAGATTTAAAATATTTTTTTTTTAATTGTTTTATATTCACAAAAAAAAAACTTATTTTGAGATATTTTGAGAAAACCTGGTCGGATTCTTCTTAAACTATGTAAAATAAGGATAAGAGTCAGAAAAATATGTTTTGCAAAATTTTGTCAAATTATATAATCAAATAGGGTGTTATATTGTAATACATTTTCAATGCCCATCCAAACACTTGTATGGAAGATACCAGATATAGTGGTCTGATTTTGGTAAAGCTTTGTGCATTAATTGAAAGACTAAAGTATTATGTTCTGCACACTTTGGGCACATTTAGTTCAATAAATTAGGTGCAATAGTCTGATGAAATTTCAGTACCCACTGTGCTCCTTGTATTGGGGGGCCCAAAAAGCTTGGTCCGATTCATTTCAAACTGTGTACAACAAGGATAATAGTCAGAAAATGTTGGTCAAAATTATTCAATCCAATAGGGTGTTTTAGTGTGATGTAGTTTCAGAGCTCACCCTAGCCTTTGTATAGGATGAACCCGAAGGCTTGGCAAACTTTGAGATTTTCTTAATTTTGGCTTCTTAAGGCATCCGCCATTTTGTTTTTTTTTTCAAAATTTGACACCGGATTCGAAATCGGCGACCTAGAAAAACCGTTTGGGGCATCTAACTATGTTTTTATGTTGCCTATAGTAGAGGCCTTACAGACAGTTTCACACAGAGAGTGAACAGCCAGTCGCCCAAGTTTTTATATATATAGATATTCGCAAATAAAGTGTTCGTCTTCATATGAATAGTTGTAGCGTTGGTGAATGAAATTTTTGTCTCTAGGGTTAAAAGAAACACTTGCAATACCGCCCACTGATCAGAAAAAAAATGTCGCCTACATTTTTATATCTGTTGTGCTACGTATTATTTCCATATACAATTTTATCGCAGTAATACTAAAAACTATTGTGTCACGCCCTTATCCGAAAACGAAATTTTTTTTCTATATATTAATATTTGCTGTGCTGTATGTGTCCTAAATTACATCTCTCTGGGTATAAATACATTTTCACCAGGCCATGCAAAATGCAACCAGTCCCGCCGAGATCTATCTGTGTACCGAATCGTCCACTAAAGGAAAATAACATTTTGTCTACATATTCAAAATTGTGTTGCAAAGTACTGTCAGGATATCAAATTTTATCTTATTAGGACTTACATACAGTATGACGAAGTCCTTTCCGCCTACTGATCGAAAATAATAATTTCGTCTCCAAATTTGAAGCTTAAGTTTTGAGTACTATCTGTGTATCAATTGTATTTCTATAGCTCTACAAAAAGGTTTTACCATATAGAACATTATAGAGCGATATCAGTAAAGAAATTCATTATTTTGAAATATTATTTGTATAGGGTGTGTTATAGGAATTTAAGATAAATTGAAAAAGTGGGCGTAGAAATGGGCTTGGCCTAATGTTCGTTTTCTTGAACTCTTTCTCTGGCTATTACAAACATTTTAAAAAAGAAATATTAGTTAAATCCGAAAGACGGTTTTTTTGTTAAAAACCTTCAGCCGGATTTTATAAAAAAATCAATTTTTGAATAAACGGTTTAACCCTTATGTGAGTGACAGGGTACCCGGGTACCCTTTTCATTTTCAAGTGAATATATTTAATGGATTCAGATGTGTGGAGTGAGTTTATTTTATCCCTTTAGAAGAGCTTGGCATATCGATATTCTTTTTACAAAAAATTTAAAAAGAAGATACAAAAATAAATTTGAGCGCTGATAATTAACCCTTTATGTGAGTGAAAAAAAACACCTTCTTCAGAGTGACAGGAGTACCCGGGTACCCACATACAAATTGTATGACATTTTGATATTTTTCTCATCGTACTGTTGGTTAAATCGATAGAAAAAAATTCCTAAAATGTAAAAGCATCGTTTCATATTCAATTTATGACAAAGGGCTTTTAAAAGAGGCAATATGTTTAGTAAAAGTTGGAGATATACATTTTTGGTCTTAGAGCACTGCATCTAAAAATTTATGAGCAACATTTCTATAGAGTATTTGAATGTTTCAAATTTAAATTTTAAGGCTCTCTTCTTCCTTTTCTCGAAATAAGGACGACAAGGAGACTTGGGAGTCGAGGTAGAGAGTTAAAATGTTCCACAAACAATTTCTCGTTAAATTTTATTAACACCCTTATGTCCGAATTATAATTGGCGAGCTTAAAATTTGTCGTAATTTAAATGTAAACTAAAGAAAATTAAAAAGTCCGTGACTTTTCCTTAATTAAATATTTGAAAACCGAGTGTATGAAATATTGGTTGCGTTTTGTTGGTAACTTATATCCGCTTAGCCATACAAATGCTATCCCATATACGCTAACGGGGATAAATTTACATGCTAAGCTTAACGGGGATAAGTTGTTCAAAATAGTAGTCAAAATAAAAATGTGACCAAATTTTGTATTGCAGGGGTAAACAAAAAAAAGAAAAGAAAAGAGAACGTCAAATAAAATAATTTGCACTTGACTGATATTTTTTCAATAAAATGTTATTTTACAGTTAATTTGTTATGCAAACCCTAGAAAAAAAGTTCCAATTTGTGGCTTAAGGTCCCTGAGGAACATTAGATCCTAAGAAGGGTCATGTGAATCATTTTTATACAAATGCTACAACATTTTTCGAAAATATCTACAAATAAATCAAAAATACAATATTTACGAACAAATGAAAAGAAATCAAACAATTATTTGATATAAATTACTGTGCTGCCAAGTAATTTATTTTTGTTAACGGCAAAGCGTTTTGTTGGTATCCTATACCCGTCGCCTATATAGGATACCAACAAAACACAGAAAATATTAATATTTAATAACAATTCTTATGAAAATAAGAAATTCAGATAAAATTAATTTAACTTATGTATCGGAGAGAAGCACCGGTAGACCGCAACCACTGGTACACCGCATCAGTTTTCGTCGTATATTTCAAACATTTGCGTATGAAAAATACTAAGTTCTGATGCGGTGTACCAGTGGTTGCGGTCTACCGGTGCTTCTCTCCGATACATAAGTTAAATTAATTTTATCTAAATTTCTTATTTTCATAAGAATTTTTATTATATATTAATATTGGCTGTGTTTTGTTGGTATCCTATATAGGCGACGGGTATAGGATACCAACAAAACGCTTTGCCGTTAACAAAAATAAATTACTTGGCAGCACAGTAATTTATGTCAAATAATTGTTTGATTTCTTTTCATTTGTTCGTAAATATTGTATTTTTGATTTATTTGTTGATATTTTCGAAAAATGTTGTAGCATTTGTATAAAAATGATTCTTTCTTGTGTTTATTTTTTTTTATTGTAATAGTTTAGCATCGTATCGAAAAAACAAAAACAAGATTATGACTCTTTTTTGTGTGTGCTTTTTTCACGATAGTCGTTTGGCACGGCAACGATAAAAAAGTCAAACAAAAAAATAGCAAAGAAGAATACGACAACTGCGCGAAAAGTTGGAAGTTTATTCGGAGTTGGAGGTTTATCTTTCGACGCATTTTAAAGCTTTTCGGCAAGAACGGCAGTAAACCAAATCTTCGACAATTGACTCATCTTCCTTTTATATTTCAGACCAAATATTCCACACAAAACTTTTTTCCTTTCGTCGAGGTGACAACGAATAATCATCACTTAAAATTGTATCCAAAACAAATGTCTGACATTTTTTTTGTTTCTGTTGAAAATGTGTCGGCCTAATTAACCTGTTCTAAAAATAAGCAAAAAAAAAACGTTACAAATCGATAGCGAGAAGATTAGTATGTATGTTGGTGGCGATCGCACTGTTGTCGTATTCACTTCCTCAAATTTTTGTATGTGTTTTTTCGTTGTCGTGCCAAACCACCACCATATAAAAAGCACGCACAACAAATAGTTGTGTTTTGTTTTTGTTTTTTTCGATACGATATCAAACTAAATTAACAAAAATTTCAAGGTAGTTTATTACCGCAGCCGTAGAAATAGCAAGTACACCAGTAGTGGTGAAAACTGCCACCGCCGCTGAACACTTTTATGTATGTTTATATCGTCTTTGTGGCGTATACTTACCATTAATTGTATTTCATTACGTATACATCGTATTTTATTTGGTACTTGTAATTATAGATTTCCACCTTACATGCGTAAGGTACATTACATTACGTACTCGACTTAGATTTAACCGCTGGTTCCCTCCCTCGTTACTTTTTTTTAACTACCGCAGTGTAATTAATCCGTAACAGACTGTAGCTGCAGTTATGTTACCTATATTTACATGGGTTAACTTAAACCTTGTTGGTGTTTCATAACATTTGCCAACAGCATTAACTCAAATAACTCTCACCCAAATAACGCATTTTCTCTCCAACACAACACACTTACACTCACTTTTATCTCTCTTTCTCTCTCTCTTTTGTATCGCTGTATCCTTTATACTCTCAATATGTTAATTCAATGTTACGCTCCCTGCTTCCGGGTTTCTTTAGGCAGCAGCATGACTTTGTTATGATTATCTTGCATTTAGGCATGTGGGTGTTTGTACAACATTGCTGCTGTTGTCATAGTTTTTACAATTGTCTCACATCATATTCGTAACCATCGAAGTGAAATAACCGATTTTTGTATGTTCGTTGACCGTACACGCAAAGTAAAGCAGAACAACGCGTACGAATGCCAAAGAAGATGGGGAATAAAATGTAAACAAATCAAGGGTTTTCCTACAGAGTCTGCAAACCACGTGTTATCGGCTTAGGCTTCACGTTTTGTAGTCCCACATACATATGTATGTATTTCCGTTTCATAGCAAGAAGAGATTTTTCCCTTTTTTTGTGCTTTCTTGTTCTTGTCATTCACAGATTTTTGCTACGTTGTGTCTCACGCCCCAAGTGAACACAGAAGTGAAGTGTTTATTATGCCAGTCGACTGGGTGGGGTAGAGGATATAACGTTGTCATCAATAATTTGCTTTAAATTGTATGTTTATTTACTTTTCTCAGAATATAACTAGATTTTTCATTTGAATTCTGTTTTTTTTTTGCGTCGACCTTGACAACCGAGCAGCGCAACAACAACGTCACAACGAACCAGAATAATGGAACAACGAACGCTAGAACGGACGATCGAATCATCACCCTACCGCACCTTAAGTTAATTGTGATGTAACTGAATGCTGGGTTAACATTGCAGTGGCGAGCAACTCAACACGCACTCAAAATGTAATGAACTTGAAATTACACACGAGCAGGGAAAACGCAGAGGGCAGGGCAGGCACTACACGCAGAGCAGGAAATGAAAACAGAAAGCATAAAAGGGAAAGGAGGAAATGTTAAACAAACTAACAAGCATGACTATAGAAAATGAAAAATGTTAATCTTAAAGCTGCTAAAGAAATTCGCACAAATAGTAAGAGGCTCTGTTAAATTTGTTTTGCCACACTGCCTGGCCAGGACGCGATGATTAATTGCAATTTTATGCAGTAGCTGTTATGATGGAATATCAAATGTTTTTTATATTAGCTTTGTATTTGGTGCACACAGGCGTTGACAAAATAGTATTTTTGATATTGCGGACTAATATTTTAAAATCACACAGTCACAAGATTACCTTCAGTTAAAAATGTCAGCAAAAATAGTATTTGGTTTGAATATTTAATACTGTTTGAAAGCTCAGGGTAGGTCATCTATTATTGTTTGTTTGTTAAATACTCTATGTGAGAGAGGTGCTGCTACATCAGTCATTTGTTACAATCAGTTGTTACTGAAATTAACAAATCTGAAGTAGTGAAAAAATCTTAACACAATATGATTAATAATAACACAGTAAAACATTGAGTTGGGACTCAATTCTGAAAACTGCACGTGCATTCGTTTTGTCAAGTTACATGCCATAATAATTTAATATTGATTTGAATTTAGTAAGTATCGTATAGGGGAATTTGTCACGTTTTAGGCTCTTTTGTTTGACATAACACAAGATCCATTAGTCCGATTTACCTGAAACAAATTTAAAAAATTAAGAATAACAATTCCTTTAACCCTTATGTGAGTGACAAAAAAAACACAGTGACAGGGGTACCCGGGTACCCACATAGAAATTGTATAAAATGTGGATATTTTTCTCATATAAAACGATGCTTTTATGTGTTGTAGCTTTTTTATATCGATTTTACGTGCAGTACGATGAGAAAAATATCCAAATTTCATACAATTTGTATGTGGGTACCCGAGTACCCTGTCACTCTGGAGAAGGTGTTCATTCTTTGGTACTCACATAAGGGTCAATTATCAGCGCTCTTATTTATTTTTTATATTCCCAAAAAAACTAGGACATTTTTCAAAGAATTAAGCTTCAGAAAATGTTATTCCAAAAATAAAAATGTTGTCATGTAGTTTCTTTGATTTTTCTTTGGGTTACCCAGGTACCCCTGCCACTCTCTTAAAGATGTAAAAAGAATATCGATATGCCACGCTTTTGTAAAGGGATAAAATAAACTCACTCCATGAAAATATAGAAACAGTTAAAAGTTAAGAGTTGTCAAAATGTTTGAGCTTTGTAAACCATCCGCATCCATTAAATATATTCACTTGAAAATGAATAGGGTACCCGGGTATCCTGTCACTCACATAAGGGTTAATCTTGTTCATATAACGTCCAAAGCTGTTCAATTTTATTTTAAACTGGTGGACCCGGCAATGTACCGCCATTGTATAGTTGACTAATATTACAATATTAACCTAATATAATACACATATACATATCAATTTGAGTTGGCTCACAGTTATAAAAGTTGCAGAGTTAGAGTTAAGTACCGACAAATAAATAATAAAAAATGTTATGTAGAAATAGTTGTTGAAGTTTTTTTTTTATAAATGGTATACAAATAGTTTGCAAGACAATACAAACTTAAAAACGGAATATCTCTTAAATTTGACCTAACCTTTTAAAACGAAGTATCACTGTGTTATACGGCCCAACATTAAGTTGGGTGTCTGGGCGTTTTCTGTGTCATTTTGACGACTTACAGCGTAATATGTTTGGCTTGCTATCTTAAAGGGATAATTTTAAGCGTGGCTCTTTTGTGCTAAGTAAACAATTCTTTACCCAAAGTAACTCTTAAACCTGGTCTATTAACAACGTTTTATTGTTTCGAATAAGTTCTCTCTCTCTATGATCATCCGCCCGATAATCGAGTACTATCTGTACACCAATTGTCATCTCTACAGTACAAAATATTTTCGCTACGCTTCAATCGCAAATCGCAAATTAAGATTTGGTCTGACAATTTAAAACTGTAGTGCTGAATATTGTATCTCTTTAGGGCTAAAATACAGTTTTGCTACGTCTCCTCCGCCCAGTGATCCACAATTTAATTATAATTTTCTAGGGCTAAGATTAATTTTTAACACGCCATGATTGATAATTTGTAATTCTTGTGCCTAGTATTATCTATTTATTGCGTTGTATCTCTCTGCGGTTAAAACTACAAATAAAAATGTTATCTGCAAATTTGAACCAGAAATGCCGAATACTATCTTTGTACTAAATTTTATCTATTTAGGCTTAAAATACAGTCTTTCCATGCGCCATTTGCAAACTGATTAAAATTAAAATATCCTCTGCAAATTTGTAATTGTAGTGCCAAGTGCTACATGTGTATCAACTCCTCTCCACCGGCTGATAGTAAAATGTTGGTATATACATTTTTGTCTGTAAATTCGTGTTGTCGAGTACTATCTGGGTATCAAATTGTATATCTCTAGCCCTAAAATAGTTTTGCCATGCCCACTACGCCCTTTAAGTCCAATATTAAAATTAAGTCTGCATATTCACTCATCGAAAATTAAAATTTTGTTTGCATATTCATATTCTTGTTGTCAAATATTAAATACTAAAAAGTTTATTGGCACGCAAACTCCGCTCAACTCAACTGCATATTCATATTTGTGTTGTCGCGTACTATTTTGGTTTTAAACTGTATATCTATATATTGCGACGCCCACTGCGCCCATTGTATCAAAAATTAAAATTTTGTTTGCATATTCATATTCGTGTTGTCCAGTATTATCTGTATATCAAATTGTATCTCCCTAGCTCTGAAAACGGTTTTGCCACGCCCACTCCGCCCATTGGTCAAATTTTTTTAAAATATATATAGCCTACGGTAATTTCGATACTATAGACTAACTAACCTCAAAATTTCATTGAAATCGGTTCACCCGTTTAGCCATGATTGAGTCATCAAAATTAAAATAGTGTAAGAATGTAAACCAGAGGACTATCAACTGTGTCGTGTTTTCGGTGAATAGCCTGAGAATCAATTGGAATTGAACCAGATTTTTAACGTCAAACTATTTTTGGCGAAGATGTCGATTTCTTGCCTAAAGGATATTCCTCATGAGACTCTTAAAATTTCATTACATCAATAAAAGTCACTCATTGGTGCTATCTATATTCAAATGATTTAAATTCATGTTTTTTTTTTTAACTTTTTGTTATTTCGTAGCACCAGTAGAAATTATATAGTAGAAATTATATATTGCAGTCATAAAATAGATGTTATTACGAGATAAGTATTTTTTACTATTCCTTATAAGGTTTTTGCAAATTTGTCAATAGTTTATTATAATTACTGTGGACGGAAAATTTTGCTATTTTAAGGACGGTTTCATTTCAATATAATTAAAAACGTATCCATAACGGCAGTTAACTATTTTTATTACAAAAGTGTGAGCTTTTACCAAACCTTTACATAAATGTTTCAATTTGCTCGTTTGAATGGAGGAATTGGCTTTCCTAAAGGATCTTGTCTCCTTTTAATGTCCACTAAATTTTTTGCCAACTTCAAATCGTCGTATTTGTCAAACCTGGACCAACTATTATAGGGCTTCTTTACTTTGGTAATTTGTATCACTGAATTGGTACAATTTATCGAAAAATTTCTTATATCTCTTCATCAAGTTTGCAAATTGTACATAACTGAAATAAGCGCTATATATTTTTTTTAATATTTGGTATTTTTGTTTTATAAAAACCTTTGTCGACCTTGAAAGTCATAATATTCCAATTTGCACTGAAAATTTTTAAAATAAATAATTAAAGATGTCATATCCTTGCTAATTTTGAGGTTCATTTAAATGAAAAATTGAACAGAGATAGTTAAACCGAGTGTACAGTTTTGGTAAGTTGATTCTTTACTGTCGAAAAGCATACATTTTTATGATGATCCACAATTTTTTTTTTTGTCTTTTAATGTAGTAGCTCAATTTTGTAAACTAATTGTGGTGGTCTTTTTGTTTTTATTTAGATAAAATTCCAAACTCTTGATTTTGTTTAATGTTGATCTGTAAAGAATTATAATATTGTCATAGTTCGGTTAAAGATCAGTTCTATTGGCAATTATTTATTATTTTCAATAAGTTTTGTGAAATGTATTATGTTGACAGTAGATTAGACGTTATTTCGACATTTCGTCATTGAACCACAATGTCTCGTTAGCGCCCTTTGCTGTTCCTTCTCTTCTATCACTTTTTAAATAAATCTGGTCAAAGTGGTGTTTAATAAAATATGAATATATGGCGGCAATATACATTTTAGGAAAATATTTTTTTTATAAAGAAGGAAACGCTATTTCGAAATCGATATTAATTATTTGGTTATGAAATTTTTTTAAAATTTTTTTATGGGGCCTACATTCCAATTTAGACTAATATGTTGAAAAGTTTACGAAAATATTTCTGACACTCATAATATTTCCAGCATTGATGCAAAACATTTGGCATTGCAATGGCAATATTACATGAGAATAACATTGTTTTATTCTGACCCACTGTACGTTTCCATACCAACATCGCCATTTTTACTAATTTAAAATTATGTATAAATAAATTGTATACAAAAATGCAGTTAGTTTTTTGACCACGTATGATTATTATTTTGTTAAGAAACGTGAATTAAAAAATAAGTTTCTCCAGAAACATGTGAAAAATGTGGTCAAATCGCGTTTGCCTATTAGAGTTGTCTATTATTTAAATTGGTTTTAAGTTATTGTTTTCATCTCTGCCAAGATGCATAAAGGGTTTTCTTATATTCATATTCATACAATATTTAGCTAAAAAAATGTACTCAAATACCGTAATTCCAATAAAAGTGTTAAACGATTTACAAGCACCAATCAAACAAATATAAAGCTTTGTGGAATCTGTTGCTACACATATTTCCCCTTCGTTCATTGCCTAAAAGGGCTTTTGAACTTTTCAACATAAAAAGGGGTAGTTTCATCAACCCCTAGATGTAAATTAACCAAGACAACAACCTTTGTTAGTTGAGTATATTGTGTGCAGCTATAAACAAATTTCCCGTCATAACATTCACTCACACAGGCAAGTGACAATGCTTCTAAAACTTTAACAGCCATATTAGTGATAAATCATATATATTCAGCAATAATGTCTAGTTATTTCCGAAATTGTAATATAATGCTATAAATGGGGTACTTTATTCGGACAGTTACTTTAGGAAGTATAGCATGAATACTTCTAAAATATGAAAATATAGCAATAATTGTACTAAACGGTTGTACTTACAAAAATATAATATACCTCAGTAGATTTTAAGATGAACGACATTTGTAGAGACTGTGCATGTCCCAATAATAATTTATTAAGTCTTCTGTAACTGCAGATGTCGTTAAAATATTATTTAATAGAAGCAAATCGTAATTATTATACAGCTCTAAACACTGCTAAGGTATTTAATAACATCAAGCGACAAATTGCTAAAAATGAAAACGTTTTTCAAACAAAGTAGGTAGTACACATTTGTTATCATCAAACTTGTGGTAACATTCCAGGATTTTTTAATTCTTATACTTGCAGTGCCTTAAGGTGAACCTTGTTATCAACGAAGGCAATGTATGGTAAATTGGAAATTTTCTTGCAAAATTAGAGATAACAACAACAAAGACCATGTCGATAAAAAATATTCAAGGTAAAGATATGATTCGAGCCATACAATGATAACACTTCTGTTTTTTTAATTACCTAGTCGCTCTTTCGTTTAAAAGGACATCATAGTATTCAAGGATATTACCTATTCAATAAATTATTAAATTTGCCATGCACGTTGTAGTACTAACGAAGACATGAATATCAATTAAAAGGTAATATTTTTGAGAACCTCACTATTTTTGTGTTAAGATGTCAAAAAATTTTTAAGAAAAACTTATTTTATTACTTCCACTTATATTAACAAGTCTATTGCTTTTGGTTTTATTTTTTATATTTTTGTTGATAACAGTTACATTAGTTTAATTTTTTTTTTTCAAATAAACGTATTTTGGTATAAAAAAAATAGTGCTGATTCTAAAAAAAAGAAATACTTTTGTAAATATCAAAAATCGGTTTACAAAAAAAACTAGTAGTTTTTTTACATTATTATTAAACTTTGAATAACTTCCAGACTGCAAGTACAACTGCAAAGTGAACAACTTCTGCTAATTTAACCATGAATAAACGTACATACGTATTACAATAAAACCAAAGCTTTCTATTTTAAATTTTCCTTCCCCGTCAGTACTGTAAGGGGTTCTCGGCCTTACTTAATAATTATAAATATGTGGCAATGCTATTTGAACAATTAAAGAATGAAATTCTAAAATTTAAAAACAGAAAACACATTCAAGACTATAAACAGAAAATTATTTCGCAATCGCTCTTCTATCTCCCGCAAAAATTTTGAGACACCGTTTAACACCACTGTGACAACCTACCACCCTGTGTTGAACCATCCCGAGTCTCCAGCTTCCTACTTTGTTTAAAGCACTTTCCACAGTTTTACCTTAATGGTATACCTGCTGTTCTCCATTAATAAAACTAGAGTTAAGTTAGGTCTGAAGTTTAATTCAAACTTCGTCTCTGGTATGTCTTTAGTAGAAACATTTGAAGGCCAACGGCCCACAGTGGGGAAAAAAAAGTTTTTTTGGACATTTGAAATTTTAGGCCGCAATTCTTGACCGATTTTCAAAATTCTTTTTTTGTATTATTGGAAACAAAATTGTGCACAGAATGTACGTTTTTTTATTCCAAATTCCTTACCGTTATTTTTTTAAAATTTGTCAAAGTCGATGCAAAAATAATTTTTGAATTTAATGTCAAATATTTTTTGGATTACGTGTCCTAAAAATTCCGAACTGACCTCAATTAATGTGACCATATGTTACGAATTTAATTCAGTGAAAAAATAAGACAGAAAATTTTTTTTGGCTCAACTGCAAGGAAATATATGGAGGCACTATTTTCACACTTTAACTCGGTGTCCTGCTCATAGTTATTGTCCGATTAGAAAAAAAACCTTATATATAGCCTAGAAAAGTTTTAAGAAAGTCGTCTGTAAAAAATAAGCCAAATCGGTGAAGGTCGGCATGCAATTTTTTTTGCATATGTACCAAAATAATGCAGTTTTAAACTTCTGATAAAATACAATTTTGTGTTTACAAGTTGACTAGGTGGTGTGCTTTTCATTTAAAAAGACCAATACCATAATACGTTACATCAACTGTCAATATAAGGAAACGTGTGAAACGCTTCAACACTTTTTAAATTTCAATACTAAAGTTAACCCAAAAATCTACATATTTTCTAAAGAAATTGAAAAAAATTTAGTTACACCCTCGTATTTGCATTTATGTATCAAAATATCATAAGGCATACATAATTAAGCCTACTAATACATATCAAATGTTTATATTGCGATTTTAAGCCCTATGTATTGTAAATATATTTAAATTTTGTATATGCGTTTACCAAATTTTCTTATTTTGGCAGATGATGTAACATATTATAGCATTGGTTTTTTTAAATGGAAAGCACACCACTTAGCCTACTTGTAAACACAAAATTTTATTTTATCGGAATTTTAAAACTGCACTATTTTGGTACATATGCAAAAAAATTGCATGGTGACCTTCGCCGATTTGGCTTATTTTTTACAGACGACTTTCTTAAAACTTTTATAGGCTGTATATAAGGTTTTCTTCTAATCGGATAATAATTATGAGCAGGACACCGAGTTAAAGTGTGAAAATAGTGCCTCCATATATTTCCTTGCAGTTGAGCCAAAAAAAAATTCTGTCTTATTTTTTCACTGAATTTAATTCGTAACATATGTTCACATTAATTGAGATCAGTTCGGAATTTTTAGGACACGTAATCCAAAAAATATTTGACATTAAAGTCAAAAATTATTTTTGCACCGACTTTGACAAATTTTTAAAAAATAACGGTAAGAAATTCAGAATAAAAAAAACGAACATTCTGTGCACAATTTTGTTTCCAATAATACAAAAAAAGAATTTTGAAAATCGGTTAAGAATTGCGGCCTAAAATTTCAAATGTCCAAAAAAACTCTTTTTTCCCCACTGTGCGGCCTTAAATTTTAGGGAAAAAATTTATTTCTCTAAAAATCTTTAAAATTTATTTGTAAATAATTAAATAATAATCGTAATATATAAACAGTCAACACAAGAAATTAATGAAATCGGTTTTCGATAATTATTTCAACATAATAAAAGAAAATAAAATTTTTAATGGCATTTTTTACTTCAAACTGTTTCTTACCATCATGTTAATGGTCGTCTATGAAAAATTGAGCTACAATCCGATTATAAAGCTTCTTATTACACATCGTTTATGAGCAAAGACAGTCGGTTTTAAGAGCTATTGAATACTTTAGCTAAAGAACGCTTCATATCTACTTTAGAAATTTTTTATGAATAATGAGTGTGTTTATTTAACCACCTTAGGTATAAAAATAACCTTCTTCCCTCTTCATAACATGGAAAATGGTTGTTTACTGATGCAGTCGGACAAGTGCTTTTTGAGTCGTCCTAAAATCTTTTACTTGTTGTAATACTTACTTAAATTCTCTTTACATCCCATGAATGAGGTATGGAATAGCTTCTCGCGTTATTGTGAATTAACACACTTTCTTTTTTTAAATTCACAACTAACGGCACCTACTTGTTTATCGACGAATGCGAACGTCACTGTTTTGAAAAACTCTTACTAGACATGCCGATTGACTAGCCACTAATACTGCGAAGTTGCTGTCGACAACATTCGAGGGGAGCCGACAATGAAAGAAATGTTTTCCTTTTTTAAGATGACTGGAGCCAGGAGTTGAACCTGTGATCTCCCGCATGGTAGTCGCGTGTTCTAACCACTATGCCACGGCCGGTCCCACTTGTAATACTACTAGGATTAATAAGAAGCCTCATTAGTGATACATTGAATATCGGTAACTAATATCCTCCATTAGGCGCCTTCTCAATAAAGCCAAAGCAAGCGATTCATGGCGAAATTTCTGCGATTCCATAGAGAGTAACTGCCATACTGCAGGATTTAGATACTAAATCTCTACAGACTTACCGTAAATAAAATATAGTGGAACGTGTAACTTTCCTTCCGAAGAATCTTTTGGGATTCTCCTAAACATCCACTTCACAACAGTGACTTGAACTGTTGTCATCATGTGGAAGTTCAACTAACTCAAATACATTTCGCTCGCTAGGGATCATAGAAGAATCTGATATGGACCATCAAACGCTTTAAATCCTATAAATCATATAATGACATATTTCCACCGCAATTACTTGAGGATCTATGCTTATCTAGTAGTTGGTTCTAAGTAAGTAACTTTAAGAGCCGTCTCATGCTGGGAGTTTTTCCCAACATTTCTCATCTTTCGTCCTTTAAACATTTTAAAGATAATTAGAAATTCCTGTTAGAATAAATCTTACACAGAATATACTATCAAAATCTCAACATGCCTACACTAAAGGAACGTCAACTGTCAATCATAATGAGCATCTGGGGACTCTCCTATACATCGAGGTAGACTTTATTGACTTATCAATGTTTGAAAAATCTTTTACTAGACATGCCGATTGACTCGACAATATACTGCGAAGTTGCTGTTGACAAATCAAAGCGGTCAGTAATGAAAGAAAAATTTAGATGACTGGAGCAGGAAATCAAACCACGGATCTCCCACATGGTAGTCGCGTGTTCTGACCACTATTCCACGGTCAGTTCCATACGTCATTCATGGAGTGTAAAGGGAAATAAAAACTGGACCACCAACAGTGGACTATGTCTAAACCCATCTGAAACCAAGCTTATCCTTATTATTTGAACCACCGTTACTTGATAGGCGCAATTGCAGTTGAAACAGCAATTTAAGTATCTGGGAATTATTCTCGAAAGGAAACTGTCGAGAGGGTCACAAGGCATCTGTTTAAATGGGCAATAGGAGATGTAATAGTTCGATCATTACTTTTCAGTTTAGTATATTTCCCTTCATAAGAAATACCTTCTGAATTCCTTGACAAATATTCAAAAATCAGCAATGATTTTTGTTAGTGGTTATTGTCCCGCAACGTCAGTTATAGGACTTAGTGCTATTCTTAACATCTGGACTCCTGATATCGTACCAGGATCAGCTTCCTCTGCATTTTTGGTGAAAATTAAAGAATGTGGCGTGGAGCTATCAGAGCATTCTGGATTTGCCGTCACTTGATTAATATCTGAAAATAATCACTCGAAGGGTATAGAATAGTATCCGATTTTTCACTGATGAATCAAAGTCGGGCGAAAAAGTAGGCTAAGCATCCATTTACCTGCTTAGCGAATAGCGGATTCTTCCGACAAAAGAAAGTGTTGATACGCCGATCTCTAACTGCCGTCTGTATATCAGGCAATTGGCAGATAATATATTTAATGATATATGAAGGCTTAATCCAACTTATTAACAAGATAGGGTTCTCTGGCACACGTGAGAATAAAAATAGGACTCAGCAACTACTACTATATCCTACCTAGGAACAGTTATGCGACATTGTCTTGTTGGAAAGAAACTCCTCCTCTCTCTCTCTCTCTCTCTCTCTCTCTCTCTCTCTCTCTCTCTCTCTCTCTCACCCTGCAGATGCGTCATGGAGGAGGATAAAGAAACAACAAAACGCCTTTAGTTGCATTTCCCAGTTTAATCTGGATTAAGAACTAAAGTATTCGGAAATAAAAGCCCCGCAGGAAATACATGAAGGGCTGATCAGCAAATTCATAGAAAATGGTAATTGTCTCTATCTTGTCAGTATTTGCTAAAAAGAAATTTTTATATAACACAATGCACACTGGTCTCAATGCCAGATTTTTTGCCAGAAAGTCCAAAAACTAAAAATGAGAATTTCAAAAAAGTATATATATTTTCACAAGGAAATATTTTCAAAAATTTAAGGGAGGCACACTGGTAGTATTTTAATCAATTGAAGTTGGAATATGAAACATGTGTAATAAATTCAAAATAAAAATAAATTAAAAAATTAAAGTTAAAATTAAATTTTGTTAAAAGAAAACTACAGAAAGAAATATTATAAAGTGTAGACAAAGTTGAAACTGAAGTCTAATTTTGCATTATTTCCAATTTAATTTTTATTGCGTCATTGTCGATATTTTTGGGTGTTGTGATTATGTTATTATTTGCCAACATAACCTATAAGTTTGAAAGACAAAAATTGTACTTGTGCAAAGTAACAACTCTGTATCAAAATTTTTGTAGTTTATGCATAAAAAAAATTGATTTCGGCCCAGTGTGCATTGGTGTGCTGACTTGCAACCATTCTAACCTAACCTTTGCTAAAATCTGTGATACAAGCTTTATCAAAATTGAGATTTTATATTAAAAATCGTGCAATGGTGGAACCGAAAACATATCAATAACTAGTAAGAACACCCTTTTTTTAGAGATGCATAGTGTAACGTAATTCTATTAAGACTTGTGCAATGACAGAGCAAAGTTTTAACAGCATTGCCGCAAAAAATTTATCACTGCTTCAAATGTATCAGAAGGTAATTTTCCTCATAATTATGTATCAAGTCCCATGAACCACATCCATCATCTCAGGCGGCCTCTACAGCATTCCACTAACCGCAACTCATATTTTTTACATGTTTAGGCCAATTTTCGGAAGAAGCTCTTGAGCACAGGAACAAAGATTTTCACAATTTTCGGATGAACTACGCGAGGCAGATATCTATAAAACAAAACTTGGAAGATATATGGCAGCGATTCCTCATCACTTTCGATCCATACAATTGTAGTTTGAGAGCGACAGACAGGAAATCACGAACCAAGATCGACCTGATGAGCTACAGAATTTAGTCGAACAGGCTACACATGATGTTGGACATGGGATTAAGGAAAAGATGGATATTGTTGAGGATGACTATACAGAAATTCCTCAAATGATTTAGAATTTCGCAACAAAGTGTACATATGAATATTCTTAATTTCGGAAGTAAAATAATGTTTTACAAAGAAAACAGCTATTTCTTTCGCTTGAGGCGCTTTTCAAAAGGATTGCGTTTTCCATTCTAGTAACATGGGGTTTAACTTCTTTGCAAATATGATGATATTTAATCAAAAAATATCCTTACAAAAGTATTTAGGATCATGCCAATAAGATAAATCAATTTTTATGGAATTTCCCGTTACATTTTCTGATTGTTTAAATTGATCTATTTGAATTTGACGGCTTTTCAAAGATCAGAAATTTCCTAAAAAATTTTAAAAAAACTGGATGTTGCTTCCCTAGATAATTTCGAACCATTTTTATACTCAAAGTTCGCCAAATACACGAAAAAGTGCATGAAAAAATTCTACGAACCTTTAATCTGAATAGACATTTTTGCCATGGAATTGGCCATATACATTATTAGATAATGTCTCCGTATTGACGTCCAACCTTGGTCAAGGGCCCTTCTAGGGTTTTCCATAGGTTTTGATAAAAAAAACATAGGAACCGGCCGTGGCATAGTGATTGGAACACGCGACTACCATGCGGGAGATCGAAGGTTCAAACCTGGCTCCAGTCATCTTAAAAAAAAATTGTTCTTTCATTGTCGGCTCCCCTCGAATGTTGTTGACAGCAACTTCGCAGTATAAGCGTCGAGTCAATCGGCGTGTCTAGTAAGAGCTTCTCACACAGTAACGTTCGCATTCGTCGATAAACAAGTAGGTGCCGTTAGTTCTGAATCTAAAAATAGAAAGCGTATTAATTCACAACAACGCGAGAAGCTATCCCATACCTCATCTGCGGCTTAAATAAATCATTTATATTAATATATCCATGCAAAACACTAAGTTGGGCTAATTTTATCGAATGAAACTTTAACCAGTACAGAAATTTCAGTCAGGTGAACTGACTGATAAATACCATCACCCAATATAAGATATTGTTGAAGTCTTGAGTTATTGAAATTAATATATTTTTTATTAAAATAAAATTACCTATGTATAATTTTTTTCCTGCATGTGGTGCAAAATCGTCCAAAACTTGGCTTATTTGTGTAGGAAGCATAGGTGCCGGTTTGGAATTTAGGTGACAAATATTAATTTTTCAAAAAAAGTTAATTTTGATTGGCGGTATGAAAATGGGTGAATCGATACAGTCCTTATTCATTCCTGACTCAAATTTTCATACGTACAGCTTACGGGTGAGGGTGAGTTCGGTCCTATGTATGGGATGTACCAGAAGGGGTGTGTCAAATAGTTAGGTTTTATGAGGTTTCGCCTCCTATCAAAATATAAATTAACCGACTAATTTTCATTACCCCCTATGTGTCCGTTTGGAAGTTATGGGGTGTCATACGATTTAATCCATATTCATTCCTGATTCAAATTTTCATAACCGTTCAACTTGCGCAAAATTTGACTGAATTCAGAGTATTTTCAAAAAAGTTATGTGTGTAAGACTATGAGGATGAGTAAGGTCATTTGTATGGGAGGTACCAGAAAGGGTATGTCGACTAGTTTGGTTTCCTAAGATTTCGCCTCCTATCACAACATAAGTTAACCGACCAATTTTCTTTACTCCCCAAGTATCCGTTTGGAAGTTATGGGAGAAATATAAATTTTCCAAAAATCGGCCATTTTGTATGGGAGGTACCAGAAGGCGTGAACTGATATAGTCCTGAGTCTAATTTTTATAAGCAAACATCATACGCAAAATTTGAGTGATCTCAGTTTACTTACAAAAATGATATGTATGTGAAACTATAAGGGTCAATTCGGTCATGTGTATGGGAGGTACCAGAAGGGGTGTGTCAAATAGTTAGGCTCTCTGAGGTTTCGCCTCCTATCACAACATTAATTTATCGACCAATTTTCATAACTCCCCAAGTGTCCGTTTGGAAGTTATTGGAGAAATATTAAATTTCCAAAAATAGGTCATTTTGTATGGGAGGTACCAGAAGGCGTGAACCGATATAGTCCATATTCATACCTGAGTCTAATTTTCATAAGCAAACATCAAACGCAAAATTTGAGTGATCTCAGTTTACTTGCAAAAAAGATATGTATGTAAAACTATAAGGGTCAATTCGGTCAAATGTATGGGAGGTACCAGAAGGGGTGTGGCAAATGTTTCTGCTTTCTTAGGGTTTGTCTACTATTGCAAGATAAATTATCTGACCAAATTTAAATATCTTCCGATGGTCTGTTTGGCAGCTATGGAAGAAATATTACAATCCCATAAAATTTTCATACCGATCCGTTAAGGTTTACTCGAGTTATCCTGCTGACCAGCCATCCAGCCAGCCAGCCAGACAGACGGACATAGCTCATTCTTCTTAAAAAGTTCTGAAACGAATTTGGTCTTAAGATACTTCGGGTCTAACTCGTCTCCTTGAATGCGTTACACTTTTTTTCGTATCAAATGATACCCTCATCCCTAAGGGTGATGATATAAAAAGTTGTCAGTTATCGCCTTTTTCTCTAAAATTTTCCCATAACTTTAAAAAATTTGTTTGAAAGCTGGCATGAAACTAAACATAACTGTGTACTAAGTTTTTTCTTCTGGTCGAGTTGGCGATTAACGGCCTTATTCATAAAATCTTTTTAGAGGTTTATAAACCATTTTTAAGCAAATTTCGAGAAAACAATATTCATAAACGATTCACATCTTCAATCAGTTAAAGTAGGATTGTCTCTACTTTAAGCATGCTATAACTTGACGTTTGTACAATTTATTGTATATTTATGAATTTGAGATCATTATTTTGAGTTTTTCAGCATTTTTCCTATTGGAAAGAGTAGTTGCATGTATTCATTGTGTATGAAATTTTCTTCTTAATCATTGCGCACATAGAAAAGTATCTAAATAGACACTTTTCATTCATGAATACCATATTGAAAAATATTTCTCCAAATTCTTCATAAATAATTTGTAAATAATAAAATAATAATATTCGTGATGTATAAAAAATAATAACAAGGAAACAATGTAATCTGTATCCGATTATTATTTTAACATGAGGAAAGAAAATAAAATTTTTTCATATAATTTTTACTTTAACGTCTTTACTATCGTCATGAGAATCGTAGTCAACGAAAAATTGAGCTACAATAATGTTCATAGTTATTATAAGTGCATATACATGTTTGGTATCCGATTATATAGCTTTTTTTATACATCATTAACGACCAATAACAGTCGGCGTTGCTAACGGAACAAATTAGACTAAATGACTGATAACAAACGTTTATTAATACAATTTCTTATTAAAGGTTTTTGAGAGCTTAAGAATACATTAGCTAGAGAACGCTTCATATCCACATTAGATTTTTTTATGAATAAGGCCGTAAGAATATAACTATTTCAATATTTGTTGTACTCTTTAAGGATAAAACTATTGCAATATTTGTAGTATTCTTACTGCCAGTGCTTGTAAGAATATATGGATACCAACTAATAGCGTAAACATTTCCCTAGGGACAATTCCTCTGTTGTTTTAAAATCAACAGATTTTACTTACGTTTAACCACCACCCAGTACCTACCTTTATGTTTCCTTACAGTTCCCATTAATGTTTAAAAAAAAACATACGCCTTATCGCATTTTCTTTTTATGTTTATTGTACTTTTTTTTAAATAATTTTTCACATGTGTTTGTTGTTGTTGGTTTGTTTTGTTTTATCATTTCATCCATATATCATTTTAAATAAAATTACTGTTTTATTTCGGTAGTAATTATTTCTCCTTTGTGTGTGTTTAGTTTACCTCCAATATGTGTTATGGTATAATTTTTTTTTTGTTTAATAGATTTCTATTCATTAAATTATCGCCTTTATCAGTAATAACAGTTTTGTGTGATTTAGTTTTATTTTCTTGACTAAAGCAGCTTTCTTCAATTTTAATTTTTTTTTAATTTTTATTTCTTTTTTTGTATTTTTTTTATTCATTTTTGTTCAGTGACATATTCTGTTGAATTTCATTTAATACAGTCTACATTTTATATTTTATGCTAAATATCTTTTTAAGGGGAATTTTTTTCTTTTTTTTGTAATAATTTTTAGAATTAATTTTTTTGGGGGGATTTTCTTTTCTCGTTTATTTAACTAAATAATTTTTTTTTTGTTATTGTATAATAAGTTTTAGTATTTAATGGTAGATTGGCGGTTAAGGTATTTGAGGTGTGAGGTGAGGAAAGGAAGCTGGGAAGGGTTTTAAGGTGGTACAGGGGGCGATGGGATATTAAACATAATGGAACTTTAAATGTATTAATAAAGTTTGTTTAACATCTCTTTTGTGTTTGTGTGTGTGATGTTAGAGATTTCTTAATGTTGTGTCGTAGAGTTCTCCTTTAGACGATTTAACTTGTATTATGCCGTCAACACATTTAAGGGAGTTTTCTTGTTTGTTATTTTTTATATTATAATAAACTTAACATAATGTATATATATATATATGTATGTATATAAACTATTCATGAATAACAACAATTTCTTTTAGGTATATAATTATATGTATAGTTTTGTTTTGGGGGGTATTTTTTTTGGTTTGTTTTTTTGTTAGTTTTTTCTTTGTTTTCTTTCTCTTGATTACGTTAGCTTAAAATACTTAGAATTTATATTAAAATAATTCCATAATTTTTAATTATTATTATTAATAATAATTATTTTCATAACATTACTGCTACTGAGCTTACATTAAATATTGTAGTTT
This sequence comes from Muscina levida, assembly GCA_964034835.1. Lineage (NCBI taxonomy): Eukaryota > Metazoa > Arthropoda > Insecta > Diptera > Muscidae > Muscina > Muscina levida. Next base: position 9,013,000 of record OZ035882.1, read on the forward strand.
TTGTAGTTTAGTTTCAATATTTTTTTTTGTTTTTAACTATTTGTAGTGCTGTTGTTGTTGCTGTTGTTCGCATTTAATAATATTTTGGCTGCTGAATTTCTTGTGTTTTAATTAATTAATTCAATTATTTTGTTGTTGTTGTTTCCTTATGCGCTTTTATGTGTTTCAGTAATTCCTCGATTTATTTCCGCTTTTTGTTTTCAGTTTTTTATTTTTTCTTTGTTTATTTTGATTTGTGTAAAAAATATGAAACAATATTATAACAAAATTACTTTTTGCATTATTTGTTTTCTTGTTGGTGTTGTTAAAACTCAAAAAAGTTATCGTAGTTGTTGTTGCTGTTGTTATTATTTGATTTTACCTTTGGTTTTTGCTGTAAATAATTAGTTTTCTCTTTTAAACGGTGGTTTCAATTTGTTTTTTTTTTCCTTTTTTTCTCTTTGTTATCTTTAAGTTTTAACATTTTGTTATAATTATGTTTAATAAAAATAAATAAAAAAACAACAACCAAAAAATATTTAACAATTTTAAAGTATGTGTGTATGTGTTTGTTCGCTTTCAGTTGCTATTTTGATTTTATGCCATTAACTTTTTTGCATCATCGTGTTTTATAGTTGATAGTTCAAAAAGTTTTGTTTATCTCGAGTGTTTTGTATGAAATGTTTTTGTTGTTTTTTTACTTTTTAATAGTTTTATATGCTTAGTTAAATTTTGTGTAGTTTTAGTGTTTCTTTAATTGTAGTTATAGGAAATTTTTTTTTTGTAATTTTTAATTTTTTGATTTGTAATAATTACCATTAGTTTTCTTTTATGACTAATTTATGTTTTATTTATTTCTCTTGTAACTCGTAAAAGAAAACATTGTCCGTAACAACCGGTAGTGATTAATAATTATTATTGAAATTTTCTTTCAGTTTCCTTTGTATGCGTTTAAGGTATGTATGTATAGCTCTTTAGGTGATTTGTATTTGTTTGTATTGTTATGTTTCAATTTCATCGGTGTGCAGTTTGCGAGTTCGCATAAGGCGCATTATACAAGACAAGAAAATCATTTAAAGTTAAAGGTATTAATGATTGGCCAAGAGGTATCTTAAGAGGTTTTCTATAGTTCTAAGCAATAATTTATGTTTCATAGCGCATTAGCTCTTGTTTTTTTTATTTCAATCTTTTATGAAAACTTATCTGGAAGATATGCTGTTATCAACTTACTAAAGACTAGTAACTGCTTATGTGTTCAATGTCAACATGCTAAATTCCTTAATATTCCACAAAATAAACTATCTTTTCTCCACATCCTCTAGAGACCGATTTGTTTTGACTATCACACTGAATGATCAAAAAGTTTAACTTGTTAAAATTCCATAATACTTTACTCCTACTGAGCCGTCACATTTTTTAGTTGATCAACAACAGAGCAAACTTTCTATACTCCGCTAAAAATGTTTAAAATGTTTAGTAAAAGGTGAACCAAATTTTTAATTTTATCCTGCTATACAAAAAATACCAATAGAATTGTTTTCAAAATTATGATTTTGTTGTTAAATCTTCTCATTTGCTTAAATCTATCAAACTTAATAACTTACAAACGGCTTTCACGACTTGTTCTAGTGTACCTTATTCGCCTTATCTTGTTAAGAACTTTGTTGATTTGGAGTTTTGAAGACTCAATGGACTCGCGATGGTTTGTGTAACACTTATCTTTCACAACCCATAGTGGGCTGGTTTCAGAGTGGGGGTGGGGTCAAATAGAATCTGCAAGGCGACCCATGGATTTCCGAGTTTTGGCTAACTATGCTGTTTTCGAACACAGTAATCGATTTAAACGCGATTTTTCGAGTGTAAAAACTCTAAATTTTAACCACTAAAATTCAAAACTCTAATGAAGCAGTTTTATTAACTTGTTACAATTCAACAAAATCAATGGCAAATCTACATGAATTGAACTTGAAATTGCTCCTGCAACCGGATTTGGCTCCCAGTGCCTTCGGCCTGTTCGCAAATCCAAAAACAAAGGCTCGCCGGTAAAAAATTTTGCTGGAATAAAGAAGCTTTTAGAAAAATGGAGGCCTATTTTGAGGCAAACGATAATGTTAGAGTGTTGGTAGAATAAATATGTTGCTCCTGGTGGAGACTATATTTATGAACAAAGTCAATTCAATGTTTTCTTTGTTATGCCCGGGACTATTCAGCTCATGTGTTATATGGGCGGTATATGTTGGGCGTGGTCGATTTTAATTTGAATTTTAGAGCTTTCCAATCTTATTGATTACAAACACTGATTAGAACTTGACGACAATTTCAAAGGAAAAATTCGACTATCTTAAGCAATTTTAACAATGTCAAGAGCGTGGCCCTTAAAAAAGAAAATGTTCTGTACTAAGTTTCTTTACTCTTCGAGCACTTATCGTTGTAGTTTTTGCTCTTAAACGTATGAAGCCATCCCAGTGTGCGCCGTCTTGTTGAAACCAAAGGTTGTCTAAGAAATTCTCTTTTTCTTTAGAGAACGCAAAATCGGTCAGTATAATACAGCAACGCTTGCCATTGAGGGTAACGACGGCTTCTTCCACATTTTCGAAGAAAAACGGGCCCAAAATGCAGCCATGCCAATACTGCCTCAAACAGAAGGCATGATGCATCGGTTACCCTTTGGCAAATTGTGGGTTTTCAGAGCACCAAATTCCACAGTCTGTTTCCAAAATATAACCCTCGAGGTGCAAATAAGCTTTATCGGAAAATATAATGTTGTGGTAAAAATGCTTATTTACAACCAAGCGATTTTTAGCCCAAGCGGAAAAACGAAACTGCATCGGCTTGTGATGAAGTTTCAGTCTTCGAACATATTAGACTTTATAACCCTTCGTACCGAAGTCTATATACATACGAACTTTTTTAAGCTATATCAGCACAGAAAGAATCAATTGCTGCCAATGGTACGAGTTGATGTTGATAGCTGTTCGAGTACACTTTCAGCTACAGCGACATTATTTTCCACACTGAACGCATGAGTTATTTTGTCACTGGACAAAAAAGCTTCCCAAATTCAGCCACAACTTGCGTTGATAGCAATTTTTTTTATCGAATTCGTTTCATCAATTTCTTACAGTTTGAGTTTTAAATATGTTCCCGATCCTGACCCATTTTGTAAATTTCTAGCCTCTAACTAACCAATCTTTTACCTTATAAATGTAATATTGGTCATTTGCTTCGAAATAATGGGTATTTTAAATTCAAAATTTTACATAGATCCCCTTTCTTAGAACATTATCGACACATATTTGTTGAACTTATTGTAGGTATTTTCTATTAGGTGAGATGAGTTTGATCTTATGAAATTTCTAAATTGTTCACAAGTATTTATTATTACTTCAGTTTGTAGTGTTTAGTTTTATCGTTCCATGCCATCCATAGAGTATTTGTTTACGTTTTGTTGACAGTTCTCACTTTAGGTGGTGCTCGAGACTGTTATTGATTTAAAATATCTTGTTCCAATTCAACTATAGCGATCAGTTTTTTACTTTAATGTACATATTATACAATAGGTGGCGCTCGTGACTGTTATTGATTAATATCTGAAGGAGACAAAGGAGTACAACTGTTGTTGATTTAAACATATTTTTAAATAAATTTAGCAATTTTTTTACAAATCACTTAAAAGCAGAAATCTAAACAATAAACCTTAATCTTAGCATTGGATCCAAGCATGCGCTAAATTGCGTAATTGAATCATTATATTATATTTTTTTAACATAATTCTTTGGAAACTTAATTTTTTTTCTAAGTTAATAAAATAAATAATAAAAATTAACTTATATTGTAAATTTTATAGCCACCACACTTTCAGTTTTTTTTAAGTGGTATCAGCCAATACCTTATTACCCATTCAAATGTATGTTTATGATTGAAATGTTACTTTGCATATGGTGGCTATAAAATTTTTTATTACAAAAATACAAAAAAAAATATTATATTTAAAAAAAATATGTAATAAAATAAAATATTTATATTAAAAATATTAAAAATATATAAATAACAAAACTATACAGAATACTAAAAAACTTTAAATACAACAACTTTGTTATACCTAAATATAAATATTTTAAAAATTAACATTACGAAAAATAAAATTTTATAATACTTCATATTTGAAAAAAAATAATGAATAAAAAAATTACTTCCGTCACTAATGGAAAAAAATTAACATATTAATTTATAAAAAAAAATTTCAAGTAAATTAAAATGTATAAAACAAATCACTGCTCAATCACTTAACATTAAAGTATAATCCTTAATACTTATACAATTCATCATCCTTAATGTCAACGAAAAAATCTACAACTAATCTCTCTTGTACTCCGATTAAATCATCAAACGAAACGAGTCAATTTCTTTTGATTGGCTAAGTTACGGTTTTGTTTAGAAACTTTTGTTGCACTGCCATTTTTAAGGATACAAATAAACATCTGCACAAAAACACAGGGCAAGTTTCTCTGCATCAATAATGGGTATCCAATAAAAATTGTCAATGTGTTAAAAACAAAAAACTAATAAAAAACTAAAACGAATCCTTAACATAGCAGCTCTGTCTAATAACTAAATTGTTATTATATATATGAATGACATTTAAATAAATAACATTAAGTTTAAGCAAAGAACATTGATATATAGATATAGTAAGATATTTAATAAATTGCTTAATTTTATAAATATTTTTTTGGGAAATTTTATAACTTTTTTAATTTTTTTTAACATTTTAAGATTTTTTAATTTTTTTAAGGTTTTTTAAATTTTTTAAGTTTTTTTTAATTATTTTTTTATGGTTTTAAATTTTTTTTATATATTTTATATTTCTTTTTTTTAATTGTTGTTAATAAAGATAAGCATATTTGAGATGTTATGTGTTTTATATGTTGTTGTTATATAAATATTACTAGATTTCTCTATTTAAATAGACACCGACTGTTATAGTATTATTTTTAGTAAATATTTAATTTATGTTTTATTAATTTTGTTATTAATGAATTTGACTAAAAATACATTTGCTTAATTTTGTGTGTAGTTTTTTTCTTTTTTTAATACACATAATTTTAATATTATTTCTCACTTACGGCGAAATGACATTGACATATGTCTGTATATATATGGTATATACTTTTTATATATCTGTAATTTTGCCTGTTATTTTATTTTTCTCTTAATTAAAATCATAGCAAAAAGGTAGATCGTAATATGAAAATTAACCATTCGTTATCATACTTTTGGGGCTCGGCTGTAAAGCATGTACGATAATATATACAATATATATATATATATATAGGAAGTTGCTGGCAACTCCGCCAAATGAGGTAATTTCCATTCTACAAGCACTTTTTTTCAAACTAAATATATAATTGTAATGCTGCTGTTGTTAACCAAAAAAAAAAAAACTTGAAATAACTATGGCATACAAGAAAAAGTTTCTAAACATTTCCAAAACCGACTAAGCAATTTACGCACAGTTTTTTTTTATATTTTTGACCAAAACCTTACATTTAGTTAAATAATTATATAAAATTTTTTATAAAAATTATTAGTAACAAATCAAAGATAATATAAAAAATATTTAATAAAATCAAAAAAAATCACTTTCGTTTTAATAAAATTTGGTTAATGATTTACGCTTGAAAATTAACAGCACCAACATGGATCCGTTTTATAAGTTCTCTGCATTCGCGTTTATGTAAAATGTTCCTCAATAAAAACCTTTAAGTTTTCATAATTTAATTCTTTTAATTTTTCTTTCCATTAGTATTTCTCTATTTTTCTCTTATTCATACCTTTGTTTTCATAATTTTCGTCTTTTAATACTTTCCTTCCTCTTGTATTTATTATCTTCTCCTTAGTAAACCTTTAACTTTTTATGATTTTCTTGTTTTGGTTTCAGCTTCCTGTCTCTCCCTCTCTCTCTGTCTTCATCTTATGCATTTTCCATGTTCCTGTGACATCGCGTATTTTCATTCAAGTTTTGTGTAATAATGTCTGCAATTCATGAATTTTTATCGATGTGGCTGCTTGTGGTATTAACTTTCTCTATATAAACTTAGATTTATATTTGGGATTTTATTATTTCTATAGTTTTTATTTACGCTGAATTCCTAAGTTATTGTTTTTTTTTTTTTTGTTATTAGGTTTGCTCTTCAGATAAGATTTGTTTTAGGGTTTTTTCAAATCTTTGCAAATTTTGTTTTAGCGTTAAACTAATTGTAGTAATTGTGTAAAATGTAATAGAAATTTTAAATACTTTAAAAAAAAAAGTTGGCAAGTTGTTGTTATGTGCTTCGTTATATAACTGCTTTGAATCTGGTAGTAAACTTTTAGTAATAAAGACCTAATTTTTTGCCTAAAAGAAAATGTTTGCTATAAGGAAATTCAAAAATCAATCGACATCAGAGGCCAGTGATAAATTTTGTCTCAAGATACTTTAGATTTTTGTAAACTTTTCTAAATTTTTAACATCTTACGAAAAAAAAAACAGAAATCTTCTGTCCCTTGTCTACGATTTTGTGATGATCACTTACGCCAGAAGCTCTCCTACACGTAGTGTCGCCATTACGCAGCGAGCTGCCGGTCCATCACCTAACGCTATGTGGTTGTTTCGGAAACACACGCAAAATATACGTATACGTAATATAAAAAGTAAAAAATACGTATACGTAATAAACTGTTTATTCATTGGAGGATTTTTATGAACTTTATCAAGTAATAAAGTATTCCAGCAAAAAAAAAATCAAGAAGTCATTCTCAAGGAATGGCTTTTAAAGGACAAGCAGATCAGTTAAAGATTATGATAAAGTACTTCCGAACATGTACTTTTTAGGATATTCAAACGGGTTATTACAGAAATCAGCTAAAAAGCTCCAAGAGTAAATATTTGGACATGTACACCATCGATGTCGCAGAAAGTACTTTTGCTGTACTAGAAAACACTTTTATAGCTTTAAGAGGTACTTTTATTGGACCAAAAGTAACAAAGTTCTTTTATCGTACAAAAAAAGTACTTTTATTGTACAAAAAAGGTTCTTTTAGCGAACAAAGAAGTACTTTTATTGTACAAAAAAGTACTTTTATGGTATCAACAAGTAAATTTGGTATAACAAAACGTAATTTCAGTGTACCAACAGATATTTTTTTGTATAAGCTGTAGGCATACCAACAAGTGCTTTTGTGTATAAAAAATCCCTTTTGATGTAACTTTTGATTGTACAAAAAAGTACTTTCGGTTCACAAAAAAGTACTTTAACTGTACAAAAAAGTACTTTTATGGTCAAGTAAATTTTTTATCGACAAGTAAATTTGTTGTAAAATCATACTTTCAGTGTGGTAACAAGCGTACCTTTTTATTGTATAAACTTTAAGTGTACCAAAAAGTACTTCTATTGTATCAAAAATAACTTTTGATGTATCAGAAAAGTACATTTATTGTGTCAAAAGTACTTTCAGTCTAATCAAAAAGTACTTTTATTGTACAAAAAAGTACTCATATTGTATCAAAAAGTTAATTTGTTATATAAAAAGTACTTTTAATGTACCAACAAGATTATTATTATTGTACTAAAAAGTATTTTTATTATTTTTGGGTCTATGTCTGCTTTATTTCATAGTGTAATAATTATTTGCAATGTTCCAAAAAGTACTTTTATAGTACCAAAACGTAAATAAGCATCAACAAATACTTTTATTTTTACAGTAAGTACTTTTTTAGTACTTAAATATACATACTTTCATTGCACCAAGAAGATGATTTTATTGTATAAACTTAAAGTAAAGTTTTCCAATAAAAAGTACTTTTATTGTTCCAACAAAAAATTTTATTGTACTAAATTGTACTTTTATTGTACAACCAAGTACTTTTATAATATTTTGAACTATGCATGTCTAACACTCAATGATTCATAAAGTACTAACAAAACCTGTTTTTTGTGCTAAAAAGTGCTTAGGTTTTTCCCAAAAGTACTTTTTTTGCATCAGCAAGTACTTTTATGTATACAAAAAGAAATTTAATTGTACAAGAAAGTACTTTTAGTGCACCCAAAAGGTACTTTTATTGGGTTAAAAAAATACTATTATTGTACCCAAAATGTACTTTTAGTGTAAAAACAAAAGTATTTTTAGCAAAAATTAATTTTGTTTTATGATAAAGTACTTGTATTGCATAAATATGTACTTTTAGTGTAAAACCAAAAGTATTTTTAGCAAAAATTAATTTTGTTGTATGAAAGTACTTGTATTGTATCAGAAAATATTTTATTTAAACCAACAAATATTTTTTTATATCAACATGTACTTTTTGTAAAAAAAAAGTATTTTTATTGTATAAAGAGTACTTTTTTGTATACAGAGTACTTTCGTTGAATCAAGAAGTACTTTTATTGTATCAAAAAGTGTGTAAAGTAGTAGTTAAAGTAAGGACGTACTTTTATTGTACCAATAATGTCCTTTATTGTACTAAAGAGTATTATTTTGTGTTAAATGTATATTTGTACTATTAAAAAGTACTTTAATTGAAACAACAAGTACTTTTATTGTTACAGTACGTACTTTCATTTTATACTTTTGCATTTTAAGTATACTTGAAGTGTAACAAAAAGTACTTTTATTGTACCAACAATTATTTTTACTGTACCGACAAGTATTTTTATTGCATTGGCAAGTACTTTTATTGTACCAAAACATATTTTATTGTACTAAAAAGTAATTTTATTTTATAAAAAGTACTTTTGGTGTACCAAGTACTTTTAATGTATCAACAAGTACTTTTGTTGTACCGAAAAGTACTTTCGTGGTACCAAAAAATCCTATTATTGTGTAGGTTTTTGTAAAAAGAAGTGAGAAGACTTTGCTGTACTAGATCAAAACGTTGTTTTAATTGGATCAAAAAATAAATTTCTTTTTCTTAAATTTCAAAAGGGCCCAACAATTTTTAATATCACTTTTTTTGTTAAGTACTTAAAATAAAAATTACATTTTATTCAAAATTAACTAACCACCAATTTTAGACAGTGCCAGGCAAACCCTAACGCAAGCACGTCCACATCTCATGTTCTTGTATATGGGAATGTGAAATAAGCGCACGTGTTGTTACATTCACAACGCTCAGGCAGAGATTGATAATAGACTGACTGTTTGGAATCAAACATTGTTTCGAGTACGTGTGGAAAGCGATCATTGCCTCGTGAGGCTATGGTCTGCCTGGCACTGATGTAGAAAAAAAATTTTAGTATCAAATTTGCAACACACTTTGTCACTGCTACAAACTAAAATGAAAGGAATGCCACAAGCGACTTCAACATATCAATTTGCCACTAACTTTTACAGTTAACAAAATTTTCCTAAATTTTCCGAAATATCTTTTATTTATGAACAGAAGTAAACAGTAAAACCTTTTAACAATATCAACTCTGCATGCATTGAGTGGAAAACATCCCTTTAAGGATAGTTAATGACTCAAACATAATATGTAATATACGCTCACTCAGTTTTAAAGATATAATTTTTTATAGTATGTGTGTGTGTGTATGTAAGGATTTGTATGTGTGTGTAAGTTTGTGTATGTTCATTTAAAGTTAATATTAATATTATTTGTTTACTGTCAATTAAACTAAATAAAAAATAAGTTTTATACTCTAATAATGTCTAAAATGAAAATTCAAAAAATATACTTATCCGCTAATAGTATTAGGTTATTTTTTTTTCTTTCTTTCTCTTAAAGTTGTTACTGTTGCGCCCCTGACTTAATTCCTTTCTTCCGTTTAGTGTTAGATTTCTTCTTTCATTATGTTCTTACACGTACATATATGACATTCTTTGCAACAATATTGTTTGTTATATGTTTTCAGCAATTGTATGTTGTGTTGTAGTTGTTTTTTTTTTGTAGTTATTTTTTTTTAAATTAAACAAATTTTTTTTTGTTTGGCTTAATGTTTACTTTCATTTGCCTATTGAGTGTTCTATTGTTTGTTTTTCGGTTTTTTTTTTGCTATTTTTGTTTGTAGAGAATTTTGTAATTTTCTCCATTTTGCTGTAACTTTTGATGTTTATGTCATTTTTTGTAGTTTCTCTTTTTAAGCAATTTGTTGACCACATTACGAAATAGATTGGGTTTAATTCATAAATACCCGAGGGTGGCATAAGTTTTGGTAAAAGTACCATCGCTGGTGGTTACATTTCTGTAAAGATAAACAACACTGAATAATTATATATTTGATATGACATTTATTGGACTTGCCAAGAGGCAATACAACTAACTGGGGGAATGGGGTTTGAAAAAGAAGTCTTTTAAGTGATGTGTTTCGTATGAAGATAAATTTTAGAAGTTACATGCAGAATATTTTATGGGTTATACTAATTTACACTTTATTTTCTAAAAACATCTTTTCCAGGTATTGCTGATGTACTTCCCAACTACAAGAACTATTATGATCAAATTGTGTGATGCACAATGTAAGTACAGAAAAATATTAATTAGTACCCTCATTATTCTTTTCTTATGGTATCTATGATAAAACGTATATATTACCCTTACCAGCATTGTGATTATTCAATCCTTATATCATTACACCCTGCTACAATTCTCAATTTTTTAACACTTGATGACGACCGTTTGTACATGAAACTAGAGACCTTATGTAGTAAAACTGTGTTCTTAGTTTATCGCCAGAACTTCAGGATTCTTGCCAATGCAAACTTTTAAAACTTTTGATCCAGATCCATTAAAATCTATTACTTGTTTGCATTGCTGAGACTCTTACCTTTCATTCGGCTTTCAGCTCGCGAGTCAAGAGCCACAAAATTTCATATGAGAGCCAAGAGCCAAAAAAGAGCTGGCTCGCGAGCCAGGAGCCAAGAGCCCAAAAGGAGCCAGCTCGCAAGCTAGCTCGAGAGTCCATTTGAAATTATGTGGCACTTGGCTCGCAAGCAAAGCACCAAAGTTATGTACCAAAGGTACTTTTTATGGCAAAAAGTATTTTTATTGGCCCAAAAACACTTTTTGTTGTACCAGAGTACTTTTTTTACCAGAGTACTTTTTTGTACTAAAAATACCTTTATTGACAGTACTTTTATTGTACTTTTTGGCACAAAGTACTTCTTTTGTACCAGAGTACTCTTTTGTACCAAAAAGCACTTTTAATGTACTTAAAAGTACTTTTTATTATACAAAAGTACTTTTTATGCCAAAAAGTACTTTTATTGACCCAAAAACACATTTTGTTGCACAAAGTACTTTTTTGTACCAAAAGTACTTTTAATGTACTTTTTGGCACAAAGTACTTTTTTCCGTACTAGAGTAATTTTCTGTACCAAAAAGTACTTTTTTTCGTCAAAAAGCTCTTTGGTATAAAAGAAAGTACTTTGTACCGAAATTAATATGAACATAATAGTATTTTTTGATACAGAAAAGTTCTCTGGTACTAAAAAAAATACTTTGTGCAACAAAAAGAGTTTGTGGGCCAATAAAAGTACTTTTTGCCATAAAAAAGTACTTTGTGCCGAAAAGTACATTAAAAGTCCTTTTGGTACAAAAAAGTACTCTGGTACGAAAAAAAGTACTTTGTGCAACAAAAAGTGTTTTTGGGTCAATAAAAGTACTTTTTGGCATAAAAAGTACTTTGGTAAATAAAAGTACATTAAAAGTACTTATTGGTACAAAAATTTACTCGGGTACAAAAATAAAGTACTTTGTGCAACAGGAAAAATTTTTTCGCCAATAAATGTACATTTTGGCATTAAAAAGTACTTTTGGTACATAACTTTGGTACTTAGCTCGCGAGCCAAGAGCCACAAAATTTCATATGGGGTCACGAGCTGGTTCTTTTTTGGGCTCTTGGCTCGCGAGCCAATAGCTCTTTTGTAGTTTTGAGGTTCCTGGCTCGCGAGCCGAGGGCCGAGGGCCGAAAAGAGCGAGCCAATATGTATTCTGTCTCTAAGGCTCAAACACATTAATATCACGCCCCTCCATCAATTGATCGCCCACAGCGCAAAAAAAGTAAATTAAAAACTATTTCCTTGGTTCTGGCATTGTTTTCACTGTATCTTTAAGTTTAGGGGATGACTGACACAACTTTTTTTCAACCCACTCGAGTGGACACTTTACATGTCCTCAGTTACCTCTACACCACTTCCGATTTTAACTCAGTTTTGTTGATATTACACTTTAGTCGAAAAACATTTTTTATACTCACTCATCTTCCCATGGACACACTGTGGTTATATCGGCTTCTGGTTTGGCACTGGTCATCTCTTTCACTACAGTTGTCGCGGTCGCGGCTACAGCCGTCGAGGTACTTGCTTTATCCTTGTCTTTATCCCTTTCTTTCTCCTCTCCCGACATTGACTTCTTAGTTTCCATGTGACGTTTTTTGCGCTTCTTACGTGCCTCCTCAGCGGCAGTTTTCCCAGACTTATCCGCTACTACGGATTCCTTGGGTTTTAGCTCTTCGCTGTATTCCTCATCGACGGTATCAGTGTCCATTTCGGCCAGCGGTGCCATTGAGGGAGCAGGCGTGGGAGCGGGCGGTATATAACCCACAGTGGATTCGGAGTCGGCAATATCAAAATCATTTTTACCATCATCGCCAAATTCAAGGCCTTCTTGATATTCATCGGTGGTGGGCGAAAGTTCCTCCTGTGGTGAGGAGGGGGGAAGCTCGTCTGGTTTTAGGGGTATTGATGGCGACTCCCGGGTATTCTGGGGCGATTCTTGGGTTTGAGGAGTTTTTTCCACCGCTTCTTCTTCAGGACTTTGTTTAACAGATGGAGAGGGGCTTTTCTGGAGGTCTTGTGACTGAGACTCCTCTTGATCCACTTCAATGGTCAAACACTCGTAGCCCTGTTCTTGGGGCGATTGCTGATCATGTTCCATATCCTGCTCTTCTATTTGAATGGTAGGTGGTGACATTTCCAAACCCTCTTGACTTTCGCAGAGTTTCTCATAGCCCTCAGAAGATTCAATCAATTCGATTTGCACATCCTGTACCTCGGAATCGACTTCAGCATCCAAATTCCCCTCGTTGGTAGGTGATTGCTGTTCGGCCTCATTGGCATGCAGAGAATCGCTGGGTGAACTTTCCCGAGGACTCTCCGTTGGGTGCGTCTGAGTTTCGGTGCTAACCAGCGTCTGTTCCTCTGCTGGTGGTGGTGTCACTTTAGTGATTGGCGGTGGTGTAGGTGTTGGATTTGGTGTCGGCAGTACTGGTAACTCTGACGCCGATGACTCACTATTACGACCCGAAATGGATAGTTTGTTGAGCTCCTCTTCCACTTCAGCATCTGAGGAGGAAGGTGGATCTTTCGTCACAACATTGGTGGTAGACATGACATTGCCCAAGGCAGCTACGGCTGCGGTGGCGTATTGGGCTCCCTGCAGTGGAGCAAAGAGCGCTGAAAAATTACCCTGTTGTGCAGTCACCGTCGGTGAGGGAGTCATAGAAGTTTTACTGCCGACGGCAGGTCGTGTCATAGGAAACTCTGAAATGCGGCTGGAACAAAAACCGAATATATCATTTAATGCACAACTCTTAAAAATAACCGTCGCAACTTACCTCGGTGTAAAAGACACTGATGCTCTTCGTTGTTCTGAGAAATTTGGTAATAAACGTTTCATACCCGCTTCACCGCTGTCCACAGTGTTCTGGTGGCGAATGCCCAAATTGCGTTGTAGTCTATCGGATACATCGGTATTATCCGAAGAGGTGCTAAGTATATACACGAGGGACGTAAATCGTTATGGCTTTTTAAGAAGATTTCGAAAATTGCTCACCTGGTTAATCTTTGTGCGCTTGATTTTATTGCTGGTGGTGCGGGAGCTGCCTCTTCCTCCTGCTCCCACGGACACACGGACAATTGAACTGGTGTCGTTGGAGCAGCTGCTGCCACTAGTTTCACAGGTGTCGGTGCTTGGGTGGCGGGTGGAACGTCCGGTTCATCCCATGGGCATACCGCACTACTGCCACCTGTTTCTACAGTGGTCTCTAAGCGAGCAGCTTTCGCTTTTGGCGTTTCCCTGTGGATCGTTTGATGGTGGGGAAAACAAAGAACACAGCAGATGAGTAAACAATTTATGGGTTAGATTTTGAACTTTGTTGGAGGGGTGGGAACAATCAATTGTGGTTAGGACAGAGTTTGTGTGTTTGCTGAACAACATTTAGATGGAGAAAGGCAGTCAAAGTTATTGGTGGTTTGTTGTTCGTTTAAATCATCATGATAGGGGTGTCACTGTGGCATATGGAAATAGTCGAATTCAATGCAACATTTGCGTACGTTTATTACTTTTGTACATTTATTGCTCCAAAATTTACTTTCACTGTACTATAGTACTTTAAATTTGCAAAAAATTACTTTATTGTGTACAAAAAGTTTTTGTATTGTACCAGAAAGTACTTTAATGGTGCCAAAAAAAAACTCAATGTACCGATGAGTACTTCCAATTTAACAAAAAGTACTTAGTACCAAAAAGTACTTCTTTGTACCAGAAAGTAATTTTATTGTGTCAACAATTTGTTTAATTTTACCAGAACGTACTTTTATTGTACTAGCAAAAAAATACTTTCTGGCACAACGAAAAAATTTACCTTTTTCAAAAAAGTACTTTTATTGTTCCAAAAATACCTTTATTGTACCAGTATTTTCCATTTAACAAAATGCGTTTTTTGTATACAAAAAGTATTTTACTAAAGTATTTTAAAAAGTACTTTTTGTTGTGCTAAAAAATAATTCAATTATGCCAAAACATAATTTTTAGTAACAAAAGTACTTTTAATGTACCACAACGTACTTTAATTGTGTCTAAAAGTACTTTCTAGTTAAAAAAAAGTATTTACAGGTACCAATAGGACTATCTAGTTACAAAAAGTACTTTTGGTACTAAAATTACAAATATTAATTTTACAATTAAGTAATTTTTTTTTCTACCACAAAGTACTTTTACTTTACAAAAGTGTACTTTTATTGTACCAAAAAGTGATTTTATTGTACCAAAAAATACTTTTTATTTACAAAATATACTTTTTGTCGCAATAAAAGTACTTCCTGGTACAATTAAAAAAAGTACCTTTACCAAAAAAAAAAATACTTTAATTGTACCAAAAAAAACCTTTATTGTACCAGTATTTGCCATTTAACAAAAAATAATTTTTGTATACAATAAAATAATTTTACCAAAAAGTACTTTCTTTGTGCTAAAAAGTAATTATATTGTGCTGTAAAGTAATTGTTGTTACCAAAAGTACTTTTACTGCACCAGAACGTACCTAAATTGTGTCAAAAAGTACTTTCTAGTTTCAAAAAGTATTATTATTAATTTCTAGTCACAAAAAGTACATTCTGGTACTTTTTGATACAACAAAAGTATTTTTGGTACTAAAAATTACAAATATTAATTTTACAATAAAGTAATTTTTAGTATCAGAAGTACTTTTCTTGTACCAAAAAGTACTTTGTACCACAAAGTGTGATTTTATTGTACCAGAAAGTACTTTTATTGTGTCCAAAAGTAAAATTATTGCAACCAAAAGTAAAATTTATTGTACCAAAAAGTACATCTTTTTATTCTTACAAAAAGTAAAATTTATTTTATCAAATAGTACATTACCTTTGTCTTCCAGTACTTTTATTGCCAAAAAGTACTTTCATTGTAACAGAAAGTACTTTTATTGCGTCAAAAAGAACTTTCATTGTACCAAAAGTACTTTTATTGTGTCAAAAAGAACTTTCATTGTACCAAAAAGTACTTGTTTGTGCCAAAATTTACTTTCATTGGACCAGAAAGTACTTTTATTGTATCAAAATTTACTATAATTGTACCAGAAAGTACTTTTATTGTGCCAGAAAGTACTGCTATTGCATCATAAAGTACTTTTATTGTGCCAAAAAGTACTTTATTGTAAACAAAAGTAAATAAGCCATAAAGTGCTTTCATAGTACCAGAAGTACTTTTATTGTGTCAAAAAGTACTTTCATTATACCATAAAGTACTTTTATTGCGTCAAAAAGAACTTTCATTGTACCAAAAGTACTTTTATTGTGTCAAAAAGAACTTTCATTGTACCAAAAAGTACTTTTTTGTGCCAAAATTTACTTTCATTGGACCAGAAAGTACTTTTATTGTATCAAAATTTACTATAATTGTACCAGAAAGTACTTTTATTGTGCCAGAAAGTACTGCCATTGCATCATAAAGTACTTTTATTGTGCCAAAAAGTACTTTATTGTAAACAAAAGTAAATTTTTTTGTACCAAAAAGCAATTTTATTGTACCAAAAAGCAATTTTATTGTACCAAAATTTATTTTATTGTAGAAAAAGCATTTTATTGTACCAGAAAGTACTTTTATTATGCCAAAAACTTTTTAGTTGTACCAGAAAGTACTTTTATTGTGCCAAAAAGTACTGTCATTTCACCATAAAGTATTTTTGTTGTAGCAAAAAGTACTTTATTGTGCACAAAAAGTGTTTTTTATGTACCGTGAAGAACTTTTATTGTACCAAAAAGTACTTTAATTGTACTTAAATCCAAATATTATTTAACTCTTATTATTTACAAAATTTAGGGTACCCAACCACTGGCTCACCGTAACCACCAATATAACTTTGAATGTTTTCCTCCAAGCATTTCTTTTTTTCTTAAAATTTTATTTGAGCAAAATATGAAAAATTTTAACAAATGAAATGAAATCAACATAATACACTTATATAACAATTCTTTTGAACAATAAATGACAGATTTAAATGAAATTTGTGTATTACAGAGACAAAGACACAGAGAGAGAGAGAGAAGAGCGGAAGAGATAGCGAAAGTGTATGGAGAGTTGTTACAAAGAGCATGTTACAAGTTATTTTTTGGCAGCACATATAGAAGAACCATATTTAAAATCTACATACAGAGACTAGAGATACGTATTGTTGGAATCAAAGACGGGACATTTAGATGGTGAACACTTTTTGTTAAACTTATTTACACAACAACATTGAAGACTTTCTGTGAAAGAGATCAAAAAAACACGACAACAGCAGAGCAGAGCACAGTAGAGTAGAGTACAAAAAGTAGTAGTGGGGGGTGGACGTAAGCAAAAAGACGAAAAAATCAAAATGTTGGGGAAATCTTACTGGTGTATGGCCAAACTACTTTCGAGATTTCCATAGTCCTGGCCAAAGCGCTCTTGAGTGTTGGGCGGTGGCATATCGCCGCGATAGACAGTTTCACTACTGTGGTGTGCGGGTGGTGTTACGAATCGGTTTTCAGTTATACGTTAAAGATCAATGTGTTCAATCGATTGTTTGTTTTCAGTGGTGGTGGTATTCAATGGGTTTGATGATGAGTGAAATCAAAAGGTTTGTTATTAATCAAATCATAATCGACAATTTAGTACAAATATTGAAAAATAACCAATCTCTTTGTGTGAGATACCAATAAAAGAAGCCATCATATTATGAGATTGTGTGTTAGCACATCTAGCGAGTGTGAGCCACCAAACTTACCTGAAGGGTATCTCACTCAGATTACTCTGCGAGTGAGAATGTGGCACCTTGGAGCTACTGTCCTTGTTCACGCCTATTACCGCCAATTCATGGGCCGAACCGCTAAGACTTCGATCACTGCCGCGTCGCCTAGCCAAACTTCCCGGTGGTGGGGCCGTGGACATTATGAAGGAGTTGCCACTGGCACCCATTGTACTTTTATTACTGGACTCATTGCCACCCAGATTGGGTTGGCTGGACAAGGCGGCAGTCATTTTCTTTTTGGCACCACTAACACCACCGAAGTAAAAGAAGCGTTTCTTATGGGCCGGCTGAATGCCGGTCTCCACCAACCGCTTGTAGTGTTCGGAACGTATAAAACGAGGATAGCAATCCTTTTTAAGCAACAGCATATAGATATGCTCAGAGGCGGAATCGAAGGTGAAACGTGAGGGGTTTTTGAGGCCTTTCAACACACTCTCCATTGTTTTGCCATCAATGTTGATTTCACAAGGAGCGCCGGGTTTAAGAAATTCCCTAGAAACGAAAAGAAAAAACAAATAAACTCCATATTTCCTATGTTTGCTCGTAGAAGTACACTCACTCATATATATCCTGGACTTTACGAGACACTTGTGAATGGGCCGATCTCCTTAAGCGATTGACCGCTATCCAGAACCGAATGTTCTCGTGCGAGTATTCTTTTTCCAAAAATGTGGTAAACTCCTGCAGCCCTGTGGGATCAGACACCAGTTCCTCGATAGAAATAGCCCACCTACGCACACGTTTTTCCGTGGGCACATCTACAAAAGTATTGTTTAGCTGCCAAAATGTAACGTCTTCGGTAACCCAGGGATTGGAGGGCAATACGGGTTGCAAAAAGAAATCATAATCCGAAAATGTCTCAGAGTAGGCAACCAATGATTCACAGGCTTGGGTCATTTTCATGCGCGTGCGATTCAACGACTTCTTCAGGTAGTCCACATCTCTCTGCATATCATCGACGGTTTTCTTTTTATTCTGCTTACTTCCCTGACGATCCCTTGACGGCACCGGGCAGGGCTCCAACGGTGTAAACTGGCCCGGTGGTGGACGGTGTACACGCCAATAGGCGCGTTCTTGCGAATCACCCACAATCTTATCGCCCTTTTTGCGCTCTTTAGCAAGACGGACCTGCTCTTCGGCCTGCATAGAGATAATCTCCCATTTGCCCTTGAGGTTCTTATGAAGCGAAGCCAAGGCATCCACCTCATAATCCTCCAGGGCATGACGCTGTTTGTTGCGCAACGATCGCTTAACGAGGTAAATGGCATATTCGACATTGTCGGGGGCCTTGTGCTGCCAGGGCCAATAGTAGGGGGTTTGAAAACGATAGAGAGAAGAATCATCCTTGACGGTTAGAGTTTTGGAATCGTTGACGGGGAAAAAGTAACCATGTAGACACAACTGATTGGCAATGTTCAAAGCTTCGGACTCTTCGATCAATAGGCGATCCATAAGCCATTCGATAAGATCGTAGCCTGAAATGAAATGGATAAAAGTTAGATTTAATTGTTATATGAATAGACGGGGCAAATAAGTTTTTCTATTGATAAGAGTGGGCAATAAAATACTGCGGAAGGTTTTTAAAGAGGAGTGGTTGTGTTGATGTGACTAACACAAACTATAAACTAATTTTTCGAAAAATTGGGTACATTGAATGAGGTACTGTAAAACAAGTCCTGAAAATTATTTGGAAGTCTTACATAAATAAAGAAAGAAAGCTGTATACCACCGAGATAGCCTGTGCCTACTCCAACCAACTTTCTCAAATATTTCAAGCAATGTCTGAGGAAATGATTACTGCATACAATGCAAAACTACAGGCAATGGTAATGCGTATGGTGACGGAATGATATAATGAGAATAAAGAAGAAATGAAACGCTTATTCATCCAGAAAAGCGCCTATGGAAGAAAAGGTAGAACCAAGATATCAAAAATTACAGGCATATAGGTGAAGCCCGGAAGTACTGACAATAGGTGAAAAGCAAAGATTTGGAAAGGGATCCCCGCCTGTAAGAACAGAAATCTGGTAACGGACATGCAGAGTGTGCTATGGAGGGAGCACTTTCGTACTCTACTTGTTCCCGAAAGTAGCGTAAGTGACGAAATAATGCAAATTATCGACGGCGAAGAAGATTGTCCGGAGTAGATTGTCAAACATTCACGCACCAGCTCATAAACTAGACACTATAGCTAAAGGCATGCATGTCCGATGATTGGAACCTAAGTGTGTGTACCAACGATCACAAAGCTGTATTCGACAGTTCGATAGATGACACTGACTGACAAGAAGTCTTCAGTGGAAATAGGCGAAAATCTGACGGCCATTTTCTACCAAGCAAGGCTTTAGACAAGGCGTTCGCATCTATTTAATATCGTTATGGACATGATCACGCGGATGTCATAGATATGATTGGCCGTGGACTGCGCTATGTTACTGCGGCCTTTCGAGCATTTAGAAGCAGATGGCAGAAATGAGTCCGGTGGCAATTGAGGACAAAACCAAGTTAGTTGTTTCAACGAACCCTCTTCGAGGATAACGTACTTCACAAAATATTTCGACCTATCATCGTTAATGGCAACTACCATCGTCGAATGAATCGTGTTGTATGAGCTGTACAACAAGCGCGATCAAATACAAAATGAATTTTTGTCTACGTGCGGCTACTGATGGGTGAATTTCTATTGTTGCTGCCATGTAAGAAGAAGAAGATGTTATAAAAGTGGTTACGTGACCAAGCGTGGCTATTTAATCAGATTACGCTATAGTCATACAGATGACAATTGTATTAAAAATATCACAGTACAACATTTTTCAGCTCATTGATTTGGGACTCAATTCTGAGAACTGCACGTGAAAATTGTCCCAAAAAGAAGAAGTTCTGCATGATTCGTTTTGTCAAGTTACATGCCATAATAATTTAATATCGATATGAAGTTAGTAAGTAGTCGTATAGGGGGATTTGTCACGTATTAGGCTATTTTGTTTGACATAACTCGAGAACCGCTAGTCCGATTTAGCTGAAACAATTTAAAAAAATTCCTTCAATTCCTTCAATTCCTACATAAGCAACAGTTTCACTTTTCCATTTATCAAATGGTCAATGGGTTTATTTTTTAGCAATTACAATAAAACTGTTGTACTCCGTGGAGTATGCTTTACATGGAATATTACTTATGATAATCATACGCCACCGGGACCGGCCGTGGCATAGTGGTTAGAACACGCGACTACCATGCGGGAGATCACAGGTTCAACTCCTGGCTCCAGTCATCTTAAAAGAAAAAAAAATAAATTTTTTCTTTCATTGTCGGCTCCCCTCGAATGTTGTCGACAGCAACTTCGCAGTATTAGTGTCGAGTCAATTGGCGTGTCTAGTAAGAGCTTCTCAAACAGTGGCGTTTGCATTCGTCGATAAACAAGTAGATACCATTAGTTGTGAATCTAAAAATAGAAAGCGTGTTAATTCACAACAACGCGAGAAGCTATCCCATACCTCATTCATGGGGTGTAAAGAGAAATAAAGTTTAAGTTTAATCATACGCCACCATATAACAATATACAAAAGAGCCTTAAACGTGACAAATTCCCCTATACGATACTTACTAACTTCAAATCGATATTGAATTATTATCGCATGTAACTTGACAAAACGAATCATGCAGAACTTCTTCTTTTTGGGGCTACTTTTACGTGCAGTTCTCAGAATTGAGTCCCAAAGTCATGTGTTGTACTGTATAATGAAATACTTGTATGAAATTTACAGATCAAAATTTCTTGTCATATAAACATTTTGTAAACTAATGGCCGAGCAACCAAAGGTGACCATTTTTTTATTAATAAAATTTCGCCTAATTATTTACCCATAGGATAACAATTACACTATACGCCCCACTTCCATAGAAATATTTACTGCCCACCTACCTGCTAGTCCATAGCTTAAATTCCACTTACCCATAAACGCATACGGTATAGAGGTTAAAAACATCTTCTGCTGTCTCACTGGAACACCATGTTCTGGATCTTGCATTTCACGTACCAGGGCTTCCATCTGCAAGCAAAAATAAGAGCAAAACGAAAAACATTAGAAATTTATAAAACAAACAAAAAATCCTATGACTTTGGTATTTTACCCCTGCCTCTGTGCCAAACTATTATAAAATGATTAGTGAAATGTTCAAGAATATTCATCATTTATACGTAAAAAGTAATTAAGAATTCAAGTCATTGTTGTTGTAGGTGTCACCTCTCACTTCGACCATGCAAACGTACGTACTAACCTTCAATAGGATGGAGAAAAGCGTTGAGATGATGTTGTTGATGATTTCCAAAGGAGATGATGTGAATGAAGACTCTAATGGGTGATGGGTACTTTTCTATTCAATCAAAATGCACACACACACACATATACACATGTACACTACACAATTTATCGCCGCTAAGGTTTATAATGGTGGTGGTGCAAAGCACATTTTATACTTAGGACACGCTACATAGGCAGAGACAGGCGCAAAATGGAGACCACAGCAAAATTGAAAAATTGCAATACTAATAGTAGTGTGGGAGGCAACAAAAGAACTACGTCAAGGTTTTGTTAAATTCAAGTAGAAGTGCAATAATTTTTCATAGATTTTCTGAATGGTTTTTTTTTTTCATTTACATTCATTTTATTGATTCACTCACGTCGCCTACTTCAATCACTCAATAAATTTCGTTTACAGGATGCACTGCCATTGTAAGTTGCTTCATAATGGTTAGAGCACCTTCAACATAATCAACATTTTACGACGTTTAGAGAGAGATTGTCATTGTTAGGGGGGCAAATTTATCTTCACGAAAATTGTCAATCAAACTTATTGATTACAATCGAGTTATTGGTCGTTTTTATAAGCAAAGAAAAAGTGGATTCAAATATGGAATAAATCGCCCATGTCCTGACTATCGCATTCTGATGAAATTTGCGATTGTGATTTCAAATCGCAAAATTGGTGTCACAGAGATCGCAATCGCATAATATTTGGCGATTGTCAATCACATGAATTCAACCTGATGAACTCATATTTTTTTGCCTAGAATTTTTTAAAAAACACAAAAAAAACGGTGCACCTATACAATCTAACATGTTTTCTTTCTATTTGACCACGAAAAACAATTTTTATAAAAAATGCGTTTTTAAAAATTGTATGAGATTTGGAAGACTTTTCAGAATTGAAGTAAGTTGACACCCCGTTTTGAGGCCTACTAATCAGCACTGTTGACCCATTTTCAATGGTGAACGTTGAAGTTCTAACAATCCTCATATCTACAAATAATATTAACCGACAACACAGTCGCACCATCGAGCATGTTTCTCAAACACCCTTTATTGTTTATATGGGGCCTGGAACTGCATAGAACTCTACATAATTCAGAAAAATCCGATTTAGTAGTTTTGAGTAGAAAACAACAATAGCACTCAGGAGCAGTATGCCAACTAGCATAATACTACCCATCACATTAAGGGTCTGCCAATAATTCGCTTGGTTAACGATCAATTAATGCATAAAGCTGCTGCTTCAATTGCATTTCAAGGTAAACTGCAGGCATGCCATTTAGTCTTTTGTTGCGTTTTATTTTTCATAATGCTCTTACATTTTTACTCATACCCCAGCCACAGTCGTCGTCATGCCCCCCAACCATCTCTACTAACCATAAAAAAGTCCTTATTCGTCAATCAATATACACGTTTTTCTCCGTTCTTCTTTAATTAAGTTTTCTTTTTTGCTTTGTATTAAGCGTGCTTCTTTGCCATCAACTCGAAAATTGATTGAGGCTTGAGCATAGAAGAGGCCTAATTAATAATAATTGATGAGATATGGCCGCACAACGCATCCTTGGACTCCTTTGACACTGACGATGAAGATGGTATGAAAACGATGACGATCGGGGTTGGGGGGTCCATATGTGCATGATGTTGCATGTCTGACATAGTTAATGGCATGAAACGCTACGCGTATGAGTACGTGTGATTTAATTACAATTGATTTCGCCAAAGGACCGGATGTGCGTGCTGCACTGGTTATGAATATGCAAAGAGCCTGAATGCAATTGTACGCTGAATAACGCTGGATATTAATTGGTATAAGTAAGTAAAAATGGATTACAAGTACTCAGAGAGCACTTAGGGTAAATTAATTTGAAGAAGGCTATTTACGTGAAGTAATAACACGCACACACACACACATTAGAGTCGGCCACCGATACTGTGAATGTCAAAGGATTATTAAGATGCTCTCATTAAGAGTTATAGCAACTTGTGAAATTGTTATATTCCGCAGCGAATCATGTTAATAAAGTGTTGTTCATTTATTGTTTCGAACAGTTTAAAGTTATTACTTGACAACTGTAGTCATTTATGTTCCCAATAAACATTATAAACTTACTACAAATTTACTATAAGCTTACATAAGTAAACATGATGTTTGGAAAATCTTTATCAAAAACATTGTAACTTGTTTAGTTCCAATTGTTGAATAAGCGAAAGGGATCCCTTATTGTACAATTGTATTCATGTTTGGAAAATATTTGGAAATACAATTGATAAAGCAATACATAATAAAGATGTTGGAAAGCTTGTGGTAAATTTATGTATTAATTAATATCTAATTTGGAAATAAAAGAAAACATAAACTTTTCAACTTATTGATTATGCATTGCATTATTAAGTTTATTTTCAAATATTTTCCAAACATGAATGCAATTGTACAATAATATTATACATTCATTTATTAAAAATTAAAATTAATAAAAAATTAAAATTAAATATAAATTTATATTAAATTATTATTATTTAATATTTTATTCATATTTACATTATTAATTCACATATTAAAATTAAACGTTATAAATATTAAATATTAAATATATACATATATAACATATATTAAAATTTATTATTCAATTGAGTCGTATTTATTATTCCGTATCAGAAATCATGGTCTTTTGTTTACATTGAGCGCGTTGTTTTTGCCTATTTTTGGCAAAGTGGAAAAATGATTTGGATTCCTGAGCGAAATGGCCTTCATCCAAGCCACGCTTTATAGCAGCACCTATTCAAAAGTTTAAAAAAATTATTTTGATATCATAAACCATACACTTTTATATGACTGGTAATTACTCACTTTTTATGGCCGCTGTAATATTGAGGCTTTGGATACTGTTTTTTCTGCTGTTCCCATCCATGAATATTTTTCATCGAATTTGTCCATTAATATAATACACCAGCAGTTCTTTTTTACACGAAACACGTCAATATAACAAACAATATTAAATGCAGAGACGAAAATAAAATTGTAAATAAAAAATTTATTTTTTATGTTTTCCGACAATCCTGTGTCGCCTGCTTAGGGGAGCTTACAAAAGCATTGTATTTTTATTTTTTTACAAATGTGTTACAAACTCCTTTTGAAAAACTTAACTAAAATTTTTGGAAAACATATATCCATTAAGCAGCTTACATCAATGTTTATTGGGCAATTGTTTTTTTCTTTTTTTTTCAAATTTTTTACAAAGTGTTTGTAAATAATTTACTGAAGGTTTGAAAAAAGTAATTTTCGCAAACTAATTTGGAGAAATTAATTTAAATCTTTGGAAAACATATATTAATAAGCCGGTTTACATCAATGTTTATTGGGTTGATATCAATTGGGTGCAAATGTGTGTGTGTTACCATCTAAATGGAACATCTTTACTACTTTGTTGATTTAAACTAATAACAGAGAAATTGTAAACATACAAAAATCTCTGTGATAGAAAAAAGTTTGTATAAAAATGAAGATTGCCAACTGAAAAAAATAACATTTCATAAGGGGAAAAGAAAAATTCATTCATCATTATTGTATTCGGTAGAGTTAACAGGCTTTTATTTTTAGACTCACTCTAATGGAATCTATGCTTTAACGACAACTTAGAATTTCAGCTTATTAGAAGCGTTTACCAAACAATCGTTTCACCACTATTTACTCAGCATCTTGCAGTGCTGTGTGCACTGGGAGGAGACATCTGCTCAAATATACATATAAGATTGTGTACCAATCGTACTCACGAATATCCGTTTGATAGTCACGTGCCCTTATCATCATGCCACAGCCGCTTATATTATATTTACCTTCTTCGCTATAAATATTCACGTCACATGACGTCGCCGCGCCGACCAAACCAGTCATTTGTTTTTCAATTACTTTTCAGGAGAGCAAAAAATAGATATATTAGACATTATGCTTAAAGGTTTGTAATCGCTTTAGTTAACATTTGACGAAATACTAAGGGCCCGAAGTGATCTTCCATATTATTTACTATCAGAATCTCAGCATGTTTACACTAAAAGAAGGTAAACTGGGAAAATGCTCCAGCTCGAAATATCTTCGACAATGAACTCGATTGACGGCGCACAAGAGGGCGACCAAAACTCCGTTGGAAATACCAGGTTACTGAGAACCTTACAGAGCTTGGTGTGACTAACTGGAGAAGAAGCTCAGAAGATCGAAGCTCATTTAATATTTTCCTACGTGTGGTATATAATCCGGCCGTGGCATAGTGGTTAGAACACGCGACTACCGTGCGTGAGATCGCAGGTTCAAACCTGGCTCCAGTCATCTTAAAAATTTGTTCTTTCATTGTCGGCTCCCCTCGAAAGTTGTTGACAGCAACTTCGCAGTATTAAGTGTCGAGTCAATCGGCTTGTCTAGTAATGCGAACAATGACGTTCGCATTCGTCGATAAACAAGTAGGTGCCGTTAGTTGTGAATCTAAAAAATAGAAAGCGTGTTAATTCACAACAACGCGAGAAGCTATCCCATACCTCATTCATGGGGTGCAAAGGGAAATTAAGTTTTTTTTTAAGTGGTATATAATCCAATAAGTAATCTAAGGCAAACACGATTTTGTGTCCGGTACGAAAAAAATCTATAAACTTTAAGGATATCTTATATCTGCGATAATTTATACCGCTTTGAAAATTTAATTTTTTTCTGTTGTGTTTGTCCGCAATATTTAGGTAACTTAATATGTATTTCATGCAACAAATACCGGACACGTGTTCTTATTAAGTAAAGAAGACGTCATGACATTGGGTTTATTGTCATTTATCTCATATTTTCGTGCAATATTTATTTTTCGGTTGATTTCTGTCTTGTTATTTTCCGCTAAAAAACATTTCACAGTGGCTTTCCATGCTTATACTTCCCACTCAAACTACGATTCACAAGCAGCAACATACTGTTCAATTTTAAATTTTTCCTCGCTGAGGGGAAATTGTTCTCTTGCTTAAATTAAAAGCAATTTGCCCGTACACTATATTCCTAGAGACTTTTGTCAAACTTTTTTTTGGAATACTTTTTATTACATAAAATATTTTCTAACCACATTGGTCTATATTTATTTATTCTGAGAAATCACATCATGAAGAACTTAATCACCATCTTTATGTTCGTCATTGGTAAGAAAATGTAAAAAAATTAAGATATGCAATATTCTAGTACAAAATATTTGTAGTTATTTCCAATATATTGGATAAAACTGCAGCTGCGAAACGCATTAAACGTGAATCTGGCGGAAAACAAAACCATACGAAAATAGCAGAAGATTTTGTTGTACTCAAACCCGGAAACAATAACAATGACGAGAAATCTGTCAATCTAAAGACAGATAAGGGTTAGTTTATATGCAAAATAAATATTACACAATATAAACGAGTATTAATTTCGTTAGCAGTTAACGTCAACACATCCCGTAGCGCCACTGAAGAAAAGTCAATGAAAACCCCTATAATTCATGAGCCCTTGGCCTTTATTACTCCAGAAAACGAGCAACTTTTGTTTAAGCACAACGAAGATCCACAATTGACCCCAATAGTATCAGGGACTGAGCCACATAACAGCCATAGAAATGAGAAGGCCGCAAATTCTCCTCTAAATCCCAGCGCAGCTTCTAATGCAGACGATACCTTTGTGTACCATTCAATGAGCCCTTTTGCCCCGATCGATCAAATGATGAGATTTGCAAATATGTTATTGTATAAAAAGGAAAGAGGTAAGAAACTTATGAAATCAACTGTATACACAATAAAAGCAAAAACTACCCTTCCTTGCTTAGATGATACGTCTTCAACAAATCTAAACAGTCATTCCGATGCTGCCATTGAAAACGTGAATTCCTTTGGGTCGTCTGTCTATCGCCCATATTTTATTGAGACTCCTATAGCTTTGGCTCAATCTGCTGCAAAAACAGGGGTACTGAAGCAACCCGACCAGGGTCCTATATCCAGAATACCTATCAAATCTATGACGAAGGAAAGACCTATGGGTATTATGGATCTTTTCGGAAAAGCCTTTCTTAACCCTATAGACAATGAAGTGGAAATATTTTGCCCCCTACACACTGCCAACGACAACTTAGATCAAAATAACTATCACTATTCTAAAGATGATGACAATGATGTTATACAAGTCTGCTCTTGTCATCTCATAAAGTCTCTTCCAGATAACGCGAACAAGGAGCACAAATAGAAACATCCATAAATAAACATTCAATGGGCGTGATAGTGGTTGCATTGAATATATTTGTTTTTATTATACAGAATGGCTACAATTATTCTATGACAACCAACGATAATCCATTATCATGCTTATATTTGACTAGTGTGTGCAGCCCATAACATACAATATATTCTTTTTTAGTCGTTACATTTTACATATGTACTATATTTTTTGTTAATTTATGTCCATTTGAATAAAATATTATTATAATTTTTTTTAAATAAAATATTCCCCCTTATTATGTATGTCGTAGTCACGTCGAATCTTTGTCGTTTTTTTAAATATGGCCTCGCTAATGTTGATGAGACTGAAATACGACTTGTCATTGTGTGTTGGTGTTCTTCTACATCGGATGATGACAATTTCTGTTAATTAGACAACTTTTATTCAAATGGAAAAAATCAATCCAATGTTGTCGAAAGTCGACTACGACATACGTAATATGATGGATTGTTCTAGCTTAGTTGTTTCTTACCTTATCGAATGCCATCGGTCTTGACAGTTTCTCTAGCGTCTGCTGTTGGCTCGACCCACTTCCGGTCGATGTTGTTGACTGAAAAGTGGTCGAACTGCTGCTGCTGCCGCCATGCTGGGATGGTGAGGAACCCGATGAGTTGGGTGGTGGTGGCTGTGTGGTGGTATGTTGGTGTGCCCCATGATGTTTAATCAGGGCATGGCCTATGTTACTGCCACTAAAAGCAGTGGCCGCTTGTGTTGTAGCCGAATACGTTGTCGCCGTAGAGGCAAATGCCGGATTGGGCGAGACGGCGGTCGTTGCGATCGCAGTGCTGGGCTGTCCACATAAACTGCCTTCGGGTCGTTCGTGAAATGTTACCATCTGTTTTAGTACCAATTGACGATCTCTATCTGGCGGTACACCGCCAGGCGGCTCCATGGCCCCAGCACGTGGATTGGTGAGCGCCGCTGCCTTCGCCGCCGTGAGTGACCCAATGTGGCACTCGTTTTGTAATGTTTCCAAGTCACAAACAGATTATTCCACAAAATCGTTGATATCTGCTGTAGATGAGATTTCGTATGGCTATTGCTTACGCTGTGACTGCCTTCGCTTTGGTTGTGTTGTTGGAAATCAAAATCAAATAGTTTGTGAAATATTGAGCTGTCGTTGAAAGATTTGTTAGAGATTTCTAGGATTTGGTTTTGTAATTTCATTAAAAGGGGATATGTCCGTCCGTTGTATCTTTTAATATAGTCGATTTTTGTTGTTTGGGGATTAAAGTTTTGTTTATGAAGAAATAGTTGAGTTTTAACTTTAATTTCTACTTCAAGTAGATATTAATATTTGCTGTAACGTTTTTTTTTAGTTATTAAATGTTGAAGCCAAACCAAATTCTAACTTTTTAACCAAATTCCATCATGTCTTTGTGTATAAAAATATTTGCTGAAATTAGACCAAAAAAAAAACCCACAAATGATGTGTTAAAAGTAATGATTAATATATAATTATATAATTATTTATATAAAACTAATATAAGTAATCTAAATTCCTACTTACAATGTTTCATTTTCCTTTTTTGTTGTTGCTGTTGTCGTCGGCTTAATTTTTGTCACTATTGGCTTATAATCGAAATTCTATATGAGATGATCTTCTCTTGAGTAAAGTAATTTCTCTTGTTGTTGTTGTATATTTTTGTAAATAAATCTCTGGTAAAACAGCTTTGATCGTTGTACTGGTTTACATGGTTGCAATGGCCTTCATGCTGGCATTCTGGCACCCATAACTCGCTACTCCTCGAGCATGTGGACATGGGTTGAACTTGGTGTTGTCACTTAGTAGTAATGGTGTGTGTGTGTTGATGGTGGTGGTGGCGGCGGTGCTGTTGGTGTTGTTTCTGCTTGCTTCTGGTGATAATCTATAAATGGTTTTTTGCTGCTCCGCTCTTATAGAATTGATTTAGATAACACACAAACTGGGTACGGCGGCAAATGGTTGTGATTCACCAAAATTGTGTCATCACTTGTCCGGGATGTGAACCTAAAGGAGGAGATTGGTGGCGGCTGATGTTGTTGGTGTTGCACGTTAGGCCGAAGGACATATTCTGCTGTAGAGGCTTGTGCTGCTTTGGTTGTAGCTGTTAAGTTGCCGTAGTTTGTATATGGAATGCAACCATTAGATAGTTTGGGAAAAGTAAAAGTTTGGAAATTGTTTTGCTGTTTCCGTTTTACTTGATGTTGCAATTCTTTGCTGCCATTTAGCTGGCGCTGGTGGTAGCTATAGAGGTGGTTGTTGTGCTGATGTTGGTGTGGGTGTTGGCTTTGATGGTGGCTGTAGTTGTGGCGTTTGCAGTTGTAGCTGCGTTGCAAGACCAGTGATTCTTTTCGATAGTTCTTAGCTGATTTACGAATGTAATATAAAGGAGTTTTGAAGGGCGGCCTCTGAAGGCTACCAGCCATTATGCGTCATTACAAAAAGTATCGCCAATAAACTTAGTACCTTGGCGCAGGAGAAGTAGAAGTGAACAACAAGAGGACAGCTAAAAATAAACAGAATTGTGGGTAGAGAATTGGAATTAGATTTGATGTGTATTTTTCGTTCAAAAGTTAATTTAGATAACTTGTAAATGGCAGGCAGAGCAAACGATAAAGAATAGAGGTTCAGTCAAAATACTCAAGGTAAAAGTAATTAGATAAAGTGTAGCCTGTAAGACAGGTGTGTAATAGATATCAGTTTACTCAATTTAGAATTAGCAAATTAATGAAATAGTTGTACAGATAAATAAAACTACTTTTGCTGTTAAATAAAAAAAATTATATCTTGATATCTTGATATCTTGATATTTTGATATCTTGATATCTTGATATCTTGATATCTTGATATCTTTATATCTTGATATCTTGATATCTTGATATCTTGATATCTTGATATCTTGATATCTTGATATCTTGATATCTTGATATCTTGATATCTTGATATCTTGATATCTTGATATCTTGATATCTTGATATCTTGATATCTTGATATCTTGATATCTTGATATCTTGATATCTTGATATCTTGATATCTTGATATCTTGATATCTTGATATCTTGATATCTTGATATCTTGATATCTTGATGTCTTGATATCTTGATATCTTGATATCTTGATATCTTGATATCTTGATATCTTGATATCTTGATATCTTGATATCTTGATATCTTGATATCTTGATACCTTGATATCTTGATATCTTGATATCTTGATATCTTGATATCTTGATATCCTGATATCTTGATATCTTGATATCTTGATATATTGATTCTTAATATCTTGATATTATGATATCTTGATATTATGATATCTTGATAAAGGCGGAAATGTTACTCAGATCGCCTTCTGATAGACATATATTATCCAGAAGTAAACTCCGTATTTCTTATAATTCCGTATTCCTCAGCCCGTTTTTTCTCTTTATTCCAAACTGTCCGTGTAAATTACGGTGACAGCTTCCATAGTAACATAGTAATTTCTTATAAAACCCGAATCGGAGACAGGTTCTGGCACAGTGTAAACCGTCTGACATCTTTCATTGATTTAGTTCAAAATTTCGGCATGACCATAGTCCCTGTTCATCCATACCCTCCCGGCGTCTAAAAATATTGCGATTTTTGTTGCTATCTTCTTCGCCTCAATGTCTAGGGGTAACCTGTTCCGGATCGTAAGCAGTTCCTACGATAGAGTTGTTCTAAGTGCCCCTGTCATCATGATAACTAAATAAGATTGGTGAACATTTTATGTATATCATAGATCTATTCCACCTTTACTTTTCTTAAATTTTTTAGATAATTTCTGATTTTTTTGTGGGTAGCATCCTAATATATATTCTGTCTATTTTATTTATTCTATCTATTCTATCTATTCTATCTATTCTATCTATTCTATCTATTCTATCTATTCTATCTATTCTATCTATTCTATCTATTCTATCTATTCTATCTATTCTATCTATTCTATCTATTCTATCTATTCTATCTATTCTATCTATTCTATCTATTCTATCTATTCTATCTATTCTATCTATTCTATCTATTCTATCTATTCTATCTATTCTATCTATTCTATCTATTCTATCTATTCTATCTATTCTATCTATTCTATCTATTCTATCTATTCTATCTATTCTATCTATTCTATCTATTCTATCTATTCTATCTATTCTATCTATTCTATCTATTCTATCTATTCTATCTATTCTATCTATTCTATCTATTCTATCTATTCTATCTATTCTATCTATTCTATCTATTCTATCTATTCTATCTATTCTATCTATTCTATCTATTCTATCTATTCTATCTATTCTATCTATTCTATCTATTCTATCTATTCTATCTATTCTATCTATTCTATCTATTCTATCTATTCTATCTATTCTATCTATTCTATCTATTCTATCTATTCTATTCTTTCTTGGTAACAAAATTTTTGATTTCTTCTGTGCTTCAATGTTAATATTCTTCATTTCTTTAATTCTCCAATTCGTCAATTTTTCATTTATTTAATTTCCTTCAATTATTTCATTTTCTTGATATCGATATTTCATATTGCTTTGCAGTCCTTTTGAAAGAAATTCCAAGAATTTTGTCAATACACCGATTTTTTTTTAATTTTCTTCCCATTTTCATCAATAGCTTTTTTGTAATCATTGGCCGTGTTCATTGTGGTTATATGGAAGAAACCTATACCATAATGAAATATTGACCCATTATAGCACATACATAATGTTCTTGCTATCCTTTGCCTCAAATCACGTTGCCAGCAGAAATGTAATAACCGTATCACTATATACCATTTAATTAAGATTTCTCTACCTAGTGCCGGGCGTTATTATTACATTACTTACCACCATAAGAAAGAAGAAGTATAATAAATTTATAATAATTTCAGTTCTATCACAGAACAGTGAATACCGGTGCATGGAGGACTGGGTAAATACAATTTATTTAAGTAACCAAATTCCATAACGAGTTACGAGATGAGTAACAGCATCAATGACGGAGCGCTTAACAATAAAAGAAAAGGTTATTGGTTTATTTTTCCACGGATTATTCAACACAACTGCGGAGTCGCGGTGGGGGGCGTGAAATACATGTACAGGCAAAGGCTGGAATTGTACCAGCAACATGAAAATAATATCAATCAATAATATTGATGTCCTTTCATCCCCAAGCCTTTCAGTTTATTTTTGCCTCTATGCTTCATGGCACAATAAGTAAGTTTGCCCTTAACTACAAGGAATTGGTATAAATGAGAAGAAATCTGTAGTCTTGTTTTTGTGCTGCTGGTAATATGTATGAGTTGGATTTGCAAAGTTGCAAAGTGTTTGTATTTAAAGATTTATGACAGCTCTGTATATGCCCTTTTCGACCCAGTTGCCTTTAAGGTTTAGTTGGATTCTCAACCCATCTGTATTTACAGTAGATGGATTTCTTTGCCGAAATTGCCAAACATTGTATTTTTATTGACAAAAGTTATTAATCTGATTGTCATCGGCACAATTTCACCATTTTGCATGAGTAAGTGTGTATATACATAAATAACCAATGGAAAGTATACACAATTCTTTGTACGCTTGTGTACAACACACACACACACAGTCACTTATTTAGGAAAAACGATTACAGCCTATAAACATTTGTGTTTACGCTTCCTAGAAATAAGATGCGGGAGTAGAGAAACCAAAAAAAATTAATTACACGTGGACTTTAAAGTCTGAAGTTTTTGGTATTTTACCCAAAAGAATTGTGAATGTTGGTGTTTGTATTCGGTTAAAGCATAGAAAGTGGGTGAAAAGAAATTTTAATAGGTTCTCATTGTATTTTATTTTGATCTCATTCTTTATGAAGGAGAAAAGCAAAACAGGCATGACAGCAAACCTAGTATTCGTTGTAATGCTTCGTAATTTTTTAAGATTTTACTAACGGGATAGACAAAAACTTTGTCTTTATTAAAAGGCTTCAACTAAATAAGGAGACGTCGTGGGCTTACAGATATATCTAAATAGTTCCAACTTTGAAGAAGGTCAACAGTAAACCATGTGGAACTTTGAGAATATCCAACAATAACAATTTTAAAAAATCACTACAACCACTCTCTCACCTGGATCAACAACTTTAGTTTATTTAACGTAACTTGTTAATTTGTAGTACAAAGTGATCTTTATTATTTAAGCTTTCCAACTATGCCTAATACAACTTTAATCTTTGACCCGTGTTAATGTTATTTCCATTCTTTTAGTGATGTCACCTATTCTCTATGCAATCCCTTATGAAATCATAAAGCTTGCAATTCCAATAACGCTGACAATAAAATGCAATATCTGCTGCCCTTAAAATCAATTGCTAATAAATCGTTTCCGGCTTGTTGTATATCCATCATAATTAACTTTTTATCTATTTTCACATTTTTATTTGTAAAATTTACGAGTGGCTGCTTTCTAGTGCTGGCATCGAAGGTAATAAAATAAAAAATGTGATTTGTGTTGTTGCTATGATCGCCAATTCTTTATACTTTTATGGCATTGAGAAAGTTTTTAATGTAACTTTTAGAAAAGCGTAAAAAGGGAACTAGAACAATATTTTGTGAAATAAAAACAACATAGGGGAATTGCACACACAAATGTTCACTGATAAAATTCTAATATGTTGAATGGCTTGTACAAATAAAGTATTTTTGCATATTCTCTAGACTTAAATAATATCACCACAGAACTTCCTTTTTGCAAGAGTTTAATTAAACTATGCAAAATAATCAAAATTTGTCTGCTATTGTTTTAGTGACAACAACTGACTATTTAGAACAATACTGGCCATTTCATGATACTCGAAAGCAATTACGATTACTTTTTTCATATCTTTCACATTATAAAAACATTTTTAAAATATCAATGCAAAACTTTTTCTTTTTATGCTTGGCTTATTGTGTTCATTATGTGTTGTTGTACCCTCATCATAGCAGCACAGTAGTTAATTGAGTAATCCATAGAAGTTGTGAACTTCAGGAAATAGTAATTATAAACTAATTACAATAGTGTCACCTTTGTCTAGCTAGATATTTAATTTTCAGCTAACACTACACCGCTTTTTGGCAACACCACCATTAAAACACAGCCACACTTCACCACTGTAACTCTATTAGCATTGTTTGTGTGCGTTGTGATATTTGTATTGTATATGTAGTTGTATTATATATCTTGGCTCTCAGCGGAAGTCTAATTATTATTTTAGCAGGAAAAACATTTAATGTTACGATTTCCTTTCTCTATATACACGTAAAGGTGGTATATTTGCTGTTGTTGTATTATTAACTAAACGGTTTGGCTAAGCCGTTAACAATACAGCCATGTTGCTTCTGTTACCTAATAACAAAACAGTTGTTATTATGTAGAAATAAATAACATTAAAACACATAAATAACACTAATAACGAAGGACGGTACAGAGAGGCACACGAACTGTGTTATCTTTCACATCTGCCATGCAAAAAAACTCGAATTTGGATTAGGATTTATTGTTGGCCAGAATCTGAGACAACTGGTTTCGTGGTTTAACCCTGTAAGAAACCGAATATTTTTAAATCACGCTGATATTTCTACAAGGAAGACAAAGATGAGGAAAATGATGATGAATTTTTTGAGCGCCTTGAGGATATATATGACCGGTGTCCTGGCCACGGTATTCATTCCACGGTATTCATTAATGCTAAAATTGTTAAGCAGTCGGAAAATTCACAGTGAAAACCAACACCTCCGATATTGGATTGAGGTTGGTTAAGTTCGCATCGGCAAGAAAGAAACGTAGTGATTTGAACCAGATTTGAATAAAGGAGAATCGAAGTTAATCGCGTGATCATCGATAGAAGGCATGTTTCTAGTTTCATGATTTGTTTGATGACAATGAGAATACATTAAGTCTGAGGGGCGCGGGAATTTAGCCAAA
Source organism: Muscina levida (assembly GCA_964034835.1). Classification (NCBI taxonomy): domain Eukaryota; kingdom Metazoa; phylum Arthropoda; class Insecta; order Diptera; family Muscidae; genus Muscina; species Muscina levida. The sequence continues at coordinate 9,049,038 of OZ035882.1, forward strand.
ATGGAGTGTTTTACTGTAGAAAACCGCGCGCTGATAAAACAGTAATTCTGTGACTGTACCGCATAGCATAATGCGAGGTTTTGTCACATAATTGGTGCGTCAAGCATCCATCTCGTTGGAAACTGGTTCAACAGATTTGGAGAGACCAGTTCAGCACTTCAAAACTCAAATTCGGGACGATCAAGATCATTGAACTGAAGAAAACGTGAAGAGTGCAAAACAGTCTTTTATTAGGATCCGAATTTTTCAATTTGAAAGATCTTAAACTTCACCCGTAAAATTTAAATTGTTGCAAGAAATAAAACCTCAGAATGGAAAATTCCCTGGCAAATTGATATCCAGTAAAGGCGACATAAACTGTCCTTCGTGCAGTCCTGACTTGACTGCTATGGACTTTTTCTCGTGGAATTATCAACAATATAATGTTTATAACAATAAGCCGACTTGTCTAATGCATAAGAAAAAAAATATGCGGCAGAGATCGAAAAACATCTTAAATTTATTTTTTCGACTCAGTTCCTTTTTAGTCATCCTGTACAAGTAATGCTTGATGCAAATATAAAATATCACACTACGAGATTAAACAGTGCTAAAAACGCTCGTAGCCAAACATAAAGGAAGCTAGATATCGCAACACTGTATACCACCGAAATAGCCGATGCCTATTCCAACCAACTCTATTAATTATTGCAAACAAAAAACTAAAATTCCGATGATCCTTAAACAATGTATACGACCGAAATAATCACTGCCAACTCCAATCAATTCTTTCATTATCACTGCAAACAAACGCGACGAATTTCGATGTTCCTGACACACAGTGATAGTACATTGCGCATTTTACGACCATTACCGCAGCGATCTTAGACAAGTCCTGGAACAGGAAAAAATGTCGCACACTGTCTAAGTAAAACGATGATATCAACAAGGCAACACTGCAGACAATGGTACCGAATAGTGCGTAGGAGCAATGTAAGGAGAAAATTAGAAAGACGAAATCCCTCTCCAAGCTGAAAAAACATCAATGGAGAAGAAGAGAGAGTAAGTATATTGAATAGCATGAATAGCACAGATATACAAGTGAAGCCCGAAGATTCTACCAAAATGTAAAACTAAAAAGATTTTTGATCAGGGATCCCTATCTGCAACGATACATAATATAGTAGACTCTAGATAACCCGAAGAAGGTGCATTCGACAATCCGATATGTCGAAAACTTCTAAATGCTATGACGTAGTTTGGTATTACTACGAAACTGATACGTCTAAGCGGTATCCCCAAAGAAAAATATCAATAGTGCAAAATCTGGGCTACGATAAAGTAAAGGGATATTACTTTATGCTCAAAAGTTTCGCCCCATAAGTCGTTAAAGTTCTTGCTGTTGTCACGATTGTTGATTAAAACAAATGAAATTCTGTATACGCTGTAATTGCATCTTTCCTAAGAAAATGTTTATGTCTCCTTCCCAAAAATGCATTAAAGTTTTGTCGGTATCCACTACGAAAAGTTACGATGCAGGTTCAAAAAACGCACAAGTCTGAATTATTTCGATGGCACAATTATTCAGACACACCGTAAGCTATGCTAGTGCCTCCATATGTATGAATCGATTTAGGATTTTGATCATCATAAAAGGAATACTTACTTATGGCGGCAGCGAAATTTAAGGACGATTTTTTTCCGGAAATTTAATAATTTTTAAATTTTAAAATTTTTTTTCCGGCAACTATTTCTTAGTAAATCCTTAGTAAATCCTCTGTTTTTTTTACTAATGTTCGATTAAGGAATAGTATTTTTTTCTCGTAGTAGTCAAAAAATGACGTGTGTAGGCTGCGTCTCGGCCTTTGTTGCCAACCTTGTTATATCTCTACTCTACTGTAAAATTATCAGGACGATCAAAATATTATTATGGCTGTTTTAACGGTTTCTTTTAAATGATATTCCACACATACTAAATATTTATGAGATATTGCCTTTTTTAATATTAAGTTTTATACCACACCCACTATGCGATCTCGCCCAGTTTTTGTTAGATCGCGAACTTTAATGCCAAATGAATCCACACAATTGTTCAAGGCGATTGGAGAAGTAGTGCTCCAGATATTGTGGTTTCAAAAATACTGCGCCACGACTACTTGATATATCAAAACTGCATGTAATTTATTCTCACCACCGACCTCACAGCTACATTTTGTGAAAATTTCGGTTAGGCCATTTTCGAGCTTATTAATTCTTAATTTTTAGATTCACAACTAACGGTACCTACTTGTTTATCGACGAATGCGAACCTCGCTATTTGAGAAGCTTTTAACTATTCAAGCCGATTGACTCGACACGAAGTTGCTGTCAACAACATCGTGGGGACCGGCAATGAAAAAAAAATTTGGATGACTAGAGGCGAGAATCGAACCCGGGATCTTCCGCATGGTAGTCGCGTGTTCTAACCATCATGCCACGGCCGGTCCCAATAGGCTACTAAAAAGTGCAAATTAACAAAAACAAGCTCATTTTCATAAATATACATTTTACCTCTTTTTGGCACGGCTTAAAGTTATCGATCTTGTTCAAATTTCGAACGCATTATTATTAGTCTTTTAATTGTGTATATCAGAAAAACTTTTAGACATATTCCGCATAGAATTGTAAACATTATGACTGAAAGTTGTACGGATCTTTATCCATAACTATTTAAATTGTTTGTAAGGTTGCACCAAATAGTCCTCTACCAATGTAACACACACCATTCTATATCATTTATGTATTACATTTATGTATTATAATTATTATCTATATGTCGATACGACAAGCTTTAAGCTTGACCACCTGAAAATATCTTAGCTTTATAAAATTTGAGGTTTTCCCATTTATCGCTCACTTGAACAAGTACATAGCTGTAAAAGACCACAAGTATATGGTAAAAGTTTTCTCTTACTCCTATTAAGTATTCTACTCACACTCATTTATGGAAGTTAAGTCTACTTTTACACTTTGTTAAGCGCTTAAGGTTTTATCTAGTACCCCCACTACGGTTGACCAACTAGTACCGGCTATTTTGCATAATAGTAGTATGAGCGGTGTTGAAGGTAAACTTATACCCACAAACGTTCACTAATAAATAATGCTAAGGCATTAGGTTTTAATGACTTATTAAGAACAATTACTAAACGAGTAACTTTGTAATTTAGAAACAGAAAAGTTGCAAATAAATAATGGAACACACACAGATACTCACTTACACACAGACTGTTTCATAGCACTGTGTGCAAAATTTTCTATATGTATGTTTGTAGCTAATAAGAATCTGTTTATATGTTATAGTTTATCATATTTTGTGATTTTCTCATTTAACCTTTTACTCAAATTAATAACATTGAAATGACGACACACAACGCGACATATGTAAGATTTGTTTGGTTTTCCATCCAATGACTGTGAAACACATCACGACATTGACGAAATAATACAGATTGTAGCAACAAAGATGATAAATAAAATTGTGTAACTTACAAATGTTTGTCTTAAACTTTAATGGAATACTTAAATCTTTGCCGACCCTTTGTGTAAATACATAGTAGGATGTTAATCTGGGGCCAGACACATCAACAAATAAAATTGTTGTCTTGTTCTCTCGCAGTATGTGAATGGCATACCACTTATACAGTTAATACTTTTGTTAATGCCTCTTAATAATTTAGGATACACTGAATGTGTAGTGTTGCTGTCGTATATATCTCCCTCTCTCTATCTCTCTCTCTGTCTGAATAAGTTTGTGGCATGATAATATATGACCAGGATGTATGGTAAGGGAAATATTTATATATACAACTCAATATGTGCATAGGCTGTCTGTGTATCTGTGGAGGTTATGTTATTCAAATGGCATTGAGGTTGTGCAAAGACAAGTTTGTACGTTGCTGCATATTGGATGGATTGATCTCACAGGAATAAACGGCAATGCATTAGGTAATTATTCAATAGCAAATTTAGAAATCTTTAGATTATACAAAATATATTATAATTAAATTTGGTTAAATTTAGTAAATAATGATAAATTAGAAATTGGCCGGTTAGAAAATCTAAGGAAGTCCTTTATGAGACATTAAATACATATGATATACATGTGCATTTAAGGAAATTTTCCTTGAAATAATTAATAATAATTATAGTCTGCTTATTAATGTGAAAAATAGTTATCTTAAGTTTAAGTTTATAAGAAATTTACATTAAGTGAATTGTGAAAGATTCTTATTTTATTCATTTCATAAGAAATACATAAGCATTTAAGCAAATTGTCAATGAAATACCAAGCCATAAATATAATCTGCTAGCTCTTATTATAGATGAAAAATAGTTTTCTTAAGTTTAAGGCTATAACAAAATTTACATTAAGTGGATTGTGAATGAATCTTATTTCATTCATTTCATATTCTTTATCGTGTTCATTGTTCAAATGGGGCCTATTGTTCTTGTCTGTGTTATTTTCGGCATATCTCTGTAGACTGTCTTATATACACTCACACACATACAGTGTTTACACCCACTTACAAAACATGTTTTATATAAATATGTACAAAATTCCTTTGATTACACAATCGTGATAATAATACAGGCACAAGCGCTCATATAAAAGGAAAACTTAACTTATTTTCCCTGTTCGACGACATCAAGAGTTACATGAAAACAACAAAAGGATAATGAGCTCACAAGGCGAAGACTTGAAGGTTATCTCTGAAAGCATCACATTCATATCTAAATGTGTGTGTGTGAACCTTTCTACGAGATGAATACGAAAACAATGAAGAGCATTAAATGCGATAGTAACTCACACAAACACATGTACATGCATATATATATACTTACATACATTTATACTGCATATATAAGTAATACATTCATCTTTACATATGTAATTTAACCAGACACATGACTGATTTTGTTTTACATTCCTGTTAGTTTGCATTGTTCGTTGTTGGTGTTGTTTTAGTTGTTGTCGGTTTCAACATTAATGAATATTGTAGTACCCTACAACGGTAAGGTCGTAGTTTTTATGTTTCTCGTTGTGCGTTAGCTGTTAAATTACATTAACGATTAAGTGATATATGCGTATATATTAAAGCAGTGCTGGTGGTATATCAAATTATGCTACTCCATGGTTATAGATACATTTGTCTTAATCACTTATCTTAACGTATGAGTTATGTGAATTAATGTATCATAGTAAAATCGCGCATATGTGGTTAGGTCAGGCATGTGCATGTTTTTTATGATCACTGATAAGTTACGCTTCATATAGGTACTAATATGGAACACTGGAATTTGGTTCGTAAGCACGAAAATTCTAGATCAATATTAATTTATTTACCACGAAATGTGTCTGTGTGCTTTGATTTTTTTTTTGAATTCTTTAATTCTTTTCAGACAAGTATTTTTTATTTATTTTTTAATTTTATAACTTTTTTTGGACAATTCTATGAAAAACATTTAAAATCAAAAAAAATTTATTTTCTCAATTTTTTTTTTTTTTTATTTTCTTGACTTATACCATTTTCATTTAACTGGCACACATATCGAGCCCTAACCCCCCAAAAAACGTAAGCGACAAAAACTAAATTTTTCAGAAGAAGTTTTTTTTTAGTTTTATTTGTACTCAGTGCAGATATTAACACGAACCTATTAACGACTTTTAATCCGAAACGGTACATTTTTTAGAAGTGAAATTTTTACAGGCGATTAGAATTATGCTCCTAAATCAATTTTCTGCAAAAAACGAAAATTGATAATTTTGTCGCTTACGTTGAATACTCCCGACATAAATTAAGAAAACCGTATTTTGTTTTCGAGGTGCAATGGCCATCACTTTGACTAAAACTCAAAAGAGGACATTTCAAAAGTTCCTAGGTGTTTTATTAATATGTTATGTACCAAAACCGCTCGGGCTCCTTTTTCATCGTCTTTGGCAAATTAGTAGAAAAGGAAATTGTTCAAAGTATAAAGACTCGCACTGTTAAAGTGGTACAGTGTTATCTAACATAGTATTTACTTTAACTGGTCTATTCTGACGTGGATACAATAGTCACGATGGTTACAATAGACTACTTTAGTTACAAAATAAAAAAATCGGTATTGCGAATCCTTGTTACCGTGACAATTGTTACTTAAATTGTTACCTGCCAAAAATGAGGTAACAAGGTAGTTTCAGCTATTTGAAATTGTAAAAAAAATTTTAAATTGTTGAAGTGAAACCTGCGGGACAGCTGTGACCAATTCCCCATGACACAGTATTTGTCCAATATTTTCGACTGTCCACTTAACTGGGGTACGTGTCGTATGCTTAAGCTCATTAAAATTTGTATACATATCTAAAAAGTGCAAATATATTTACTTTTCTCTGTATTGAGTTTTCATTTTGCGATTTTCAAATTCAAAAATTAGCTATGAATTGTCAATAATTTATATTTCACCACAAGTTGAACTTTTTCTTGTTACGAAATTGTCAGAATACCCGAAACAAGAATTGGATTCAAAATTGTAACAAATTTATAGTGACAGATTTTTGTAACCAAATTATTAGAATAGGGCCGTAAATGTAATGTGCCACTGCTGCTATTTATACAATGCGTATTTTTGACACGCCTATGAACATTTGTAACAGTAGCTTAGTTATCGTCAGTATCCTGTAAAAAGGTCCCAAGTCCGCTTTTTTGTGAAATGGTCTTAAGTGTCCCAAAAGTCATAGTATATGTCCTTTAATAAATCCCATGTCTATTTAAAGTAGTTTTGTAGTTATTGTATAAATGTTTTAACATCAATAACTTAGAAACACAAAAATTTAATTTGTGAACTTTTTGCAAAAGCGTCATAGTCTATATCCTGTGAAACACAATCCCAAGGTTATTGAAAGTAAATTTGTAGTTATTGTATAAAAACCAGAGACCGTAACTGTTATAACTTTTATTTATAAAAGTCCCTCTGTAAGAGTTATTTTCTGATTTTTATTTTATCTCTCGGAACATAAGACTTATTTTTGATTTATATTTTAAAAGTCCCAAAATAACAATTATTTCTGATTTATATTTTATCGCTCAGAAATAAAAGTTATTTTTGATTTCTATTTTAAAAGTCCCACAATAATAATTATTGAAGACTTTTTGAAATAGAAATCAAAAATAAAAATCATTCAATGAGTTTTTCAAATCAAAATCGAAAATAAAAATCAGCCTGAGACTTATATTTTTTCTGATGAAATATAAAACTCACTTGAAGACTTTTAATTTTTATTTGTTTAAATAAAAGTCTTTTGGTTCAATCGATATGCAAACAATATTTATATTCTGGCCAAAATAATTACAATTGTGGGACGTTCGGACCATATTTTACTCATAGCTACACAATGCAACGAAAAAACGATGGTTTTTACCATCACCCTTAAGGATGAAGGTATATGTATATCATTTGTTACAAATAAAAGTTTAACGCATTAAAGGAAAAGTGTTAGACCCCAAGTATCTTAAGATCAAATTGTTTCAGGACTTCTTAAGACCATTGAGCCATGTCCGTCTGTTTGACTAGCTGGATGAGTCGTGGGCAGGATAACTCGAGTAAACTTTAACTGATCATTATGAAAATGTGCCAGCATTTTTAAGTTAAGTAGACAAACCCATAGATGACCGAATCATTTGACACACTCCTTCTTGTACCTCCCATATGAATGACCAAATTTGTTCCTTAGTTATACAGGCATATTTTTTCTGTTATTAGAGTGAATTGTGTAAAATTTTGGAAAAGTTAGTTGAATAATGGTTGAATATAAACCTATTTTGAATTTTTCTATGTATTTGGAAAGGAGAGACTATGGCATTTCCAAATCTATATATATGTATGTAACATAACATAAACTTTTGGTTTTTTTTTTATTTTCAAGAAGTTTTTAGCCAAAACTTTTTTGCATTATCCTAATGTTTATTATATTGTTCAGAAAGTGCACACTGTCATGACTAAAACGCATACTTGTTTATAAAAATTGGTAAACGAATTGTTAAGTTATTCATAATTTTCAAGGAATCTGGGGGATAATTACATTTGGTCGGAGAATAAATGCGATCTAACCCAAAAAAATGTAAAAAAGATTACCTTGAATTCCAAAAACAGTAAGATAACTGTGATATCATTTAAGATTTTTGTTTAAATTAATATGAATCCCATTCAAAAGGACCCAATGACCAGAAATAGTTAATTTATATGTATATCTAGCTCACTAGCAATTTCTTCACTTGACTGCAACTTCACCACCGATTAATTTCATATATAAAATCCCTTCTACAAATTAACAAACACAATCGGACGGACAATCGGATGGAAACTGTATATGCTTCTTATAACGTAATGTACTAAGTATGTTTGTATTAAAGCGTTGTTTTGGAACAAAAGACAATATTATGCAATACAAATGATTCTTGGTTGAATAAAGAATCAGCTTCAAAGGACAAGAGTTCTATAAATATTTCTACAGTACCTCTGGGTATCCCAATGAAGCTATGATGCTCTTGTGAAACGATCCTTTGGGATTAACGCGAATAACATCTTCAAGCTGAAATACCGGCAAATACTTAGGATTGATAAAGCATGCATTTGGTTGCATTTGCGAACTTGTAAAACGGTGTTGAGTGAGATGGTACACACCTGCCAATTAGATAATTTTTTTTGAGGTTAAACAATTTTGCACCCTTTTTTGCCATGTTTAACTCACAGTTCGCGAACTATAAGTGAACACTTAGTCCAATTATTTTTATCTAAACTTGCTCGCCTCGTTGAGCTGATCAAAATCATATATACATTTATTTTATTACAAAAAACAATAATGACGATACCAGCAAAAGACTTTTATTTCAGGCCTGAAGAAATAAAAATCATTAGGTGAGTTTTAAATTTTGTTTTGAAAAATATAAGTCTTTGATTGATTTTTATTTTCCGTTTGGCAAAATAAAACTCACTTCGTAATTTTTATTTCAAAAAGTTTTCAATAACTCTTATTCAAAGACTCAAAAAATTAAAATCAACAATAACTCTTATTTATTGAGGGATAGAATATAAATCAAAAATTACTCTTATTTGACGAGGGATATAATAAAAATCAAAAATAAGTATTATTTGGGACTTTTATAATAAAAATCACAAAATAAAAGTTTATTGCGAAATTCTACAGAGGGAGTAAAAACCAAACCAATGGTGTACTTATAATAATTTTAGCACATTTCCTTCACATTGATTTTTTTAGTTGTAAAATCGATCAATAACAGTTATTTTCGGTCCCTGATAAAAACACAAACGGCCATAAATTTTAAATCATTAATAACTCAGAAACCAAAAAGTGGACTTTAAACATTTTCGCAGGATACAAACAATATAAAGTTTCCTTACATTCGAAATCTCAAATATCCGATTATAAATATTTATTCTGTATAGTAGGTGCCGTGCCGGCCACCATTTTAATCACGCAAATTTTTTGACAAGTTATGCACATTAATGCCAAAGTAACTCAATCTAAGATTGCTGTCAAAATTTCACAGAAGTTAATAGAACTTACAAAATTTTTCACATCTTTCACTTCAACGACCACAAACCTTGCCCAATAATTGAAAGAGATGAAGTGCGAACAGTCTAAGTTGACGTCGGTCGTTCTTGGAGTTTAGAGACAAGTGCTCAAAGCCCCGTAGAGTTAAACAAGGAGTACCACTTTTGTTTAACTTCTACCTCTCTAAACTCCCCACACCACCACCACGGGTCAAAACAATGACGCAACTTGAAACTTTCAAGTCGTCAGCAACACTATTCAGTCAGCAACACTATTCACCACCGTGGAAAACGAGGGGAACATAAGTTTAGGCGCCGTAGTCTATAGCGTCCAAATACCGACTGTGAACCACCCAAAAATATCGGGGGTAACGGCGAAGTAGGAACAAGGTCCTCAAAGCGCTAGCCGGCAACACTTGGGGAATGGACAAAGAAACCTTGTAGGCTACATGCAAAATTAGTGGTTAACTACGCCGCTCCAGTGTGGTATCCTTCGCTGAGGGATACCCAGTGAAGAAATTTGCAAAGCTACCAAAATGCCTCAAGGAGCATAATGTCATGTTGAACAAACAGTTCCTTCTGGGATGTCATCGAAGGAGTCATCCTAACATTAAGATCACACAGTTGTATCTTCACCCGAGACATGCTAGGAAGGACCTTCGAGAATACGAGGATAACATACGCAACTATGTTCAGGATCCCTTGGGTCACACGTTATATGCAGCAGCTTTGAATGACATTCATAGAGACGCCATCAATTCGGCGGATTCAAGTTACCGAATAAATATCATTCTTGGAGGTCGAACGCCCCCTGTAGCCGAAACAGACATAAGCCTGCCAAGGAAAACAAGAGTGGCCCTGGCACAACTTAGATCGGGATGGAGCAACAGGATCAATGCCTACTGGTCCCGCATAGATCGTGCCGTACCTAATGTATGCCCAGCGTGTGGTCAGGGTCCCACGACACCCGCCACATTTTCACCTGCTAAGCTCACCCTATTTCAATTAGCCCATTGGATTTATGGGCCAATTCAGTGGAAGTAGCCCAATTTTTAGGGCTAGATATCTGCGAAGAACCCCGGATTAAAAACTTGTAAATTTCAAATAGTGCAAGCTGTGACAAAAACAACTACAACAACAGTTAGATGCTGTTCAAATTTAAGGATGATCGGTTGAAAGAAAAAATCGGGCAACCGATCGGGTCTAGTTGTGGATCTAAACCATATACGGATGCACATCAACAGTCATCAAAATTAGCCAAATCATTAAAGAGCAGTTCAGTGACAATAACTCTTGCACCAATACACATACAAAAGACCGTTTGTACATAAAAACTTCGTAATTTACATCACCTTTCGTAAGTAATTTGTGTAAACATAATCGGTCTACGCATTACAGAAAACATTGATAACAAACAAAATGGAACTTAGTTATAAATATATATATTATGGTGGGTCAATTTATCAATCGATATTGTGCCATCGATTTTTCGAAAGCTTTTGGCGTGAGGAAAAAATGTTCCACTACGACAAACTTAAGTTTTTTGACTTTTTCTCGAGTCAGAATCAAGTCCCAAATCAATGAGCTGAAAAATGTTGTACTGTGATATCGACATTTTTTTGTCCTTACAAACCCGCCCTAATATATATACAGTAGGTCAGGTAAATTTTTTCTTGTCAAAAAAAGAAGTGGTAATCGGAATCTGCCTAAAATGTTCATGCTTCTCAGGGGAAGCTAGGAATTAATTTTAGACACATAGTTTATTAGTGACATTTTCTTAAAATTCATCGTAGAAACTTATTATAAACAAATCTCCAAAAAAGTTATAAATCAGTCAAGTTGACACTTCTTAAACACTAAGGAATCAGTTTGACGAAACATCTCTTCTTCAATAATCTCAAAACAGGTACTTTTAGAAAATGACAACCCCACTTTCGGAGCTTGTTTTAATATGTTCTTTCAAGTCAATTTTTATTTTACATAAAGTATTAAAAATTTCACAGCTGCGGGCATAGCGAACATATAGTTTATGTGTGTACTTACTTTTGCAACTAAGGTATTTGTTCATAAATATCTGAGAAAATAATGCATTTCCACTTATAAATTCTTAGTTATTAAAATAAGCACCCGTGTTTTTAAAGGAATTCAGCGGTAACATATTTCTTAACAACAGCATTTGCTACAAAAATATATTACTAAGTATTACTCTCATTCACAGCATAGTCACATTCTATGAACTTATGCTGAAGAATAAAGGTGGTAAAAATCCAATTGCTAAATTCCATTTAAATAGATTTTTTTTTCATAATTATTCACCAGAGTGCAGTCACTAATAACTAATAACTAGTTCCTTGAAATGTTCACTCAAACATTTTTATATACTGTGTTCGACTGCGGCAGGTAAACTTGTGTTAATACGAAAACAAAAATATTATTTCAAAATAAAAAAAATTCTTACTATAGATATTTTAAAGCCTTTAAGCGAGCACTCACTGTATTCATATTTTTAGTGAAGTCGTTTTATTATTTTTGTAGTTCGCCATTTATTGCTTTAAATTAAAAAGATTCATGTGAATTTTTCGTTCAACAGTCTAGCTGTATTATGGGACACAGCTTCGTATCACGTATGAGTGATATTTATTCATGATATGCATTAACATTACGCATAACACAAGTAAACAAAAAGTAAGGAAATTTTTGGAAATCTTTTAAATAATTCAGAGGTTAAAATTATTCGATCGGCTGTTGTATTAAAATATTCCATGACGGCGTTTTCAAAAGGACCTGACTGGCCCTGTTGGATCCTGAGTTTTCAATATAACAATGGCCTACAAACAATTGAATTATTTGTAATTACTTACTTATATTATTTTTGTCAAATTGATGAAACTGTTATAGTTTTAGGCAAAAATTTACTAAGGCAAGGCCGGAGAGGACGGTTTTGTCTTAATTCAGCAAACGTTTTGGGAATTCATAAAACCAGTAAAGAGTTATTTTCAAGTACATAACACCGTGCGACACCATTTATGACCCATGAACGATACCATATACAAGTGGCAGTAGTGACTATGTATAGAAAACTGCATACTTAATTTTTCATTTTTAGGTTTCCGTTTCTTTTTAAAGGACTTTTTGTAATTCTGTAGCTATGCAAGTTTCAACAAATATGTTCCTGTAATAGTGTTATGTATGTATATTTAATAAAATACATACTATTTAATTTTGTTGTTTTTTTTTTGTTGTTGTTTTGATCTTTCGGGAGAATTATGTTTCCTTTTAAATTTTTAACCTTGAATATCCGTGAAAAATTTCAGTAAACTCTTTAGAAAAAAAATCCATGTTGAAGGCTTTGGCGTATTTCTAATCAAACCAAAATTCCATGATTCTCTCTTCATAATCTTAGGGTAAACAACATCTTTCATTGCAATTCCTTTGATAGACATATCTAAAATAAAATTGTTTTAGTCTAGTGTACTACTATTTTAAATCATTTCTTTTAACATGTACCATTTTATATATTCGTAAAACTGCTGCTGACATTTCTGTAAAATTATCGCTACAATGAATTTTGTTTGTCAAACAATTTCACATTAAATTTGCGCTGTCATTAGGAATCCTTTTAATATATGCATGCATGAAGATATTACATTCGTGTAATGCATACATATTTTGGTACACATTAAACGTATATAAGTTTATAACATTAAAAAGTTTCACTAAACGAAATTCTTTTCCCACACAATTTCCCTGGCATACCTTTGCACAGCAGAAAGTGCTTGTAAATATATTTCACATTATCTTCAACATACTTGTCTCATTTGTGTTCGTACCATCACCTCCACTCCTCTCTATACCTCTCTCGCTCTCACCCACGTGCAAAAAAAAACACTTTGGCAGGCAAGTACTTTTGGATCCCCCAAAAATGTTGTACATGATGAACAAAAAAGAAAAAACCAAGCAAGATTGTCATCAACGAACATTAATTATCCACACACCCGTCATCTCAAGCTGCCATCGCCAGCCAACCAGCCAGACGGTGTACTAGTCACAGTGTTCATCCAGTTATGATGCTGGCAGGCAAACACTTACACTCACACACACTCAAATTTACTGTCACCATGAACCTCATTCTCCAGACGCCGTTGGTGTTGTATACTTGTATTATTTACTGTTTCCTGCTTAAAAACATATGTGTGTACTTTAGTGTCGATGCTGCCGTTGTTACCCTTGAGAAATGTTGGTTGGTTGGTTGCTTGGCTGCAGGACGCAAGATGGTTGGTTGGTAGGGTGGGGTGTGACAAACAGGTGAACACGACTTGCATAAATTATTCAAACTGTGAAATTGTAAATTATGAAGCCGTTCTTAACCATATCCGCAAACCGTAAACAACGATACAAGCACTGGGCGGGCAAGGAAGTGAGAGCGCAACGGCTAACCACTTGTGTTAGTAGTGCTAAGCGCCAACTTAAGGAATTGTAAAGGGTGTTCTTATAAAGGTTGTATATTTGCGTCTCATAATTACGGGGGACAAAATGGCGCATAACACATTTTATAAATTACTAGCTGACCCGGCAAACGTTGTTCTGCCATACAACTTCGGACCCGGCAAACTTCGTCTCGCTCCTAAGGTAACGAATTCATATAAGCTCCAGGGGTATAGTAAAACACAGTTAGTTCAAGTTTTAATGTTATTTATTTGAATTTAATCAAAATTAGTGAAGAGCGATCTGATTAACAATGTTTTACGATTTGTTTTCCGGCGTAAAAACAAACAATGAATACGCGAACAGACAACGTACGGCTAATCTTGTGAAAAGCAGGGAAATTTGAGATTGATCCAACAAACATTCATTGAGGGGTTTTGCGATTTATTGATTGTCATCGCAAAAGCCAATAGAATGGGGAATTTGGAAGGGAAGATCGGTTAGAATAATAGGAATTCGTGGGATAAGGATGAACGTCGTTTTAATCATATTGATTATAAATTTTTATCAATTTTTGATTATCAAAGATGACAATTTCAGGCATGCGTTAATTTCATAAGAAGCAGTAGATTTTGAGATTACGGGAAGCGTTTGACGAAAATACCATAGCCACACCAAATCATCTCGAATCACCTCGTACATCCTTAATCGTTCGGTCAACTACCTCCAAAACTCGTTTATGTGCCAACGTGCATTCATCCCAAATGATGATTTAGCATTCTCGCAACAATTTCGCTGCACTTCAAAGCGGAAAGTGCATGTCGATCGAGTTTCAACAATGTGGCAGAAATAGCTGCAGATGCAACAGCTAACGGAATTTGCGATCTTGACCAAACGTTACCAGAATCAAAGAAATGACGAATGTCTTGCATGGGAGAGCATCGAGAAAGTAAATGCCTCTCGTTCAATCGTCAACAACCTCCATCAGCGGATCGTACACGTTCGACATTCAATGGCGGCATATTTTTTCGGACTCTTCCGATCAATGTTTAATCTCGTTGTAATTCGCGATTGAATGCATCGTGCATCGAACGATTTTACGCTGGTACTCCAATATCGACAGTAGACTGCCGAACATTATCAAAATCAAGATCGAAATTCGAATGTAGAATGAAAAAGGAGTGATGACTTGTAACATGCAAGCGACTTCATTTATAGTGGGAGCATCGAATTGTTCTGCATGATAACGATTTTGTGGTCGTCGGAATGCATTGTATTTTATGTGGTTTTGAACGATCGGACCAAAGCGTTATTCTCATGCAGAAGATTTTGAAATTGTTCAAACATTTCGTGTTTAATCTTTTAACATAATAATCCCACATTTTTCAAGCTTCATAACGAATTTTCCACCTTTCCGTCGACAGAAATCATTAAATCAAGCTATACAGTGCAAAATTTCGTCGAAAAATCTAAATTTTTCGAGTTTTTACGGAATATTTCGAGTCTTCCACCAATAATTTTTCTATTATCCGAAATATAGCAGATTATGATTATCAATCATACAATAAAATACAAAAGTTCGTTTTCAGAAATTTTTCGAATACAGAACATTTGCACACAAAATTTTAAACAAAAATTCAACTATCGATTTTTATCAAATCAATACAATACAAAATTTTGTAGAAAAAATCCAAGTTTTTCCGGAATTTTCCGAGTTTTCCACCAACATTTTTTCTATCTTTCCATTCGAAAAGTCATTTTGAAATAATTATCCGAAATTTTTCACAGTTCCATCGTCCAAATTTATTAAATCATATCGAAAAAACAAAATTCAAACTTTTTGAATTTTTCCGGAATTTTCGGCAATTTTCAACAAAAATTTTCTATTCGAAAAGCCATTCTGTAACAATTGCACACAAAATTCCATACAAAAAGGCAATTTTAGATTTTTCCAATTTTCCGGAAGATTTTCCCTAAATTTTCTGTCACATAAACCTTCTCCCGGCAATAACGAACAACTGAAAAAAAGTTTGAGCAAAATCGGCGCAGCCGTTCTCAATTGATGAATTACTATAAATTTTTGCCACCATTTTTATATATATAGATTATGGCATATACCTTGAAAAAACGAATGGTGCAGAACTTCTTATTTTTGTGGCTACTTTCACGTGCAGTTATCAGTATTGAGTCCCAAAATCATGTGTTGTACTGTGTCATCATTCACACGAGCAACTAATACGCAATACTATGGATAGAATGAAGACCACATTTACTATTTTGGATTCTATTCATTCAAATCGTGCCGTGCGTACAGAAGAAGCCATCGCTGTTTCTATTCGCTCTCAGCCCCATCACTACTTGGAAAATTTTGAAGGAAGATCTTGGCCTACATTTGTGTGTTCAGTGAATGGGCTAAGCAGCAACTGGATGTTGAACTTGATTTTTATAAGTAAATCATATTTTTCACAACGTGGAAGTAAAAAAAAAATTATCGCTTTTGGAGAGAGCACAATACTCATTGGATTCTTAAGACTCCTACACTACATCACAAAAATAAATACTGTTTGGTGCAGTTAACATGCCGAAGGCGCCAACGGTCCATTTGTCTTAAAATCCGAAACCGGTGTCAACATTACCGTGAATAGCGAACGCTATTCGAGATATTTTATTCCTCACGTCATTAGGAAACATTTTAAGGGGAAATGGTAACTTAAGAAAATTACTTTGTTAAACCAAACGTTCAATGACCGAATTATCTTAAGATATGGACCTGTGAATTGGCCACTTCTTTTTTACGATTTTACAACTTTGGACTAATTTTTGTGGTGGTACGTCCAATTTCTGGTATATGGTGATAAACCATCAACGATTGATCAGTTAGAAGCCAACATGCGATGTACTATTGATGAAATATGTCTTGGTATGTTCGAAAAAGTGGTGCAAAATTGGGCCGACAGGATGGCTATCATAGGGCGCAGTCGCGGAGGCCACATGCCATAAATTATTAAAAATTAAATGCCATGAAATTTGTGAGCTAATAAAGCCAAAACGTGGCCAATCCAGTGAATTTATTGTTATTTATTTTTACAAAAAGTTGTATTACATCAAATGTCATCTGCCTAGGCTGTGTCTTTCACGTATTGAGTTAATACAACCATCTATTATATACTTTAGTTTTATTTACGTTTCATTAAATATTTTTTTACCAACCACTATTTGTACAACTCTTGCTCATGCCTTTTAACTATAAGTACCATGCCAGCAAGCTACCACCACCTTCATCGCCAACCCATACCCACACACACACACTAATCAACAGCAGCATGCTTGTAATTGTCCTATACTCTAAAATACAACAAATTGTTCATTCTCTTCTTCACCCAGCATTATCCGTAACAACTTTTTGTCGTCATGCCATCAACATGTATAAATTGTAATGTTATTAAAAAATTGATTTATACTCGTACGTATTACCTTAATTTTCTCCAAACTTGATGAAAGTCAACAAAACAGAAAGTTAGTTCCACTTTCACCAACAGGCAAATATGCCAACACTGCTTAGCAGGACAAAGTTTGAGGTGCACACTGACACTCAAGATAGACTGACAAAAGAGAGTTATTATTAATTTGATATTCAAAGATCTTTTGGGACTCAAAGCTAAGAAAGAGATGTTTGCAAGCTGGTGTAGTATAAAGTCAAGTGTCACCGTGTTGAAATAATTTCATTACAACAAGACGAGTTGGCACAAAGTTGTGAACAAGTATGAGGAATTACTGAAATTTTTATAAAAAGTGTTAATTTGTTACGAGTAGAAGTGAAGCACGAGTGTATCAATTAAATATTGTTGTATAGGATGAAATATTTATTATTTGTATGGGATGATGGTTAGACACCGAGGATGTCATGTGTATAATCTGGATACAAGACCTAAGATATGCATCTAAACTTATTACAGCACTGGCATCGTTGTTGCTATGAACTGTAGCATCATTCAGCAGAACAGAGTGTATGTTCAGCGTTGGCAAGTACTTTCGAAACAACGATACTTTTTGTATAAACCTAAGTAACTAACCCCATAGATTCACTTGATAAGAAAAGCAAGAGGCATTATTGGTATATACCTTTAAGAAGATCAAAGAGTATAAGTTGCTACAGTGAATGCAGAGACAAAAGTTTGATTGAGAGTGTGAAAGAGTATTACGGCGGCATAAGGATCATCATGCTTACCGCATTTTTTGCGGAAGATACAGGAATGTGGACTTGTCCCGAATAAAGGTCGGTGATACTGCCCTTATTTCTTGGCAAGAAAGTGTGAATGCCTTGATGAATGAGTTCTTTCCAAGGTTGTATGTTGTACCCACTACTCTTGTGGATGTTAAGGTTCGGCCGCCTGAATTGGAAAGATGAGAGATTGATGTAAGTGTTGCGCGTGCGTTTTCTAGGAGATCTCCTGGTATTGATGGGATAGCTGGAGAGATGTGTAAAATCATCTGCAAGGCTATCCCTGATTACTTAGAAGGTCTTCTAGCTCGCTGTGTGAATGAGGGTTATTTTCTGAGTTACTGGAAAATGGCTAGAGTGATTGTCCTTCTCAAGTTCCCCGATAAGGCCAGGAAAAAGCACTTGAAAGGATTATAGTGAATCGGCTTAAGGAGATAGTGAGTGATTCCATGTTTCCCTGGCAGTTTGGCTTCAAACAAGGTCAAAGTTGAGGTTCGTGGATGTATATGAAAGGTTGCGTCACTGACTAAACCGGTAAGTATATGTTAGGAGTTTATAGTTTGAATGATTGAGTGGACTTGGCTGTCTGGAATTTGAACTTAGGTGGCAATCTCGATGGGACGCCAGCGCTAATGGGCGTACGACGTATCGGCTTATACCGTATCTTAGGTTTGTCAGTGAACATCCTTACTTTAACCGGTCTTAGTATGGGTTATATTATATACTGACAGGTCATGCGTCATTGAATGAATTTTTACATAAAATGACTTTAGCCCCCAGTACGTTTTGTAGCTGTGGAGCAGAGGTAGAAGACTGGATACACGTTTTGTTTGTATGTCCGTTGTATCAGGATATCAGAGATTTGGCTAGCATGGGTTATTAACGCCCCAGGAGAATTTAGAGTAGGAGGTGTGCTTGCCACACCTATTTCGCTAAGTACGTTAAACATCACATTAAAGCGGCGGTCAACCGTCGGTAGGGGATACCAGCCTCCCCGGCTACAATAGGCCGAAGATGAGAGTCCTTTGGGGGGCCAGTGGCTTATCTGGGACCACACGTATCTGGGAGTTCCAGGGTCAGGTTTCTCGATTCCGGCCAGACATCACAGGTCCTCGGACCTTGGGGGGGGGGTGCAGATTGGCCTATCCTTAATACATGGTTGCCCATCACCGTCGTCGAGCGGAGGGGGTTTGCAATTCCCTCCGTCTCCCACCGGTGAGGGTGCTGCATGCCTGAAGTCTAGTACCAAATCAATTCAATCTACCCATGGTGCTGGTATGCACATATCGGTGCCATATCCATGACTGCTCTCAGCGAAAGATGACCAATCTTGAAAAGTATGGTTCCTTAAATCAAAAATTGGTGGTAGCTTCACTACGAAACTCTAACCTGTAAGTGTGATCGGCAGCGTGGGGATTAGGAGCCCCGGGACATACTCTGGCTGTGGTTAACATACCCAATTTGGGATCTTCTGGCTGGAAGTAGCTTGCTCCCAAAATTGTCGACTCCTATTCCTAGATTGTACAAGCTTACTTGGGCCATCCCAGGGGGGGCACTGGCAATAATATGCCCATGGGTAGGGCCTGCACGGCGAGACGCATGCAAAACCATGTGGTCCATATATCTTTTTATACCCTTTTTCCCACCACATTTGATCACGTTGCGCAGCCATTCACTCCCATCCCACCTCCACCATTTTTTGGTTCATGATTTTTCTTTCCCAAAATGACAAAATTAGATGGTATCCCAAATCTAGTACACTCACACAAATGTGAAAAATTTATATTTGCGCTTTTTTTGACCTTAAAACGGATAAAATTAAAACCCCTAAAGCCGATTTAAGCTACATTTTCATTACACCTATTGACTATTCAAGACAACTGTGAGTGACACCTGTATCTTTTTCCTTTTGTAATACATTAAAAGTAACTGAGTTTTTAGAATATATACATACATATACATTTCTTACCTTGACCCCGGTTATATATATATTTTCTCAGACCAGTAAAAAGTTGTCTGCTGAAAAAAAAGAAAATTATTGTTATTAAAAACGATAACTAGAAAAGCTTATTACATGTTAATATTGCCAGCAAAATATTATTATACAGATGAAAATCTGTAACAAACTACATACACAAAATATATGATTCTATTTTTTGTTTTTCGTAAGGGGATGAAAAGCTAAAGCTGATATGCAAGTAAACAATAACAGAGTAAACATTAGCTCCATATTTTAAAATGTAAGGTAAATACCATTTCGGCGCCACAAAAATATTCTTAAAGTACCAAAATCTTTTCTAACACACTCATATTAAGATTTTTTTTACATAATTTTTTTTCCTATGTCATAAACTCTTTTGCTTACATATTTCCCTAATTTATTATTTTCCCTAAAAGATTTAAGTGGCGGTACAATACATATAAATTAAATTCACTGACCCCCAAAAAATAAAGTTCACTTGGACCAAACCAATTTAATATGTATTTCCTTGAGAACTGTGTACTTAAATTCTTTAGGAGAAACAAAACACATGTACGGCGTACATTGTACGCTCCTTGTGCTCTTCTTCAACGAACCTTGCAAATGTCGACTGTTATTTATATATCGATTGAAAGATTGCATAAAAGAAAGCACCAACAAAAGCCAACTATTAAAACGACCAAGTTTGGGAAAAATATTAAAAAACAACAATCACTACATTTATTATATGCATGTATGTATGGACGTATGCATGTAAAGGTAGTACTCGTTTATATCCCTGCAAATTTGAAGAGGAACATCGAAAGACTACAATGAAAACTTAAACATCCACAAAAGTATTGGCAGCATTGTAAGCAAACAAGAAAATCACAGCATTTGAGTAGAGAAATAACTTGAGTAGTGTTCACGTAATCACAGACATTATATACAAACGTAGAGTGTACGGAACTCAAGTGGAAAAGTGCTGTTCAATATTTCATGTAGCGGCAAATGGTTTTAGCACATGTGTGTGTGTACGCATATATGTGTGTAAGCCTTATAGCAACAATATCAGCAAAGGTCAGGTTCTGTGGCTAGGTGAAGGGTATAACATCCTTTTTTAATAAAATTGTTCTAACAATAGCAAAAAGACGACTTTCACATTTGCGACCATTTCTTTACGAAATTGGAAGAAATTTTTAGTTGTAGTTGTTGTTTCTGAAGCTGTGAATGTAGTTGTTGTTTTTGAGATTTATTTTGTTGTTGTTTTATTTGCCGCTTTTGTTAAGCAGTATAGCTGGATTTCTTTAGTTGCTTAACAACAATCGTTTGAACTTCCTTCTGTCGTGCAGACGTAGACGCGGAGAAAGCATAAAGTAAGTGAAATTTCAATTACTTTACAGATATTTGACAGCTCTTGATGTGCCCGTGGGGGTGATAGAAGAATATGAGTTTGCATAGACATAGATAAATAAAATAATTTAGAAGATATATCTATAGGAAATAATTTGAAAAAATACCAGTTAAGGATAAACTAGTAATCGTCCAATAAATACATGTAAAAGGTAGCAATATCTCCCATTATAAATTTTGACTAAACTTTTGTAAAAAAAATATCGTCTGAAAACTAGGTAAGCTCCCAGATTTGCTTTCTCAATTTTTGAAAATCTGTCGAAAATGCTGTATAGTTTTGTACGATCTACCACTGGTGTGTCATAGGGTTATACTAGCATATCAAGCCGACTAACAACATCCTTGTAACAGTACCAAGGAACCGCCCATATGTTAACGACCACGGACTCTCTATAGAGAAGGAGCCACTATTTGACTAGAGAATGCACAGGTCGGAGAAGCACGGGAAGAAAAAGTCACTTGGGTATGAATCAATTGTAACTGTTAGGGAACAGCACAAGGATAAATCAGACATACATATTTAAGCTGGAAAAAAAAATTTGCAGGAATAGGATGGCAAGGATAAAGAGAGATATATGGATAGGGGCGAAGCCTGAAAACTCTACCAAAAGATTTATGAAAAAAACGTTATGGTAGTGAACTCCCCTTCTATAGGGATTAAAAAGGAAATTTGGTCACCTATGTGCAGTGTGCAGCATTTATGAGGAGAGCAATTTCACAACTAAGTGGTCTTGGAAGACAGCGCACGTGAAGGTATCATGACAATTATCAAAGTTGAAGATCAATACCGCAGCTAAAGAATAACAAAGCAGCATGTGCCGACGAACTTTTAACAGAGCCAGTTTTGCTGATCGTACCATAACAGAGTGGCTTTAGAACTAGTTAGTGTAGTTCAACTTGTTGGTACAAATAACTACTACATATCCTGGAAAAGACCCACGACAACACATATGTACACATAACATATTTCCGTCGACCATAAAGCTGTCTTCGTAAACCCCATACGGCAGATATTAATCAAAGCTATTACTGATACACCTTTGTGGAATGACCTAGAACTGACAAGAAGTCTTCAAGAAAATTGACAGTTACCTCTATTTTATACCAGAAGTGGCCTTAGACACTGGTGTATTTTTTTAAGAACCAACAGGTCCAACCTTTGGATTCGTCTTGAAAATATCGATCATTTGAGTACTCTCACATATAAGGTCATCATAGTGTACTCCCATACACACTCCCCCTTTTGGGGGTGTCCGCCTGTCTCTCCAAGCGATTATAGCCTTAATAATAGGATATATTGAGCACAATTTGGTATACAAGTTCTTCATAGCTGAAGATAATAACCTTACTAGTTTTGACCAGTTTTCGATACCTAGATGTGACCCTGTGAAACGCCGGGACACGTATAACTTTTTTTGAGCGATATAACTTAGTTAGAATGCTTAAAACTACAATCTTGAAGTGGTAGATGATTTTATTTACTTCAGCTCCAGTCGCCAAAGAAACAAACAATGTCATGCTGGAATACTGCTTGCTAATAGATATTACAATCTAAGCAAGCGATTTTATTAAAACATACTTCGCCAACTCGAAAAGTCTTAGATAATGAACTCTATGGCCGAAATTCCTTTCGAAAGATGAACGTTGCAGAACTTCGAACTGGAGAAGAAGAAGAGCGGATGTATTACTTTAATATTTGCAGCATATTAATGAGGATTTACGATCATAAGGAGAATTTCTGTCTAAGTTAGTAGTGCTACATGACTTTATAATCTGTCTGTTAATTCAGCTCTAGAGGTTTATGAGTTGCCTACATTTTTTATGTAGATATGTGCATTTTAAGTATTCTTCCTCTTAAATGGCAGCAACATCAAAAGTTTATCTATCAGTAGCCGCAGTCTTTTACGCTCCGCAGATAGTTCGTCACACCAAGCTTGGATAACAGCTCTCGCCCCCTCCAGCGCCTCCCATCGATTTTATTGCCGAAGACTTTTCGAGCCGGAGCGTTTTCGACCATTCGTACAACGTGTCCAAGCCTGCGCATTCGGTCTATTTGAACGCGCTTGACTACGTCGATGTCGTTGTACAGCTCATGCAGCTCAAGATTTATGCGTCGATGATGGGTCCAAATATTTTGCGTAGAATAGATTGATCCGCCTGCATTTTAAGTATAAATACGACTATTTCATGTTTCACAAATTGTATTGATCCATATGCCTGTTCAACAAAATTTATCACTCCACTTGCACTATTACACTTTCCCATTAAATTGCTATCAATTCAACAGAAATCCAAAGCTCTCTTTGTTAGTTGTGCATTTGGCTGCCAACCATTAGATAAAGTGCATGCATTGTGCGAAAATGCGAAGAAATGTTTTATGTGCCACCCAACTACACGTACACCCACAAGCGTGTACACACCACCACTAGATATACATCTAAATGTATACGTGTATGTGTATGAAAAAGTATGAATATAAAACTCCACACATGTGGGCCCCCTTATTGCATAGGTATGTGCGTTTTTGAAACGAAGTTTTATGATGTTGGTAAATATTTCAAAATGCTGCGTTTAATGCCATTTTATTTGTGAGTGCTTGTTTGTTGTTGTATATCGTGCTATATAACAATATGTACGTACATACATATGTACATATAAAAAATTCACATGGCCACATGCCTGTCTGTATTTGCTATATTGCCAACTTTTGAAACGCACAAAGAAACACACACACTCGCAAACACAGGTCCCCAAACACTGTACTATCATCAGCATCATCATCATCATCATCATCGTCGTCATACACCCAAATAAGCGCCTTTGGGCAACCAACGGCAGAACAATAAAAAACGTTTACTCGTGAGATTTGTTATGAAATGAACAATTGTGCGGCAAGCGGCAAACGAATAGTGGTATATGTAACATGGCAGCACATTTGGTACGTGTGCCATCGTCCTCCTACACACTCATATTTGCAAGTGGGTGCGTGTATGTGTAGCTATGCTTCTAAACATTACCTCCAACAAAACACTATGCACGCCAAACAACCCTCTAAGTACGATGTTCAACATACTGACAGTGCACAGTACCTTGGCGGGTATATGAATTCGATAGAATTCCCGAAATTCCATTGATCAATTAATCCAACAATATGTGAAATGTTACAAAATACCTATTCCAAGTACCTGTTAATGATTCAGTGGTACGCAAATTTAAATTAGGTGGAAATACAAGAGTATCACTAGTTTACAACTATGTTTTTCTGTAAAGGGTGGACCAAAAGTCCGTTTATATTTGAATCGATAAGATATATATATTTATATGAGGCTATGAAACCACAACAATTCATGGAATTTATTTACTATTTTTATACCCTTACACAGTACAACATTTTTCAGGTCATTGATTTGGGACTCAAATCGGAGAACTGCATGTGAAAGTAGCCCCAAAAAGAAGAAGTTCTGCATCATTCGTTTTGTCAAGTTACATGCCATAATAATTTAATACCGATTTGAAGTTAGTAAGTATCATATAAGGGAATTTGACACGTTTTAGGCTCTTTTGCTAACTCGAGAACCACTAGCCCGATTGAGCTTAAAAAAATTAAGAATTACAATTCCTTTAATCTGTTCATAATTTCCCTACATAAGCAACAGTTTCACTTTTCCATTCATCAGATGATTTTGAAATGGGTTTATTTTGTAGCACTTACAACAAAACTGTTGTACTCCGTGGCGTATGATTTACGTGTAACATTACTTATGATAATCATACGCCACCATATAGTATTTATGTTATGTCAAAAAAAGAGTAGTTCCCATATACGATATATGCTTACTTTAAATCGATATTAAACTATTATGGCATGTAACTTGACAAAACGAATGATGAAGAACTTCTTCTGCTTGGGGCTACCTCAAATTATGTGTTGTACTGTGTTATCCTACGGGTATGAGGGTATATATCATTCGATATGACCCAATAGTGTAACACATGGAAGTGGTCACTTTAGACCATATGTTTCTTTGAACCAAATTCAATTCATGACTTTTTAAGTCGTTTGATCCATGTCCGTCTATCTGTCTGTCCGGCTGGTACCCGCGATAACTTTCGGAAGACGTAAGCATTTGATTTTTAACTTTGCATGGCTTAATATTTTCTACTTACTTACCTCCCATACAAATATACCTTCTGGAACCTCTCTTAAATTTGTATACTTGAAACTTTGTTGTTACTGAGGTTGAGATTATATGTAAGTCGGTTTCCCGACTGAAACTTTCCTACTTGTTTTTTTTTTTATAAAATTTACTTTAAACGTTTCCACCCCACAGTGCTGCCAGTGTAATATAGCATCGTGCCGAAAGGCTAAAGTTCATTAGATTTGAATGAAATTTTGTACGAACAAACTGCCAAAGAATCAAAGAAACAACTGAATAGTTCGTTTGTGATAATAGTGAATTTTCGCAGCAACAACAACAACAAAACCAGCTCTATGTTATTGTTTTCCTTTGCCTCTAACGCACTCGACCATCTATGTTTGCTGGGCGCGGTTCGGCGCTTGGAAGGTCATTTCATTCATTAATTTTCTGTGTAGATGCGCGAAGCGTGAAATAGCTGCTGGAAATGATTTTTGCATTTATACATAAATACTAAAGCAGCCAAAGCATCAATTGAAACGCAATGAATAATCAACGATAATGAAATATTTTATTGTCGGAAAATCAATGAAATATCCATGACAATGACCGCCCGTCGTGCTCATTCTCGAATAGACTAATATACCAAAGTGATTTTTTCGTATTCCGCACCAGCTGTTGTCATAAAACTTTGCTAATCGAACATAATGTTCTATGAAATGAAAGAAATAGAAGGAAGCTATAGAGAACCACCGAAAGATAATATAAATGCCTTTGAATATTTTTCAAAGAAAACATAAACATGAGCTTAAAGTTCTTTATAAACCACGACATAAGGCAGTACTTTTTGTCTTTATACACTTAATTTTGCAGTGCTTTTTGTTGCTTTAATGCTTTCAAGGCATTATGTAAGTGTTTGTTTCTTTACAGCTCTAGAGTTTTTAGGACTGACCGAAAAGTTTTACAGAGTTCTTTGTCTCAGCTGTCATTGCAAATATTAGTGAATTTTTTTGCTAAAAAATTTATTAACGTTTTGACAAATTGTGTTTGGAGAAGTTCTAATGGTGGTGCTTCACTGTTAAATGCTTGGTGGTGGAAAGGATTCATTTATCAAATATCAACTGTAAGACATCGCCATTACAGATCATTAGTCAATATTGTCGGTGTTTTACTAATGAAAACTTTGTAGAAAAAGTTAAAGTATCCTATCGAGTTTTTCGTTTCTTTTTCACTTCCTTGAATGTGAATGGACATAAACGCTTTAAACAGTTACACCAATTCATCGCAACAAAAAAAAACATTCATTCATTTTTCATTTCTGCTATATGTGGTACCAACTTGACTTTCACCACTTTCTTTTTGTGTGTCTACCTACTACTGACAAAGTTTATGCGAAAATCCAAGAGTCACAAACAAACATTTCATATATTCCTTTCAACGGGCTAACCGTCGTGTGTCCCTGAATATTTAACACCGCTCGAGTAATGTGCTGTGGTCTTTAATCGTCTGTTTTTATTCTGAGCATTTTTCATATCATCTGCCACATCCTGCTATGGACCACCTCAACCTCTGCCAACACACTACACCGCCCACCGTGTAACGATGCTAAAAGCAGCGTGAAAAACATTCTCATATCAATACTGCATTCATGCGTGACGGTTTGTCTTCTTTAGGCTATCCCGCCCCACACTCGAATACACACACTCACAGCACACAATGATGAGTAAACGAAGGAACGCTAGTAATGCAAAAATAAAATGGCGTATGAACGCCAACAAAAACTGCCGCAGCAGTAACAGGAATATAAATATGATTGGTATGGATGAACGGTAGAGGTATGCCAAGCAAACACTCTTTTATATGCATGACAGAGCGTATGCGGTTAAATGGCCGATAGTGTGTATATGATTCCCGATCGCAGTAATACACACACACGCACACACATACACTTGTTTGTTTTTGTGCCTCTACTATACAGCACGCGAAAAAGCTAGGTATTATCTTCATTATTGTCATTCGTAACGTCGTCATCACGATTGTGTTGGTAATTCTGTTATTTTGTTGACGTGCATGGCATTTTTAATGGACTTACTAATACCATCACCATCAGCAGCGGTAGCACCGCCATTAGCCACGTCCCCATCAGTTTTATTTAAGTAACATCCGTAGTTGCGTCCATGTGTGTGTCTGTGTGCTTGAGGAGTTACTGCTATTGTACAGGGTGGGTATATGTGAAGAGTATTACTATACATTGACTGACAGTTTGGTCATTGTAGATAAATTTATTAATTTCCCACGATCGCATGCTTTTGTAATATAGTACACTTGAATGCGTTATTTAAACAGAATCAAACTATTGCCTACTGCAAGTAAACATAAACGGCATTTGACATATATATATAATACTAGTGGACCCGGCAATGGTTCGCTATTGCTTACTTGACGAACACATCTAATATGTTTGGCACGCCTACTTAAAGGACTTAAGCGTCATTCTTGTACGCTCTGTAAACAATTCGTTACCCCAAGTTATTTCTTAACATGATTAAACTAACAAAGTCTCACTAGCCGATATTAAAACATCCTTCTGCAAATTCATGTCTATAGCGCCAGGTACTATCTGTATACAAATATTACCCTATATAGTGCTAAAAACATATTCCCTCCCTTCTGCCCACTGATCGGTAATAAAATGTTCTCCCTCATATTTCCATCGGTCTAAAATAAATATTTTGTAGGTATATTCAAGTTTGCCTGCATTGTCGAGTACTATAAAAGCTCATTTTCCCTACTGACATCGTTGTCAGTGTTTCCCTTTAAAATGTGTCAGCATCATGTGAATGAGGCTGTTTTGTCAGAATTTACCGACATACATTTTTATGATGATTTATTGGAAAATTTTTTTTATAAAAAATACTAACGCAGTGTAAATTGTCCTTAAACTTCACTGACACAACTCTGAAATACATGTTGTCAAACGTGCCAGTATATAAAATTTAAATATGTTGTGAATTTAGGGAAAAACTCTTCAAGTCCTTGTTCTTTGCTTCAACAACAGTAGTCTTTGATAAAAAAAAATAATTTTTGGTACAATAAAATTACTTATTTGTACATTTAAAGTACATTTTAGTATAACAATGGCACTCAGTGGTACAATTATTTGTTTTTTGTGTACTGTAAAAGTACCTTTAATACATTAAATTGTAATTTTTTGTACAAAAAAATCACTTTTTTGAAAAATAAATGTACTTTTTACAACAATTAACTGTTCTTTTAAATACAATAAATGTATTTTTTTGATACAATAAGTTATACTTTTTGATAAAATATATTGTACTTTTTCTTATCAAATATTTTCTGTATATCAAATATTATCGATCTAGCGCTAAAACACAGTTTTTTCACGCCCTCGACCACCGATTGAGAACAATAATTTCGTTTGCAAATTTAAAACTAGTGTGACGAGTACTAACTGTGTATAAAATTTTATCTCTCTAAGACTAAATTGCATTCTTGCCACGCCCCCTTCCCACTAATCAAAAATTTAAATTTCGTCTGCTCATTCATATTAGTATTGCCCTGTACTATATGTGTGTCAAATTTTATTTCTCTAGGGCTAAAATACGAAGCTGACTCCGCCCACTGACCTAAAATTAAAATGTCGTCTACATATTCTTACTCGTGTTGTCATTGGGTGTTGGGTGCTCGTTTGCATATTTAAATTCCTTTCCCGAATACTATCTGTGTATCAAATTTTATCTCTCTAGGACTAAACAGTTGTGCCACGCTCCCTTGCCCTAGTAGTACATATTCATATTAGTGTTGTCGAGTACTATCTGTGTATCAAATTATATCTCTCTTGGGCTAAAATACAGTTTTGTATTGATCCAAAATTAAATTTTCGTTTGCATAATCAAATTTGTGTTGCCGAGTACTAGCCGTGTATCAAATCTCTCTAGGGCTAAAATATAGTTTTGCCACGCCCCCTCTGCCCACTGATCCAAAATTAAATTTTCGTCTGGTCCTAAATTTAAATTTCGTTTGCATATTCATATTGGTGTTGGTGAGTACTATCTGTGTACCAAATTTTATTTCTCTCGGGCTAAAATATAGTTTTGCCACACCCCCTCCGCCCATTGACCTAAAATTATAATTTTGTTTGCATATTCATATTCTCCCTAGCTCCAAAAATATGTTTTGCCACGCCCACTCCGCACATTGGGTCAAAATTAAAATTTCGTCCGCATGTTCATATTCGTGTTGCCGAGTACTATCTGTGTATCAAATTTTATCTTCCTAGCTCTAACAATATGTTTTGCCACGCCCACTCCGCCCATTGGGTCAAAATTAAAATTTCATCTGCATAATCATATTTTTGTTGGCGAGTACTATCTGGATATAAAATGTTATCTCTCTAGTTCTACCTCTCTAGTTCTCCCACTCCGCCCACTGGTCCAAAATTAAAATGTCGTCCCCATATTTATATTATTGTTGCCGAGTACTATCTGTGTATCTAATTTTATCTCCAAAGCTCAAAAAATAGTTTTGCCACGCCCACTCAAACGGTAGCATTTGACCTTAGTAACAAAACCTTGAACTTCATTTTGCTTTACTGCGTTACATATTTTTTTTTACAATGGTTTGTTTTGATATGATAGTATTGGTCAAAAGTCAAAAAATCATGTGTGAAAATACATTTAGGATAGTTCATGTCTTCCGGTGAGAGCTAGAGGGTTAAAATGTTCTGAAGAAATATTCCCCTTAAATTTTTAACATAGGTCTCCGAAGACATAAGCTATCCCAAATGCATTTTTAAACATAATTTTTCACATTCATATATATGAATTTTGAACAAAATAGTCAACCTTCAAACTACTGTAAAAAAACTGTGACGTAAGGGAGCAACTGGGAGTTTAAGGTTTTTTTACAGCGGTCAAATGCTTACATTTGATGTTGGTTTGGTTCACTTCCGAAAAAGGTGTGTTGCACTGTGTTATCTGTGTAATTTTATATATTTACGTTTACTTTGTCCGAAATTTTACTGCATTCAGTCGACTTATTTAAAAGATATGCATGTCAAAGTATGGGTGTGAATCGAGTTATTTTGCATAGTGGTTACTCTTTTGGTTTTTTTTAAATTTAAGAAATCTTCATTTATAATATAGACTTAGCATAGCATCTCAACATTGGAAAAAATTACCACTGAAAAAAGCTAAAAATAGCTGTTACTTTTTCATAATTCTAATCTTAAGTATAGGACTAACTATTTCCTCTTAAATCTTCACCAACAATCAGCAAACATTTTACCTTATCTCTACCATGTCCTTGCCGCGTGAAATAGCCAATCTTTTGCTTTCGTTCACACTCATTATTGTTGTCCCTTTTATAAGAATTCAACTTTTTTTCTCCCAGCATTTATACAAAGAGTGTGTAAATGTGCAGTCATTTCACGACTACATGAAATATTATTCCGTTTCTATTTTCTGACTTTCCATTTCCATCAGTGTCTCCTGTTATACACTGCTGTTTATTTTCATCATTGTTCAATACCATTCTGTCAGGTTCTTCAATTTTTCGCTTCAAAGGAGGCTGAACGAAAGAATACTCACACACACACACACACACACACAAAAACTTTTCACAGTAAGGCCTCAGTCATTGAAAAAAAAAACTTTGAAATTTCTTTTTTTTTTCTTGCTTTAGTTGAGTTTGATGGTATTGTTGTTGTCATCGTTGTTGTGTTAATTTTTCTAACATTTTTTTTTATGAGAGTTTTTCTTTGCTCACAACATTGGTAGATGCCTGTGTTTTTTTTTGTTGTTGTTGCTTTGTGTGGACATTACTTTAATGTTTGACGTCAGCAGATGGTTTTTATCACATTAAACGTCAACCATCCAGTCAACATGATATTTTTTTGTCATACGCCTTCATAGAGCGATGCTACGTTCCTTGTTATTTCTATTTTAATTTAAAGATTTTTCCATTATTCTCATTTATTTGTGTTCTCTTGAGTATACAAATATTGAAGTTGTTATTGTTAGGGTACTTAAAAAGGCAAGTAGCATGAAATCGCGGTTTTCGGTTTCATTAAATATACGAATTTTTCTGAAAACTCGGATTCGAACAGAGCAAACAGTTGTAGTGCGTTTGTTTGTATAAACTAAGTTCTATGGTACAAGAATGAGTCCAGCATAAAAAAATTTAGATTTTAGAACAATTTAAAAAATAGCACATTTTTAAAACATAATCAGGCAGCGTTGTCCAGACTTTCTTAAGATCCATGGGGATTCAACCATATAAAATGTTATGAAATAGAATTTTAATATTTCTGGTATAACTTCCCTTGTAGTATATCCCATACAAACGACCGAATTCAGTCAGATTTTGTGCATGGTAAACGCCTATGAGTATCAGACTCAGAAATGAATGTGGGATATAAAACATTTTGCTACGCCTCTCACAAATGCAAAGGTAAGAAAAAAAAGGAAAATTCACTTCTTAATTTTTTTTTAATTTAATTTTTATACTTTTTGTTTGAAAGAGATTAGGTTGACCTCTGGCTTGACTTAAACGTATATCGTTATACGCCAATTTATCTTAATCAGTGAACTTCACTATGTTCATGCCGTCATCACCCTGACGTCAAAAAATCCAATTTGAAGTCATACCAAACAGGGAAGGCACACTAGTTAAACTCTATTTAATACACCAATACTTTACTCGTTTTAGACTGATTCAAATTTGGGTTTCTAAGCTCGGCTAACATTTCATCAAATTTTTTGTATTGGTTGAGGTTGGTGATGCTACAGGTTTTTACTAACACGCCAACACAAATCAGCTTCAGGTGAGAAACATCAATGTCACCAACAATATCGTCGTCATAACATTTACCTACTACATTTCGTAGTAGTTGTACCACCTCAACACAATGAAATATTAGTTTTTACGTTCATCTAACACAAAGCCTTTGTGGCAATTTCTACACCTTAATGTATATATTTCTTTGCGTTTTATGTACAACAGAAAAATACCTTAGGGAACAATAGTTGTGGTGTCGTTTTCCTGTGCTCTAAAAATGTCCTAAAGGCTATAATCCTTGAAAATTGGAAATATAAAAGAAATATGCATACTGATTGCAAGTACAACAAATTGAAAGCAACTCAAATGTTTTACATTTAATTTTTGTTTTTTTTTTGCCATATACAAAACTTGACGCACAGAAAACTTCAATGTAGTTACAAAGCTGTTGTCATGTTCTTGGTAAAATGTTACATTACTACTGTGAATCTACAAATAACGTAAATTGTGATATATACTCATTAATTTTATCTTACTATCATGTAATATGTGCGATTCTACGAATTTGGAATTATTTCCGGATTTCAGTTTCTAGGAATTTTATTAACCAAAGTTAAACTTAACTTAAAATAGTTTTCTGCGAATATTTGCAATGCACTTTTCACCCACCAATCAACCCATCGATTGTGGATTAAAAATTTGTATATATTTTACATTGCTAAAAGCCTCAATTGGATTCTCTCCTCCACAAGTCACGATAACAGATGAAAACAAAAAAAAAACACTTGAGGGTGAAAAACAAAATCTCAGAAAAATGATAAATTTAAATTACGGTAGAAGTCAGAGCTTATTGCCTGAAATGTTGTTATACAATGGCACTTAACAATCATCAATTTAAGTAACGAATTTTTTATGTGGTCTTTGCTATATGAACTCCCCCTCTGTATCTATGTATAGCTTTATGTGATTTGTTCATGATGTTCGATGTTCAGTCAGTTATTCATTCATTCCCTCATTGAAATGACACTTAAAGTACTTAAAATGTACTCTGTGTAAGTCATACATTTACATCGGCTCAACCACATGATGGATTAGGGTGACCCAATAGTTCGAAGTACACAAATGTTAAAATACATAAAGTTATTAAAGTGGGTTGTAAAAAAAACCTGCATATATAATGTTGAAGGCTTTGCTGTTGTTTACATGAACAGCGAAAAGTGTGAAAAATGCTTATAGCTCACAAAAAAACTTAAGGAATGCGTTTAGTGGACAACTGTATATAAATCAAAATATAAAACCAACAAGGAAATTTCAGTCTGGTGAATTGAGTAATAAATACCTTCACCACATGTCCTGTCTCCAAAAATATGGCAGATATGGCCGGAAGAGTTTTTACGATTTAGATAATCAAGGTGAGGTTAAGTCTTCCGTTTACAGTCATGAAGTAATACTGTAAAAAAGTTTACAGTGTACAAAGTTTTAATGTTTTCGCCAACAAATGTAAAATATTCAATGTTATATCTCTGGGCGTGTGGTATTTTGTATGAAGGCAACAAAAATGGATATTGCAAAGCCAACTAAGAAAAAAATTACAGGGCCTAGAGTCTTAATTAATTCGCACAACAATCCCAAAAAAAACGTTTTTTGTATATTTTCTGGATTATTTTAAATTTATGGAGGTAACAGAATGTGAAAAGTACATCCCCCGTTTTCTTGGATTTTCCTCTAAGTTCACAGTACCAAAAGTAACGTTTTTGAGTTCCTGATTCAAATTATTCGGAACGTATTTATTTTTGAAAAATAGGCTAATTGTTTCCAGCAAGGACGCTTAGCAGGAACTTAAATTTTCATGCAACTCAGTTTTCCATATATGTTTAATTTAATTGATAATACCCCTACACTTTAATATATTTGAAAAATATTGAATTTCTCGATGCATTATAAAAAAATTACGAAGATGTCACAAATCGTTAAGAAGGTATGCCCAAATTTATAAACGTCTAAAAATTAAAAAATTGTTGATTTTGAATGAAGAAAAATAATGTATCCCCACTATCCTACAGCTGTTCCTTAAATAAAATGTAATGTGTGAATGCCGTCTTTCGAATAAAAAAATATAATGAAATTTATGGAACAATTTTATGCAGAACAATTATGCTAAACCCTAACCTTAATTTTTTAGGTGATTCGCGGTGGGCGTGGCCGATTTTAAAAAAAAACTTATCATTCTAGAAAGTGGATGTATACCAATTTTGAACACTTTCGAGGTTAGAAAAACAATTTTCCTCAAAAATCATCTTGAGTAGGAAGGCGGTGCACAGTGGTCCATTTGCCTGATTTAGCGTAACGAAATTAATAACATAAAAATTAATAAAATTTTGGTCACAAGGAAAATTTTTCTAGAATAATATAACAAGAAGGAACCAAATGAAAAAAAAAATTTTATTCACCAAAATTTTTTTTAATATTCAAATTTTTTTCTTAAAATTTTTTTTATTTATAATGTTTTTCTTTAAATTTTAATTTGTTTTTAATTTGTAGACTTATTAAATTATACCGATTATTATATACTCCACTCTGACTCGGACTGTCTTACTAAAGAAAAAGGTTGCAATTGCAGACCGACACGATGCATAAAAAATAATAAAATGTTCGTCAAAAGGAAATTTTTTCTAGAATAATATAACAAGAAGGAACCAATGAAAAAAAAAATTTTTCACACCTTTTTTTTTAATATTGAAATTTTTTCTTAAAATTTTTTTTATTTACGTTTTTCTTTAAAAATTTTTTTTAAATTTTTTTTTTGTTTTTAATTTGTAGACTTATTAAATTGTACCGAGTCAATACTCCACTCTGACTCGGACTGTCTTACTAAAAAAAACGTTGCAATTGCAGACCGAAATGATGCCTAAAAATTGCAACATAGTGAACAAAAGCAACTGAAAGCAGCAAATTGGGCATTTCATAAAGTAGCCGAAATATATTAACATAAAAGAACATTCTCTTTACCGGCCGATACCGGCTAACTAAGTTCTATTCTACAGAAGTTCAAATTCGGTCACAAAAAGGGTTAAACAAAAGTGCTGATTTCTGCCACAATTTTCTACCATCTCATATATTGCACAGGTCACAATACACCTATTTCGTAAACTACATACCTTTATCTTTTAAAAAAAATCCAAAAAATGTTTAGCAGTATGAGTTTTCCCAATTTTTCAGCACAATCTGCGCTTTTTTGTTGCAGCTGTTTTGACATTTGTTGTGTTTGATCAATTATAGCAAATTTGTAAATTTGAAAGTTATCGATTTGCTAAATTAACAGTTAGTCATCGTCGGGAAATCAAATTTTAGTAGATTTCGAATGTCGAAAATTTAAATTTCGTTACGCTAGATCAGGGAAACGGACCACTGTGCGGTGGGCGTAATCAATTTCGATGGAACTGCACATGCAACTGTTGTTTATTTTAAAAAGTAAATGCGTCAAATTTTAACACTTTTACTTGAATAGGAATTATACAAAATTTTAATTGATTAAGTGCCCTTTCAGCAAAGTTTTGTACGCAAATGTACTTGGGTGAATTCGGTAATTTGTATGAGAGCTACCACTATGACAATGTAACAAAACCGACAAAATTCAATATACTTTAGTTTTCCGTTTGAAAGCAAGAGTGGTGAGAGGAAATAGTTAATATATATGACTCCTCTAGGCGCATTTTTGGCGTAAGAGCAAATTTTAAAACATTTTGTTTTTGTATGGAAGATCTGTTAGGGGGTAGGTATTTTAAGTAAGGTATGTTAGGAGGGGCGTTCATACAACTTACCCCTCTAGGAGGCATCATGGGAACGACAGGAAATGATTTCGTAAAAAAAAAATTATAAAAAATATAAAAATTGTTTGGGGACCACCTTAAGGGTTTAAGAAAGACCCCAGATATGTTCTAAGAAACTACTGGAGTTTGGGGTCGGTCATTCATTTGACGTTAGGAGAGATTTATACATTTTCCAAAAATAGCTCATTTTGGCTTTTTTTGTGGCTTAATCGAAATCTACAACACATCTTTGTATAGGTCTCGATCGGTACTATATATGTCCTATAGATGTCGCTGATGTAAGACATCATTTTGTAATGAAGACCTTATTTTAAGCGGCTTCTACCCCTATATTATGAAAATAGTTTTTCCGTGTATTAAAGGCCTTTAAAAATCAATAATATTTTGCTTGGAGGTATAAAGTTTTATTTAAAAACAAAAAAGTTACGTATGACAAGATGTATTTACAGCTTAAACACAAATTTTTGTTATACTGTTAGCATTATTATCGAAAGTTGTAGTATACTTTTTAGCGATGTGGAAAAAATGAAATACAAGTTATTGCATAATTTTTAGCGCAAA
Organism: Muscina levida; assembly: GCA_964034835.1. Classification (NCBI taxonomy): domain Eukaryota; kingdom Metazoa; phylum Arthropoda; class Insecta; order Diptera; family Muscidae; genus Muscina; species Muscina levida. The sequence goes on from OZ035882.1 coordinate 9,085,953, forward strand.
TAGTGTTAAATAGACCGGCCGTGGCATAGTGGTTAGAACACGCGACTTCCATGCGGGAGATCACAGGTTCAACACCAGGCTCCAGTCACCTTAAAAAAAAAATTCTTTTATTGTCGGCTCCCCTCGAATGTTGTCGACAGCAACTTCACAGTATTAGTGTCGAGTCAATCGGCACGTCTAGTAAGAACTTCTTAAACAGTGACGTTCGCAATCGATAAGCAAGTAGGTGCCATAGTTGTGAATCTTAAAACCGAAAGCGTGTTAATTCACAACAACGTGAGAAGCTATCTCATACCGCATTCATGGGGTGTAAAGGGAAATTAAGTTTTTTTTTTAAGTTTTAAATAGTAAATAGCGCAAATGTTTCCACGCGGATGAAGATAATTAACGTCAATGATATTTAAACAACTGTAAAATAAAGATTCCAAGTAAATAATGGAAGTAATAATAATAATATATAAATATAATTTTGCTCATATTGTATATTTTTATGCCATTTCCAGCACTGAACATTTTTAACGAGATGTAATTGATTCAGATCTACATATCTTTACTCTTTTTTTTAATATTATCTATATATATAAAAATTAAATGGTCCACGTATGTCATACCATCACTTGAGAACGGCTGGAGCGATTTGGCTGATTTTTTTTTATTCGATTCGAAATTTTCCGTAGATTGTTTGTGTTGAAAAAAATCAAATCCAGGTGGCGCTAGGGTGGATTTATATCGAAAATTTGAATGCATGTACCAATTCAACTGATATTTAGAGTTGATATTCGTTTGATCATGATAAAACATTATACGTACAAATGGACCCGGTAGATGGCGCTGGGGTCGGTTCACAATCAAAATTTTAACGAATGGGCCAATTTAACTGAAATTCAGAATCCATGTTTGTTTGATCATCAGAAAAAATGTTATATACAAATGGACCCGGTAGATGGCGCTAGGGTGGATTTATATCGAAAATTTGAATGCATGTACCAGTTCAACTGAAATTTAGAGTTGATATTCGTTTGATCATGAGAAAACATTATACGTACAAATGGACCCGGTAGATGGCGCTGGGGTCGGTTCACAATCAAAATTTTAACGAATGGGCCAATTTAACTGAAATTCAGAATCCATGTTTGTTTGATCATCAGAAAAAATTTTATATACAAATGGACCCGGTAGATCGCGCTAGGGTGGATTTATATCGAAAAATTGAATGCATGTACCAATTCAACTGAAATTTAGAGTTGATATTCGTTTGATCATGAGAAAACATTATACGTACAAATGGATGGCGCTGGGGTCGGTCCACAATCAAAATTTAAACGAATGGGCCAATTTAACTGAAATTTAGAATCCATGTTTGTTTGATCATCAGAAAAAATGTTATATACAAACGGACCCGGTAGGTGTCGCTATGGTGGAATTATAATGAACATTTTAACGAACTAAACAATTTGACTGAAATTTAGAATGTATATTTGTTTTATTATGAGAATTTTTTTGGTATATGTGGACCCGCAGTTGATTTGGCTGGGGTTGAATTATTTCGAAAATTTATATCGATTGTCCGATTTTACTTAAACTTAAAATATATGATTTTTTTGGCATGAAAAAATTTTGAATGTATGTTTGGAACCAGTTGCCGTTGTTTAGCTTATGATACACTTAATTTTTGAAATGTCATTTAGTCACTTTTTTTAACATCATAGTTATTCAGAAGTCTATATATATAAAAAAGATGTACATTTTGATGTCTCCACTAATTGTGAAAACGGTTGAACCCATTTGTTCCAAAATTTCAGTGAAAGGTGGGGATTGGCTGTAAATGTTCACCCAGACAGCAAAAAGGCTTAAAGAAGAATGACAAACTTTTATAATGGCGCACTTCCTACAGAATTGGAGAGCTTCACAAAGTGGTTTTTCCCATTTCGAAATTTTAGGGGACAATAACGAAAATAGGAATAACTGTTGATATCACCCAGACCATACGGTTTATGAGGTTGCTGTGCCTAATGAAGGCATTTTTGGAAATTCGTACTCCTTAGGATAAAAAGGTACAAGCACCCAGTACACCAACGCAGAAAGTTATATGTCAGTCAATCGGCTTAAAAATGTGGTTTTAGAATATATGCTTATCAATAAGTAAGTTGTCATCACATCATGGACGACACTGCTGATCCGATTTAGCAATTCTTATAATAATATATAATATTCTTTAAGATATATGAAGAACAGAATTTGTCCGGGAAACCTCGCCTTTTAAATTGAAATATTTTAGAGGTCAAAGAAATAAACCAATCGTTATTAGATTTCAACTACACTCAACATATATTACAAAAATTTGGAGGCAGGACGAAGTCTGCCGGGCCAGCTAGTTTGTAATAAAAATAACATTTCGATGATGACTAGATTTAAAGTGAATTATCACAAGGAAATAATTTGCGATAATAATGCAAATAACATGAAATAAATGGTACTAATGCAGTAAATACATCTTGTCATACGCAGCTTGTTTGTTTTTGAATAAAACTGCATACATCCAAAGCAAAATGTTCTTGGTTTTTAAAAGGCTTTAATCTTAGAAAAAAAATATTTTTTAAATTTTAGTGCTAGAAACTGCTTTAAATGAGACCTTCATTAGAAAATGATGTCGTATGTCAGCGACATCTATAGGGAAAATGTAATACTCCTCGAGACCTTTACAACGATATCTTGTACGTTACAATTGAGTCACTAACAAACAAAAAAAAAACAGCGATAAAAAACGATTTTGGCTGTTTTTAAGGGGGTGGAGAAAGAAGAAAAAAAAATTTTTTTTCATGTTGTCTCGAGGTGATCTTTAATATTTGCTCTCGACTTTGGCCGCGACGGAGTTTGCATAATAATCGGATATTTTTACCATCATGCCACGGACGGTCACTGATTTAAGTCAGTAAATCCCCAAAGAAGACATCTAAAAGACGACAAGGCTCCCTCATCTCATAAATGGGGTACCAAGCAATATCGTTGGATGGTCTCAAGTTATTTAGTTTCATATAAATTTTTTTCAAAACTGGAAATTTTAAATAAATTTGGTTCTGTTCATTTCCTCACTGCGTGATTTTCATTGCTACCGTGGCCACTCTACTGCTTATGCAGCTACTCACACATGCACACAAAAAAAACCACCACCACTCATAGTGTAGTAATATATTCACATGTCAGGATTATGACAATGATGAAAATGAAAATGACGACATGACACTTAAACCAACAACAGCAGCAAGAGCATGTCATTGTTAGCTGCTGATATGCTATGCAGAAGCCGACATTTTTGAAGCAGGACCAAAACCCCAAAAACATGTAACCAAATAAAACCCCAGAATATGGAAATTCAGGTATAAACATACAAGATGTATCGAAAAAAACAAACAGACTGAGGCAGCAGATGCAACAAAATGTCACAAAGTTGTTGTTTGACATGCAATCGATGGCATGAGCGGGCGGCTGCACCATGACACGTTTGCTTATATGCAACAACAAACAGAGACCAAGCTCTAGAGAGCTTATAACACATGGATGTGTTCCACTAACAGACGAATGTGTGTGTCAGCGTTGGAATACCTGAAAAAACTCTGTGCGTTCTTTCTTTCAAATTTGCAGGTTCGCATCAATGAAGCTGTCAATGAACACATGACTTATTGAAATTTTCCCAAACTTGTGGTTACAACTGGGAGAAATTATCGAGGGTCGACATGAAAATTGTACGACGAAAAGTTTCGGAGTTATCTAAAAAGTTGTACCGAAAAGTTACGCTTTTGAGCCACAATATCCAAACATTTTTTTTTAAATAAATTTGAAAACATCGAAAAAGACTTTGGCAATTAAGTTAGATGTGTTATTAATAAAAAGGGTACTTTCCTAAGAAAATCGATGGAGTAATTTGGTATTATTTGCAATTAAGGGTGGACCATTTAAAATGTTATTTATTCTTATAGATAGTGTGTACGGTCACCTACAAGAAAATGAAATAGACGATATTTGATTCCACAAGACGTCAAACAGCCAACGCAACCATCGATATTTTACGCACTGTTATTGAAAATCGAATAATAAACCGAAATTGTGATGTCAATTGGTCGCCACGGAGCTGTGATTTGAGCCCTTTGTTTTATTTTCTGTGGGGAGCACGTGAAAGTAACCCCAAAAAGAAGAAGTTCTGCATCATTCGTTTTGTCAAGTTACATGCCATAATAATTTAATATCGATTAGGGGAATTTGTCACGTTTGATGCTATTTTGTTTGACATAATTTTAGAACCAGTAGTCCGATTTAGCTAACCCAATTTTAAAAACTTAAGAATTACAATTCCTTTAATCTGTTCATATAGCGTTACCCTACATAAGCAAAAGTTTCACTTTTCCATTCATCAAATGATTTTGAACTGGGTTTATTTTGTAGCATTTACAATAAAGCTGTTATGCTCCGTGGCGTATGATTTACGTGGATATTACTTATGATAATTAAAACGAATAATGATGTTGATTTTATATGGCCCACCCTGTATCCCATTTTTAAAAAAAGAATTTCGAATTTTTTGTTTTCCGTGCATCATGCCATTTGAGTCTGTGTAGGTGACCGTAGACAATAACTATAAAAATAGAAGTTCACCAGTATAAAATGAAAGTTCACGCACTTCTGCCACAGTTTCCGCAAACTCTTTCTGTTGTTAGCCACTCGCAATAGTAGATTTTTAATATACATACTTGTGACGCCATTAACCAACATGTTGTTGTAATTTTACATGTGTGCAATAAATCTCTGTGTACTCTTACACGCGTGTGTGTATAGGCGTAACAACATCAACTAAAGTTTATTAATTTTTATTTACAGCGAACTTTATTTAAGCAGTCTCTTTATTATTTTAATACTTATTGTAGCACACTCTTTCAACCAACAGCTATTGAGGGCCCATGCTAAAAAAACCGTTAGTGCCCATTTAATGTATGTCAAGCGTTATGCAATTCCTGTTGCTGCCCGCATTATTATTTTTATGAACATAAATTTGTTTATTATGACACAAAATGTTAATAAACAAACACGAATGAACGAACGAACGACGAGCGAACATAACATGCACTCTCACTTTTACACATGTTGTTGTTGTTATTGTTTTGTTCATTTTTAATTTCATTATATTTATGCGTGCAAGTGTTATAAGGTGGCGACATCTGCTTTGCATATGTGTTGTGGCTACCAAGAGGGACGCCAACAGAAACAGATTTCGTTACAAAAGGGCCACCATGGCTAAGCTCCATGCTGCATGTTGAGTTAATGTGTGTATGGGTATGCTCGTGCTCATGCTCAAGGGTTCGTATGATGTTATTTTCGTCACCAAACAATTACTGTGTTATTAAATAATGCCAGAGCACAAACTTTTAGTCCTAAAGCAGTACTTTGCTTTACGCTAAATGTCAATGCTGGTGTCGTTGTCGTGTTAACTGCAATCCCCGAATAGAGTGGACTGGCTCACTTGCGTGTACTGGCTGGCGTCCCTTAGTAAGCGTAAAATTTCCACAAATGTCATGTGTTACAAAAATTCCGTTTAAATTATGTCCCTTACCATATTTTTTTTTTGTTTGAATGTGAATTACCTTAAGCGAATATTTTCGCATTCATGTAAAAGCTAATTATGGAAAAAGTTTTCACAATTTGTTTGTTAAAATCACTATGAAGTGGAGCACTCATAAGAAAACTTTAGTTAAATCGCAAGTAATTAAAATTTATAGAAAAACTTTTTTTTTAAAGCAAACTGTTAAACATCGGCAAGGCAAAGTGAAACTAGCTGGATTCACTGTATATCGTAAGGGTTATGCTTCATAAAAAACACATCTCACAAAGGCACAGTGTTTCTTAGTGTAACGAAATTATAATTTTCGACCTTTGAAATCTACCAAAATTTTATTTCCCAACTGTTCATTTAGCAAATCGAAAACTTCCAAATTTACAAATTCACTATAATTGATTAACTGTCGTCTTTCAAACCCAACAAATGTCAAAACAGATGCAACAAACACATTTTGGTGCCTTTTTACAAGTGCAGATTGTGTTGAAAAATTGAGAAAACTCATATTGCTAAACATTTTTTTGAATTTTTTTAAAAGATAAAGGTATGTAGTATACAAAAAAAGTGTATTGTGACCTGTACAATATATGTTAAATGATTTTTGTGACCGAACTTGAACTTCTGTAGAGCAAAACTTTGTAAGCCGGTATCGGCCGGTGAAAAGACTATTCTTTTATGTTAATATGTTTCGTCTACTTTGTGAAATACTCAACATCTGCTGCTTTCAGTTGCCTTTGCTCACTATGTTGTAATTTTTAGGCATCATGTCGGTCTGCAAAAAAACACCCTTTTTTTAATTAGGCAGTCCGAGTCAGAGTTGATTATTGACTCAAAATAATTTATAAATATAATTTAATACGTCTACAAATTAAAAAAAAAAAAACAAATAAAAAATTAAAAAAAAATATGTAAAAAAAATATGAGAAAAATTTTTAAAATTAAAAAAAAAATTGGGTGTACATTTTTTTTTGATTTGGTGTGGAAAAATACAAAAAATGTTATACAATTGGATCGAAGTTATAAGCCAAATGCGGTAACCTGACCATTTCCCAAATGCTGCCGGCAAGCGCTTTGAGGACCTTGTTCCTACTTCGCAGTTTGTGCTAAATTGCTGCAGCATGAGCTGAGGAGGTAAACAGGCTGTCAAAGGTGACCCCCAAAATTTCAAATTCAAATATTATAATAAAATTGTTATTCATAGTTCCATTATATAATTGTATATATCGTTGGTCAGTGGATCTACAAAGAATATAGCTCTAAGACGAAAACTCTTCCTCGTCTCATAAATGGGGTGCAAAGCGATATCGTTTTTTGGTGAGACATATCTATATACATAAAAGGCTTGGGTGACTGACTGATCACACCCCAGCCGTGAAATTTGGAATGTAGGTTCCCTTTGTGACATAGGCGCGCAGTTAGAAGGGATTTTTGGAAGGTGGGGCTGCAAAGGGGTAAAATGGGCGTGGCACCGGCACATACAACTCGAATTTTGAAATGGATGTATCTTTTAAACCATTATAGGTACAATGTCGAGATTTGGTACAAATGTTGTTCGTACAAGAAAAATCACTTTTTTGTGGAAAGCGGGCGGCGCCACACCCCTTTTTAAAAAATAGTAATATTGGCCAAATAAATGGACCGATTACAATTATATTTTCTTTGTGTGATACTGTTCATAGGGCCTCTACCTTAGTCTACAACTTAATAAGACAATGGAGCGTGGCACACCCCACACAACCCGAAATTTCAATCGGTCATATCGCAAGAGCCATTACAGGTATGAAGATGAGATTTGCTACATATGTTACAGATACAAAGAGGAATACGTCTCGCTGGAAAATAGGGTGGTGCCACGCCCCTTATGAAAAAATCGTTATCTGGGAGAAATAAATGGACCGATTGCAATGAAATTTTCATGTGTAGAGGTAACTGTAGGGCCTCTATTATAGGCTACATGGAAACATACTTAGTCATAGGGGCGTGGCACAGCCCACACAAACCAAAATTTCAATCGGTCATATTTCATAAGCCATTAAAGGTATGAAGATGAAATTGGCTACATATGTAAATGGTACATGGGAGATTACGTTTCGCTGGGAAATGGGCGGTGCCACGCCCCATATGAAAAAATTTTTATGTCGGTCATATTAATAGATCGATTGTAATAACATTTTCATAATATATATATTAAAAGTTGCTTGACTAACTGATTTGGTGAAATGGCTGTAGATAGAGTGATGAAATTTGAAGTGGTTGCTCTCCTAGCTATAATCTTATATGGACATAGAACTAGAGGGGGGTACTACTTCATTTTATTTGTGCGATACGAATGTATCTTTTGAAATTTGAATTTTTAGGGATAAAAAAATATGGATTTAGAAATGGGATAAAGCTGCAACCACATAAATGTGTGTTCGTTCGTCTTATAAAGCGTTTGCATTTTATCTCTATTGATAAAATTTTTAAAAGGATTCATTGTAAGTACGGGTGAAGCAATGCGAGCCGGGAAAGCTAGTAGTGACATATAGCTTTTCGCTAAACTTTCATTTCATTAATTTTTATTTTTTCATTTTATTTATTTCAGTCTATGGAAATACATTTTCCTTACAGACTTTATATTATTTGGCTCTATATCTGATGAACGTCAGTGTAGATTTCGAGCTTTAAGGACTGGGAATTGTTCCGTAACCTTATACTTTATGCACTACAGAGATAATAGTCTAACGGAGTCCTATTGCAGCTGAGAGGCGGCCAAAGAATTTTCGGCTGTTTATATGAGTTTTGAACACAGTGCGCCTAATGTCGGCAGCGAAAAGTATGGACGATTTATTTGGCGGAAATCTAAGAATGCTCGACCAGAATGTGGCACCAGAATGTGATGTAAAAAATACTTGACGAATCGGACAATTATTTCCAGTAAATTTTTACTAATGTTCGATTAAGGAATTGTATTTTTTCTCGCTAATATGTAATAGTCAAATATTAAAGTGTTAGGGAGGCGCCTGGGCCCTTTTTTGCCAACTTGGTTCCAAAAAGCCTAGCTATATCTCTACTATATGTACTGTGAAATTTTCAGGATTATCAGACTATTATTAATGCTGTTAAAACGGAATCCCTGGCGATAATACATACTGTACCAATAACGCATACGAAATATCAGCTTTATACCTCTTATAGTTCATGAGGTACAGCCATTTAAAGTTTGCAGGTTGATTCCACGCCCACTGATCCGATCCCGGCCATTTTTTGTTGGATCACGAACTTTGCTGCCACATACATGCACACAAATTTTCAAGGCGGTTGGATAAACACTCGTCCAGATAATGCGGTTTTAAAATTAGGGTCCAATGGGCGGGTCTACGCCCACTAGATATATAACAAATTCAAGCACCCTATTTTCACCACCGACCACACAGCTACATTCTGTCTGAAAATGTTAAAAAGATCTGTCAAGGCGTTTTCGAGTGTATACGCAAAGAAACAAACACAAACTGATTTACACACATATTTAAATTTGACCTTTGTCCTCTTTAGGGCACTGCTTAAAGATGTCCGATTTTGCTCAAATTTTGATCAAAGCCGTTTTATAATAACGGACACAATATTCCTCTCAAGCATTACCAAAAACCAAAAGTTGAATTTTCGCTGCCACCATAGTGCGCATGTTTGTATAACTCAAAAAACTGTTGTTTTCAAAGCTCTTTACATTTATGTTACCAGATTATAAAACAAAAATAAGTTTTGTAACAAAGTACCTGCATTTACTTTTAATGAGCACCAACTAAACTAAATACCACTCTTTTTCTCTTCTTCTTTGAACATAACTATTTCCTTTTTAATAAATCGTACACAACTAATGAGAAACATTAAATCGGATTTCAAACTTAAAAACTGGTTAATGCTGTTCGTATATCACTCGTTAGTGATTTCTTTGTGCACAAAATGTTTTCGCTTACAGCTTCCAAATAAGCTTACCTCTTGTATAAACTAAGATGTGGGTGTGGCGGTGAAAAGTTCCTCGGATTGACGTTTATTTTTGATTTTCGCTTTAAACAATTGCCACTCTAAGCTTAGCCACGCGTACTGATTCACTGATTCGTGCATTCGTTTATTGCAATGCTGATGTTGTTTGGTACCTTTTTTGTTTTATTTTTATTATGAGTGGGGAAAATATGTCCTTGATGTTGCTGAGTGTGTGTGTGTGGTTGTATCCTTGAACCTTTGACTAAGTGCGTGAGTGTGTGTATACATAGGCTTGTACTGAGTTTTGAGCATCCCGCTTTTCTGCTTCTTCCTTTCTTGTGATGTTTATGTGTTTAAAAGTATTTATGAATGGGATTTTGTTAAGGGTTTTGTTTTTGTGCATTTTATGCGTAATATTTCTGTTCATAAATAAATGAATACATTTGCTAAAACGATATTTCATATTTGGGATTTCGTCGTAAATATAGCAATGAATATTTAAAATTAAAAAATAACTACTTAGAATGGAAAAGTTGAAGTAAGAAATAAAGGGTTATACCCAGGACTTTGTATTTGTGTGTGTAATTAATGTTTTCTGAAGAAAAAAAAGGTTTTTACATTGTAACGGCCCTTTCAAAGTGTCTCAAGGGATATTTGTGTAATATAAGACGGAACAATTTATTTAGATGTTAAAAGTTGTTAAAAATTTAAAGCAAATGAAAGTGATTTAGTATACATTATTTGCCTGCTGCTTAATGTAGGGCATACATGTTATTTTTTTGTTATCCAAAAGTTTGGATACTTTCTGCTATAATAATTACAATAAATTTTTTCGATGCTCTGATTACTATACAAATTATTTGACTACAAATAGCAACACACATAGTACATACAGACATCACCTGAAGTTACCTTGAGACAAAAGCTTCATTTTGGGGGTTACATATACCTGGAAGAAAAATAAATATTTACAATTTCGATTTATAAATGTGATATATTATTGTACATGTGCATAAAATATGTTATTGCAAACTTTTTTTACATTTAGTTTTAGTCTTTAAACTTAAACTTTAAAAATTAATATAAAGTATACGTTGTAAAATATATTAATATGAAGTATACGCCTGCATTAATTATATGTATTACTCGCAACTTGTTTTTACTACGCATTGTATTATTTTCAAACAGCAAACATCAGTTTTTGTTTATTCTTCATGATGAGTAAACAACACACAATGAAAGTAAAATAAATGCATAATAAACATTGTCGTCTACAGCCAACTTTCATATGCAAATTAATTTAATTAACATTTTGTATTAAATATTAATCGATTTTGCTTTTAACTGGCAAACTGACAGATATTAAATTATTGTTTATTGTATCGACTCAAAACAGCGGACGGTAGTCATTGTTTTCATCAAAAGAATATAATATTCTCTATTCCCATACGAGGGTAGTATCAGATGTCCCAGTACTAATGTATTGATATTGGTTGTTGATTAGAAAAAAAAACAATGGGAAACCACGGCTCTGCTAAGAGAACAGCTTTGTTAACTGTTAATTGATCGCCAGTTTTTCTGGCGGGTCACATTCGAGTTTTATGGAGAGCTCGCGGAGCGATTAGAAGATTGAAGTTTTTGAAATCCCGGGGACAGGCGGACAGATGCACAGAAATATTTCAATCGGTTCTGCGCTGATCATGCGTATAATTATATAAGAGCGGCATTGAAATGTATGGATGTTTTTGTTGCGGGAATTTAACAATTTTCTGTACCACATCTGTTCTATACAGTGAAATTTTCAGGACGATCATACTATTATTATGGCTGTTCATGAAATACAGCCGTTTAGAGCTTAAATTTTTATACCACGCCCACTGATTCGACCCCGCTGAGTTTTTGAGTTTTTTCCAAACCTTTTTTCAAGGTGATTGAAGAAACAGTCATCTAGATGTTTCGAAAATAGGTTCCAGCGGGCAGGGCCAACCCGCTTAAGGTACCCTATTTCAACCGCCGATTATACAGCTACATGAAAATTTAAATCGAAAATCAGTCAAGACGTTTCCGAGTTTATACGTAACTAAAAAATGCAAACAAACAAAAATAAAACTTTTTTTATATGGGTGCTTTCACAGAAGTGTCAACCGTGATAGAAAAATTAAAAGTTCACAAATGTTTTTTCTATTTCGCTAACATAAAGTAGGCATGTGTTTTGTTAATATTTTGGATTGTAGTTTTTTAAAAAAGGCGCATTTTCTTTGTCTTTTGAATTTCCTCACATTTAACCGAATTTATAGAACTTAAGTTCTAGGGAAAAGGAACCTGAGTTTCAATAGAATACCGATTGGTTTGATACATTTTAATACAAATATTTTGTTTGTACTTTCATGTCTGTATATATTAAGTATATACGTATGTGTGTCAAATTATGTCCCCTCCACTTACTAAAATTTGTGTCTTCAAATGAATAGTTGCAGTATCTATATATCAAATTTTATTTGTCTAGGGTTAATACACTTTTGGCGCCCAGTACTATCTGGCTATCAAATTTTAACTCCTTCTTCGCGGTTAAATACATTTTGGACACGCCAACTGACTAAAATATGTATTTTTTTTCGTGTACCATCTATATATCAAGTATTAACTCTCCAAGGCAAAAATTCATAATTTTCACGCCACTCCACCCCTGATAGAAAATAAAAATTTCGTCTGCATATCTCATCCGACGAACAGTATCTGTGTACCAAATTTTATCTCCCCTCAGCAAACTTATCCAAATTAAAAATTTCGTCTGCATATTTATCTCTTTAGGAGTCAAAAACAGTTTGGTCATGCCTTTTCCGCCCAAATGATTTAAAATTAATTATCGTCTGCATATTTATATTCGTGTTGCCGAGTACTATCTGTGTACCAAACCTTATCTATGTAGCTCTAAATATAGGGCTTGCCATGCCCATTCCGCCAATAGGGTTAAAAATTCCAAATATACATGGGATACAGTAATATAATAATGTGATATTTTTGTTAAGATAGTTTTAGTTAGTGTGCATAGGAATCTTCAAAAATATTGAAAATGCCATTATTTGTATTCATAAGATAGAATAGATAATCGAGCAAGATTGTGAGAGTAAAAGTCATCAATACTCGCCTCATTCGCTTTATTCCACTTTAAATGCTTAAATGAGAAGAAGGAGAGAGCTTCTCGCATCTATTCTTTGACTCAAATAAACGGACGATTCCTACTGTACGCTTATTTGAGAAGATTGCCGATTGGCTTGACTACCCAAAAGTTGGCGTCTCTAACATCAAGGGGATCACTTTTTAGATATGAAATGAAGAATGGCATGGGTATGTCTAGACTCGGTCCCAGGTCACCTACATGATAGTTACGTATAACAAACGTTATCTTACGATTCCATATAAATACAAATATATATTTGAATCATGAACGCGTTACAACATATTATCAGTATTCCATACAATTATTTGAGTAATATTTCTGGAAACTAGAGCTAACGCAGAGAAAAAAAAACAGAAAATATGTAACACATATTCGTACTGATGATCACGCTGCAAATAGCAAAAAACTAAGTTTTTCTCTACCACTAAGTTTTATCACTGCTTACAATTCCTATTAATACACTCTCGCTAATACCTTACAACATTACAGCGCAATCGAATGCAATGCCATACGTATATGGTAAATGTTACCTTTATACACAAAATACGTTTTACACACATTTATAATATTGATTTTTACAACAGCTCTTAGTCAAAGTTAAAATTATGAGTAATTTTAGTTTTAAGTATGTTTTAAACGTAAAGACTTTATTCTTCGAAATTTTATTTCAAAACCAATTAAATTTTTTCTAGAGATTCAATTAGGATATAATTTAATAAATACTATAGAGGAATGTTTTGCAATGGCTTCTCTCATTCTCATTTAGTTATTTTAAAGCAATTGTTATGAAATGAAATATTTTGTAACGAATGTAAAAAGTAAGATCTTTGACAGCAACTCCACAACTGGCAGAACAGAAAAGGAGAAATATTAAGAAAACTTCTTAAAATTACCACTTGTATTTGATAAAATGTCTAAACGCCTTGGTTGAACACAAACTTTAACAGACTGGATTCTTAGTAGTATTTATGTATTGCTCTGTAGTTAATTACTACACTGACGTATACATAATGTTAATTTAAATTTACAAAACAAATATTAAGTATACGTATAGTTTACTAAGAAATAGATAGTACGACTGTAATCCAATACTAAGCGGATGTACTGCTGACATACTGATATAATAAATTTGGATAATTTTATATTTTAGTTATGTGTACGACAAATACTTTTGAAAAAAAAATAAATTAAAGCAAACCGAATAAACCACATTTCCCAAAAAATTTTCTGCTTACTTTGCTTTTGACAAACTAATCAGTATTCACATATCTCAGTAACTTCGCTTTACTCAGATTATCATACTCTCTTGGAAAATTATGGCGAACGATTACATTTTATAGACAAATGCAAATTCTGTTAAAATAACAACAGAAAATTGGCAATCAGAGAGAAAAACGTTATAATTTGATTTCCTAATCCTACGATATGTAAAACAAGTAAAACGACCATGAAGGACGCTAAGTTAAAAAACAAAAATAGACGAAAAAATTGTAGTTTATATAATTAGACATCGATAGTGGTAAACATTGTCGTCTTTAAGGTTGTAATAATTACTCTTTCCATCGCAGTAATAAACTATTGACACAAAAAAACAATGCTTATGCATATGTTTTTATATGACTTACATCAAGTTCTGATATGTAGCAGAAGATACTGTCATTTCAATGATAGATAACCAGTAACAAATCTTAGTCTATGTCTACGATAATATGCACGCTAATTAGTTAAATTTTACCATTATTTTTTTCGTTTTCGTTCACGTTTTCCATTTAGACTTTCTTGCAAATATCATAGAAACTCTTCTCATATGCACGTGCGTTCAACTTTCAGCTTACCTTATATCACACTCATACATACATAAGACGACACATTTACAGTTTCCTACTCCCTACTCTCTCTCGTCAACAACACGTAATCACATTGTTATATCCATGTGCATAATCTCTATGTTATATACAATTATTGACAAACAATAATTTCAACACTTTTCTCTGGATTATATAAAATATTTTGTTTTCACTGAGATACTTTTAGGGATTACGATGGCATGATAACAAAGAGTAATGGAAATTATTCGTATACCAAAGAAGATAGAGTGAATATTGAGAACAATAGAATATAATTGTATCGGATTAACCCATAAATATGGAAGTGCACACGTATGGCTGTATGTAAGACAACACACCTACAAATTCAAAAGTGTCACATGATTCAAGTGGAGATTTTTCTATAAAATTTGCTAGTTGCTGATACACAAAATCTTGGATAACTATGTCATTGCAAGTGTCCAATGGGTTGTTGGCTTAAGGTATGTTATTAAACTGAGCAATGCGGGTAAGATGTTTTATGCATTTAATGTAGATTTAAAGCATTTGTTTATAATGCTTTTCTCGTAAATACATGTCATGTATCGTAGCGCGATGAGTTGTACTGTTCATATCACGCATTAAACAGACAAATTTTTTACAGCAATCGAAGGTGTTGCTATGACGCCTGACCTAAGGGTCACTGGGTGGATAAAAGTTCATTTTCATATGAATCGGTAGCTGCATCGAGCATCAAAGGCTTGGTGTGGATGACTCTATGGGTTAAGACTGGATTGTTAAATGTGACACTTGATAACGTATTGTTAATGACAGCAAAGTGAACACACTGAGGTCTTAACATGACTACTCCCAGCCTGTAGAGGCGAGGTCTTGTTAACGAACTAAAGTGTTTGATTGAACTTTGTAAATGTTCGGAGGAGTAGTGTCCAATGGTGTTTATAGTATGATAATGATAAAAGTCATATTTGTGAAGTTAAGTGATTAAAACACGGATGGATGAAGCCAGTCGGATGGAAGATAGCAACATTGTTAATAAACACTACCTCGGTAGTTTTAACCCTGCTGATCCTAGAAATCAGTAAGATGGTCGACGAATATAAGCGGAATCTATGACTAGAACATTTGAAGCAATGCAACTTAA
This sequence comes from Muscina levida, assembly GCA_964034835.1. NCBI lineage: Eukaryota > Metazoa > Arthropoda > Insecta > Diptera > Muscidae > Muscina > Muscina levida. The sequence goes on from OZ035882.1 coordinate 9,101,669, forward strand.
GTTCCGGTATTGGTAAATTGTGGGCAACGGTCTTATCATTCTCGAATACTGGCAGTAGAGAAGACCAGACGGCAATCACATTTGGTGCTACCACTTTGACTGGCCCAAAGAGTTGCGCGTGTTATTTTAACCGTCAATTTATTGAGCACCCCGAGAGTGATAGGGCGAAAAGGCGAGTACTGCGTCGTATTCATGATCTTCGAGTCGAAGAAGTGCCACCACAATTTACAGTTGGAAAAGTTGCAGATGTCACCCGCAGCACAAAGTCATCCAAACCGCTAGGCCCTGACGGAATATCCATGTTGATGCTAAAACAGTTGGACATACCGGAAGTCGAGTATTAGACTTATGTCCTCAACTAGTCTCTGACCACTCTAATAGTACCCGAAGCCTGGAAAATGGATCATCAGCATGGATTTCGTAAGCAGCACAGTACAACTACTGCTTTACACTCCATTACCACACATACAAGTCGGGGTCTCAACCAGAACAAGCTCAGTAACAGGACCGTCCTCGTGGCGCTTGACTTATCAAAGGCTTTCGATTCTGTCCACCACGCCACGCTTTTCGATGACATCGCCAGCACGTCCCTCCCGAACTGTTTAAAACGTTGGATCGTAAATTAAATGTATGGACGCCATCGTATGTGGAATTCAGAAACAAGAAGTCCAAGCCCCGTAGAGTTAAACAAGGAGTTCCCCACGGTGGGCTGTTATCTCCGGCAATGTTTAACCTCTACCTTGCCGATGATTGTACGATTCTGGCGTCGAAATCGTCGGTTGATGACATATCTGGAAGGTTGAACGTCTACTTAGCTGAAATTACCGATATTATCGCTGTGAGAAAGATGACAACTTCCTCCACCAAACCATCGGAAACACTGTTTACTGCATGGATAGCGCAAGTGAAGGAGCAGCTCAACGTGATAGTCGATGGCATAACAATTCCAACCAAGGTCTTTGATATCACATTTGACAGCCATCTCAGATACACCGCGCACGCCACATCTATCTGCAACAAGGTGAGAAGTAGGAACAGGGTCCTTAAGTCGCTAACCGGCAGCACTTTGTGAATCGACAAAGAATCCTTGTTGACCTCATACAAACCGATAGGTCGGTCTGTGGAAAACTATACAGCTCCAGTGTGGTCACCGAAAGTGAGCGCGACACAGTAGAAGAACCTGCAGACATGCCAAAATGCCGCCCTGAGATCTGCGACAGGGTGCCTCCTAATGTCGTCTGTGGACCACCTACATGCAGAGACGAAGGTCATACCCCTGCACCGTCACAATTTCCTTCTGTCGAAGCAGTACCTTACCGGTCTAACCATCCCAAACACCATCTTATGCCACCCCCAGGCAGGTCAGGAAAGACCTTCTTGATCTAGTACGCAAGGTCTAACGTTTCAAAAGAGAGCCTCTTGACCTCTAGATTAAAGAGCATTTCAGGCAGGCTTTGCGGACATTCACCAGGACCAGGTAACCAGGTAAATAACTATAGAATGATTGTCGTGCTCGGGGAACACCCTCCATCATGGGCTTCGGAGGAAGAGGTATTACCGCGGCAGACAAGAGTTGTTTTGGCCCAAATATGATCTGGCTGATGAAGCCGTCTCAATTCGTACTGGGCAAAAATTGATGGCAATACGTCGAATACCTGTCCCGCTTGCAACCAGGGACCACACGACATACTACACCTGTTCAACTGTCCTGCCAAACCAACTCAACTTGTTCCCAGGTCCCTTTGCACCCACTCAGTGGAAGTAGCCACCATCCTTGGCCTGGAAACAAACACAGCAGGACATAATACACAAGGCGAACCAATTAACACCTAATGGACAACAAGACACATTCTGCTACAACAACAACAACTCCCTCGATAATTGGGTAGATAACTATTATTGAGACGTGATAAAAAATCTTTAAGCTGTTTGTATCTGCAGTCACGGATATAGTTTTGTTGGTGACGCAGGTATCTTTATAATCTATTTTTATACCAAAGCGTGGACAAGAATGCGTGCCTTAAAAGCGGCAATATAGTACGTTCATGTAGGGTGGAGGCCACCTTCTGGTTAGACCGTTAACGTGCTACTAGATATATAACACACAAAGAATATTCTGTCGGTCCCGTTGTGTAAGTCTGAAAATGATTCTACAACTGCGAGAAGCTCTCCCATGCAATTCAAAGGGACTATAAGTAAAGAAATTTAGTCTCACAATGGCTGCCTACATACATATGTCAATAAATCTTTCACTACACACTACTCCTCTAGATTTTTGTGTTTCTAAAAATTTAAAATAATTTTTGTTTTTTTGTTTTTTTTTTATTTCGTCTAATGTTCCCTTTTCATTACACCTCCTCTTCCCCATCAGCCCATTGATTGAGTTACACCATCCGTGATGTGTGAAATTTTCCGAATCCCACGACACGTTTTTGCTTTTGTGCAACCACAACCAAAAAAAAAGCTTGAAAAGAGAAACAAAGCCTAATAGTCGGCAGCTGTGGCAGTGGCAGTGTTTGAATAATAAACAATTTACCACAATATAGCGTCTATTTGTCTAACTGTCAGTGTTGTTGTTGGTGTTGGCGTTATTGTGCGAAAATTGCCACTGTAGTCCAGAACAGTAAAGCCTAACACGATACGGGGAAATTAAGAAATTACTGCCAACATGTATTCTGTGCAGTTATTGTTTTCAACTAATCAAAATTTTGATAAAACTAATCTTATGTGAACTGTGTAAAGACAAGACGAGTAACATCGGAATGACTCATGTTATAAGGACCTGAAAAATCAAAATTTTATGGCACGTTTTAGTTACCATCACAATGACTATCATGTTTTACATGAGCCATGTTCCTTAAGGGACTCATAGTCGTAGATTTCTAATTTGAAGTAGTATTTGTTGGACATGTGAATATATAATATTCGTTTTTATATTACAGCCTCAGCAATACAACTCCACAAGGCACAACGTAGATTATCTTAACCAAAAATAGTCTGAAAATTCCTTTTAAACTACAGTTAAACTACAACGAATTCTTCTGTGCCATTATAGCCAAAGTTGACGATTTTTTGACAAATAAGTGTTTTACTTGATATGTATTTTAGGATTTTTAGAACAAGCTGACAAAGAATTATATGTTTGACATGATATGCTAATCCCCTGATGAGGATTCAAAACTTAAAATTTTCTTACTGTATTGTTATAAAAATTGGATGTATAAAATTTCCCATCATGTTTTTTTCAAATATTATTTATTATTATTTTATATGATTATTTATTTTCAACAACCACTCCGCGTTACATGATGCTTACCTGTACCTCAATTTCGCGTCATCATCCAATTTCGCAACACAAGTGATAGTTTACGTAGCTGCTAAAATCATATTTCACGCTTCACATCGATCAACAAACGATGCATTCATTGTACTGTAGTACGGAAATTTTCTTTTTTCTTGTTGTAATATCAAAAGAAAATTTCTGAGAAAATTATTTCAGTTGATTGATAATCTTTTATTAATTGAAGGTGTGAATAAATGGGATTTTGTTTGTTCTACTCCTTCTACGACAAAGCTTAAAAGATTTAATCATTTTTTTGTCTATTCAAAGAAATTTGTTAATGTTGCCCTCACTACCATCACAAGTAAAAAAACTTGTTAAAGTCCATCCACTTTTAAAACGTTATTTATTTAGAGCCATTTAATTTCTGCTTAGTTAGAATGAGAATTTTCGGGTTAACAGCAATTGCTTTTCGACACATTGGCGATGAAACCACATGATAAATTGAGATTACAAATAACGTTGCCCAAAATAGATTTACACATTTGAACTCGAAACAGATAGTAGATATTCAAGGAATTGACCACAAAAATCGAAAAGCACAATTGTAGATTAGTACGAATTTATCACACAAATATAAAATGACCAACAAATCCCAAATGCAATTTATTGAAATAGAGGATATTTCATTGAAAACCAATGAAATTATTTGCCTTGGGGGGGGTGGGCTAAAGTATAGTATATTATAGATAAACGATTGCAATTTCATTCGATTTTGCAACATAAGGACACAGTCCTGGTAACACAGTATTGATCTATATATCTTTTATTGTTGTTATATATACAACGCGTAGTGGAATTATGGTGGCAAAAAGTTGATCATTTGAGTGTGCAGTATTAAAAATTTAATGACAGAGTTTAGTAAAGGAAACGCTGCAGAAACTGATAAATATTTTCTCATATTAATTTAAGTTATGTTTTTTTTTTTTGGAAATAAATGTATGTGAGGGACATTAATAGACAGTCAAGTTTTTCTAACAGCTCTGTAAAATGAAATCGATCCTTGTGTTCTGGCAAAAAAGAGCGTATAATTACTCAATGCAACAAATTTTTGACTCCTTTTAGTGTTTTGAAATGACCAAGGGCAAAAAATTTTTGTAAGATATTAATTTATCATGTATTTTTCTGAAACCGGAGCAATTTTTACGGAAACTCAAAATGTACCGTCTATATAATTCAAAATTAATTTTAGGGCCCACATCTTGATGGGGTAAATTTTATATGATCGTGGCCGATTGAATAAAACAATGAATTTTTTATGTTTAAAGAAATAATATCATACAAAGTTTCGTCGAAAGCGCTCCTGTACCTTTCGCCGCTGAACTTGTGGGTGGACTTTTAAATAGGACCTCCTTATGGTAATCTATTTCTGTTGTTACTGAAGGATCTAAGTTGGAACATGACACAGGGGCTGGAGTTTACAGCAAGAACCTGCAGGTAAACCTCTCTTTCAGGCTATATAATAAATGCTGTGGTTTTCAGGCCGAGGTACTGGCCACTCAGAATGCCGCGGCTGTGGATTCGATACTAGCAGACCGATAACCACCTGTATGAATAGCAAGGCTGCAATAAAAGCCATCAATTCTACATTGTGTATATCACGATTGGTAAAGAACTGTAAGGTGAAGTTGGATGGACTAAAGTCTCTAGATATCAGCCTCTGTTGGGTTCCAGGACATTTCGAGATCCCTGATAAAGAATCAGCAGACCTGCTGACCCGAGGTGGCTGCACTAAGTCTGATCATGATCTCTAGGAGATGTCCACCTGCCCATTTGTTACCTTTTTGGCTAAGTGGAGGATTAGATATAGAAAACAGCAAGAAGACAATGAATCTCCGAAACCGGCTATATAACTGCTAGAATATAGCAGATTCCGATTAGAGTGCATGGTTGACCGGTGCAGAAGTGATTTGAGACTGGCCTGTGGAATTCTGACGGGATAGTTCCATACCCGACTACTACCATGCGTGTGAGGACGAGAAAGAGTTCGAGACGATTAAAAGCCTTCTTCGTAGTTGTCCCGCTTAAACCCGTAGGAGGCTAATATACTTGGTAAAGGTTATATTCTGGAAGGGGACTCTCTCTCGCCTCAGTCGAAATAGGTAATTTAATAGGATTCATGCGGACACTTAGACCAGAGGTTTCATGCGGTGTAACCTATTAAAGATGACCGGAGGACATCCACGATTTTTCTTTTCTTTCTCTATCACTCCCCTTTCTCCTCCTTTTTGAGGCCAACTTAGTACTGCTTCGTCAACATTTTGCCATATTTAATTGGAAGAAAAATAATTTGTAAGGGGTTTGAAAACATTTCGTACGGAAAACTGAACTCAGTACCAGCCTTTAATGGACAATCAAAATGGATCAACGGATCTCGGTGTGTAGTGTGATTTGGTCCAAGTGTCCACAACCTAAATCTAAACCTTCATATAAAAAAACAAATTGAGGATTTATTTGAATTTACACGGTCTTCCTTTTGCCTAATTACACAGTACGACAAATGGAGACTAATTAAAAAACATAGCAGTGGCAATTCGCGAACAACTACCATCAAACCAACCACACTCATGGGAAGATATCGTGGCAACATATAATCAAGTCGCAGAAGAGACACTAGGAATTGTGCACTTACAAAGAAGATGCTGGATATTAGATGACACTTGGAACTTTGTCTCCCAAAGAAGGAAACTTAAGCTGCAGCTGAACAACAACAGCTAACCAGAACAACATGAGAAAACTTCCGCAGGAACCAAACAGTCGGTGATCGCAAGGGAGCGCTACTAACAAACAATGATGCACAGACGCAAAGATGGTGAGGCCATTTCGAAGAAATTAGTAACGTCAACATAGATGAAGCTACCGAAGACGAAATCAATAACAGCATCCCTGCACAAAACAACATAAGAATATCAATTTACCCTCCCAGTCTAAATGAGATAAAAAAAGGCCATTGGAAATTTAAGAAGTAATAAGGCAGCAGGCGAAGATGAAATACCAGCCGAAGTTCTACGTGCTGAGATCGAAACCACAGCTTAACTTCTACAGCCTCGTAACACATTAGTATGAGAGGAGAAAGGCTACATGTCACTTGGAAACAGGACATCATTGAAAAGTTACCGAAAAGAGACGTTTTACAAGATTGCATAAATACAAAATACTGGTAATCATAATGCAGGCTGCGAGATGAACCGGTGGGTTTCCGGCCAAATAGAAGCTGCTTAGATCAGGCCACAACTCTTCGCATTATAATAGAGCAATTTATAGAATGGCGTACTCCCCTGTATATACTATTCATAGACTATAAGAAAGCGTTTGACACCATCAAACGGACTGCCATATGGAAAGCATTGAGTAAGAAAGGAGTACCCTAGAAAATAATTCGTATTATCAGAGCAATGTACGAGAACGCAGTACTCTCAATTCTTCACAAGCAAGCATCAGCCAAACATTTCATACTAACGCTGGACTTAAACAAGAATGTTTAATTGTTTACAATCGTCCTGGAAGAGATCATGAGCGAATTCAGTTTTGAGAGAAGAGGAGTCACATGGAGTCTCTCAACTCGAGGATTTGGATTATGCGGATAAAAGACGATTAGTAGATAGCTACTGCTATCAGAGCAGTATAATGACAGCAAATGGCAGCGCAGAAACAGGTGCAAGCAGCAGGTGAAACAAAGCGAGAGAGGCATTCAGACGATGGCAATCAGTGTGGAGAAGCTCACAAATATCCAGACGAACAAATCTCAGAATATTCAATGCAAGCGTAAAGTCTACTCTATTGTATGGGAGTGAAACCTGGCTAGTTTCGAACACAATCACTCAAAAACTACAGGTATTCGTCAACAAGTGCCTCAGAGTCATATGCAGAACATTTGGGCCCCTACACCATCAGCAACACAGATCTCTTGAACTTAAGCAACGAGCAACCCATCCTCAAGCAAATTAAACGTAGGAAATCGAGGTGAATCGGCCATGCCATCAGGAAAATCCGGAAAGAATCACAAGGTTGGTCCTAGAGTGGAATCCTCAAGGCTCAAGAAATCGTGGTCGACCCAAGAACACCTGGAGACGAACGATACTTCAAGACCTGGAGAATGTAATTTTTACATGGGGAGACGTTAAAGTATCAGCTGCAAATCGAGTAAGATGAAGATGCTTTCTAGAAGCCATATGCTCCCAAGAGCGGTAACGGAAAAAAATTCACTAAAATTGTTCGCCAAAATTTTAGCTTTGGTTAGGCTGAACACCTTTCATTACAATCTGAAAGACTCTAGGCACCCTAAATAGCTCCTAAAGACAGCTATGGAACCGGTTTTTGTACCTTTACGTGCGTAAAAGCCAGTAACATTATTGAATATCAACCGATTTTAAGTTTCTTAGCGGATTTGGAAAGATGAAACTGCGGCCTTTCGAACGACATACTCGTATATAGTTATTTAGATTAAGACTGGTTAAAGATATACTTTAACCATAACATTCAACAAAAAGTAACGACTTTTTCTCTTAAATATTTTTGTTTATCGATATTGTAAACATAAATTGCTAGTTAATTATTAAATACAGTTTGACTTAGAATTATAAGAAGTTTAATTGCATTTAATTTTTTGCAAATTACTTGTACTCTGCATAACACTGTTAAATGCAACAGAAAATACTTAATTTTCGATGTTCTGCTAAAAATCCTTTGCCCTTTTTGTACATCCAACAATACATGCAAAAAAACTGGAAAAAATCTCCTCTCACAAAAAAAAATTATATAAATAATTACCACATTGTATGGCTCCCAGCAATTGTATGCAACAATCCATCAAAGTTAATTAAAATAATAATAAAAATTCCATTGATGACAAAGCACATTGCACGCATACTATTGAATATCTCTGCAGAGTTGTGTGAAAATTGCAATTATTTGAGAGAGGGAGAAAAAATAATGTTACATACGAATAAGAGTATGTGAAGTTGTACTTATGTATATGTAAATAGTAGTAATTGCCATGAAAATTAAATGTTCGTGTTGTGTGTACGTGTGTACGTGCATATGCATACGATTTTGCGCCTATGAACTGTACTGTGCAACGGTATTGAAAGCATCGTCATGCACATCATAAAAAGAAATCCGCCAATTTGTTTATGCAATAAAATATTAAAATGCAAACGGGGTTTTTTTGCGTAATGAGTTTAAAAGCCATATAAAATGTTTTAATTAATTGAAATATATTGCTGGTGTACACATACACACATAGGTGCATTCAATGCATGTGTATTCTTTTGGTTTAAATTGTTTCTTTGTAGTCAGCTAATTTTGGCAGAATGCGATTTTTGCTTTATATTGTGAATATAATTAAACTTGAATTTGTTTAAAGTTAATGAGAAAAAAAATTTACTAAAAATCTGATAGATACTTTTGTATGAAACATAGCTACTGACTAATTTGAAATCGTCAGTAGGATTTTTATATATGCCTGTAATAAGTTGTGAATAACGGTAAAAAAAAAGCTTATCGATTGTCATGATCTATGTTATATTTTATTTCTTGGCTATGTAAATTAACGATACAGTAATAAAACTCGACCCGGTTTGACGACTTCGATGTTTTATGATCTTTAGCGGACTAAACGTCAGTTTTTTTTTTTACTTTTATAATAAACATTATTATTATTGATGTGGAATTTATTTCAAGCTCAAGACCAGGGGTTTTGAAAGAAGTTAAAATTCGGATTCAGCCACGAATCCTCATCAGCAGACTTTGGTATAATGATTGCAAAGTCTTATGCACCAGAATTAACAACCAAATGAGAATTCTTTCTTGAGTGCATTATTATTACAATATTTAATTCATTTCTTTAGACCTCGTAACATTTGTTTCTGCCAAAAACACTACATAATGCATTCCATTAAGCAATATTAAAACTCTTGTAAATTATTACAGTTAAGTTTATTTGGTACACGTGTTGGGCATTATAAGTTTTATGATCGTTGCAACTATTCATAAAAGTGTATTTTCACTTTTTTTGTACTTAATTGAAATTTATGGCAAACAGCGCCTACAACTAAATATATAGCTGGAATAGAATTTTCCATTTTGCAAAAGTTGGTCAAAATCACATTCATTTAATCATATATAGCTGCAAGCGCACATAGCGAATCACAAACACAAACAACAGCCATCATGTGCCATTGAATTGAATAACCCACATACGACTGTAGTTGAACGAACAACGTGTGTGCGGGACTATGTCATTTGTGTCTGTGTTCGATATTTATACCTGCAAGGCACTTTACAAACAATAATATAAATAAATGTTCTCCTATATACACAATAATGGCAGTCCAATTTCCAATTTCCACCCCCGCTTATGACAAAGCGTAGCAGCAGATGTATAGCAATCAAAGTTGTACATGGATGTGATGGATGACTGGTATCTCGGTGGTATACTCTAGTCTGTTAGTCTCTCTCTTCCCCTCTTTGCCACAGTGTAAACATCAACTGAATTAGATTATTCCTATGTAATTTGCTTTAAATTGAATGTCCGAATTTTTTTTAATTGCATATAAAAATTTCTAAACGGAAATTTATTTCGTATACACATATTTCAATGTGTCATTGTATTGGTAAGGGTTTATTCATGTAAACATGTGAGTGATGTGTATTTATTCGGAGGGGGGGGGGGGGGGGGGGTGACTTTGGAATATGTGAACAGGTGCTGCATAAAAGTGTTGGAAATCTTAGTTAACATGTCAGTCCATCATCTGTCGTAATTCGTTGTGCAAAAGTCACATCAATTCCCAGGAAATTTATTAGCATTTGTTTGTCTAAAATTAAAGCGTTTAAATGGAATAAATAAATTTAACTGAATGTTTCCAATAAGCAATGGAATTCAGCTTGTAGTAATTGGTAACAATTCATTCCATCGAATATTTGTTATTTCTAGTGAAATTATAATTGTTAATGACAATTGTGTATTGAAATTTTAATTGTTAGCACAAATTATGGATAAATTAAAAAAAATACAATTCAGTTTGCACATATTTATACTCCTGGGAATATTTACAAATTAAAATGTAAAATTATTATTTCCGTATTGTACAGAATGGACCAAAAGCCAGACTACTCTTGATTCGATAGCTGCATCAAAAAACAGCCACGGCGGTTTGGGCGGAGGTATTTGGAAATGCAACAGCAGCCAATGAAAACTAAGTGCCATTTGATTCCACCCACTCTAGATACCGTGTATTAATATCAATATAACCAACGCGATCGTACCCAAATTCTGTATTTAGTAATGCTATAACAGGATAAAGGTTTGGATAGAAAACTGGAAGTCTAGCCATGTACCTTTTAGCCCACATTAGATATCGTGTAATAATATCAGTACTCCAAATGGGTGAGGGTATATATCAGTCAGTTCACTTGACTGAAATTTCCGCACTATTTTTTTTGTTGAAATGAAGATCAATGGATTCAATTGTTTAGAAAATAGATGCAAAAGTCCAAGTAGAGGGGTTCAACATAGAAATTTAAGGGATCCCAAAAACGTAAAGTGTATAGGAGCATCTCTTCGTGAGTAACGTAGACTCTCTACTCGAAAGAGGTAAAGCGCCTGCAATGAGCCCAATACATCATTACATCGCATTATTTCCAAAGCTATACAATTAGAAAACAATAAAGAACCGGAAATATATCCACACGTTAATTCTCAAAGGTTCCTGCTTACTAACGATTTACTGAGGTTCACCAGCTTAACTAAAAAATGTTTCTTAAACTATGCACACTTCCGCCTTAATGGGCATATAAACAAACAAAATTGTAGGTATTCAATTACACAGTGCAATTGTGAAAGATAGCCATAGGTCAGTATATTAAAACTTACAATGAAATTTAACGAGGATTTTCTATGTGGAACATTCTCTATCTCGACTCCCTATGTGTCCTTTTTGCCCTTATTTCGAGAAGTCAGAAAAGGACCTTAAAATGGGACATTTCATTAATTTTTGCTAATCATTTTGTCTCTTTTCAAAGCACTGTGAGACCAATGCCGCAAGGAATTTTTCCGCCCCCAGAAAATAACTTCCATCAAAACCTCCAAGGTTAGAGTATGGCAGCTTCGTCAACAAGTGGCATTATTGGGCCATATTTTTATAAAAGTTTTAAGAGCACATGCTGTAACAGTGAATACAAATTGGTATATTGTCATGCTATAGAAATTTGTTGCACCAGTGCTATTGAATTTTAATGGTTTAAATCATCGATGGTGGTCTCAGATGGTCTCAATCACACACCTGATTTTTTAGTATTCAACACAAAAACAAACACAAATATAGACAGCAAAACAATGTTAAGCGATTGTTGGGAGAGCATGAGAGCACGATTGTTATGAGAGCACAACATTATCACTGCGTAGAATTTGGACCGGCCGTGACATAGTGGTTAGAACACACGACTACCTTGCGGGAGATCCGTTATTCGATTCCCAGCTCCAGTCATCTACATTTTTCTCTCATTGGCAGTCCCCTCGATAAGTGTCGAGAAAGGTTAGCTTTACCCCGGCGAGCGATAATTTGGTGAAGGGATTAAAGTAATACCAACAAAAAATCCATTGACCAATAAATGAGACGTTAAACACAAGATCACCGATAAAAGGAAAGTTGCAAGTCCAAAATTAATAGTTAATTAAAAATAATGCTACCAGCTTTTAACATATTTGTGATTTCTCTGTTTTTCATACATTACCCATACCCAGATACAAATAATGGAACTACTGGCTACGATCTACCAAACACAATAGCAACAACAACTTCAGCATTACCAACTAAATGCAAACAACCATCAGCGGTCAACAATAATTAGCATAAAGCTGGCGGCAAAATTTGTTTAATTATTATCAAACGAAAAAATCCAACTATGATTTAACAATAATTTATATTCAATTGCCCCAAAATAAATCACTCGATATTTGCCATTTACTATAAAAAATTTTAACATATTTTGCACACTTAATTAGTTGCAGCCAAAATTGTTGTTGCCACTTCAGTAGCTCCGGTTGCAATTTGCATAATTGTTTTATTTTTTCACTAAAGTTAAGCAGTCAACCCCTACTGCATTGGAATGATGGCATGAGTTTTGCATAAAATATGCAAAAGTTACCCAATTATTTTCAGCTAAGTTATCTATTCACTATGTTTAACTAAAACAAGACTCATAACAATACAGTCAACTAGCATAAATGTTGTATTGCTAATTGAGCAAAATTCGTTTTTATTTTCAGTTTAAGACGAAGTTTTGGATATCTCCATCGAGTCAAGCAGCACATTTAGACAGCATAGGCCAATTTTTAAGTCAAGCAGCACTTTAAAGGATCATAGATCAGTCACTAAGGTAAGTTTACTTTCCGAATTCAAGGTATTTTTTTAAGTTTTAAACCAAATTTTTCATATTTACTTTCTGTTATAAGTCAACACTAAAGAAGAAATATCAAATCGATGTGTTGCTCTGATTTATATTGATTTTTCTCTTTTAACATAAAAATTTTCCGATATGTACGTTACACTTGAACTGTATGATATTACTTATGAAACTATAGCTAAAATAAAGTTAATTGACATTTTCAGTTTTTCATTTTGTCATGCTGTTGCTCCTTATAAGAACAGCAACATTTTATAGGATAACATGTATCCAAAATTTGTTTAAAGTGTGAACTTTTTATCACACTACGATACCGACACAGGTGCCAAATTGATGAGCACAATTTGGTTTATTTTCATAAGTTTTTCATATATACCATGTCAGGATAAAATTGACTTCAAAAATGTCCTTTAAAATTAATGTCCTTAAAATCCTTTGAAAATCTCAAACAAGTTATACGAAAAACTATATGTTCTCCTACTCCTAAAAATTTCACCATATATATTATATTATAGATATTTATAAGTTAATTTTAAATAAAAGTTTGCATAAAACTCTTTCAGAAAAAAGTATATTTTTCTAATAACGTCGAAAACTACTCCTATTTTCTGTGCTCGATTATATAACAACTTAAGTTGCAGCCTCGAGCAAATGCTGGTATCATTTCTATAATTTAACATTATGAGAAAAAAACTGAAATTTTGCTGTTGTTGCTGTTGTTTCGATTGAACGCCCCTTCCCTGCTCCACAATAAAGGGATCATCCCTACGTTTTCGGCCCTCAGGCTAATAAATGGCGTGAGGAAAGTTCGACATATCTTTTAGCATTCTGTTGGTATAAACTTTGTCTTTGGTGCTGCTGCCGCTTCAACTGCTGTTCTTACTTTCATTTATTTATTTTATTTGTTTTCCTTTTTTTTTTTTCGGTAATTTTCCACTTATTTTCCTTTATGTTTGTCCCCTAATATCTCTAAGAGCAGCCGCCTAGGGGGCGGAGGGAGTGGTGAAGTAACTTAAAGTTTGTCTCTATAGAAAACAAAATGATAAGAGGTGTTGGCCCATATGCTGCTCGCGGTAAGAGCTACCTTCCGGGCGACTTGTTGTAAACGTCGCATTGTCTCCGCCGTTTTATAAGCAACATCAAATTTGGTAACGTTTACACTTAAAACGTTTCAAATGTACGTCTAAATACGAACAGAATGTCGCGTCTTTAAGGCGGCATTTTGCAATTTATGGCATTGCCATTGTTGTGGCGGTGGCTGTGACTGCTGCCACCCCGTGTGTAGGTTACCGGTGCCACTAATGCTTAACCCCAACAACTCAAAAGTCACAAAAACCTATGAAGATAAACTTATTTTTTTGCTGCATAAGCAGCTGGGTTTTTAATATTCGTAAATAACATCACAACGTGCACAAGGGAAAGGGAAGTCGTAGTCGAGGAAAATTCAAAGGACTCAGTCATCACAACACAAAACCAATTTGCCAGAGAACGATACAACAAGGTAACAACATGCTTAACATCCAGCAGTAGTTAGTGTCCTCCAACTTGAAGGGGGTGAGGACAAGATTGTAATTCCTGCCTTTACTTTCTTAAATATTGTAAAGTCAAAAGGTGGAAATGCGGGGTAATGAGTAGAAATTTATGTTATTGCGCATCTTTTTTCTTGGTTTTTTTGCTTTGGTTGGTATACAAATGCGTTCTTGGCTCTGTCAACAATAATTGAAACCGAATGTTGATGTTGAGAGGATTTTGTATATCTTCTTCGTCTTTTCCTCCCTTTTCTTGCTCCCGCTTTGTTAGCCAGCCTTGTTATCTTGTTAAACACAGTGTTTTTTTCTACTTAGATTTCCTTGACATTGCTGTATGCCAATAAAAACGATAGTTATGCAAAACTTTCGATATTTTTATGGAAATTTTATGGCAACATCAACAAAGAGATTGTAGTTTTGTAGATTTAACTAAAAATGGGTTTATGGTTTGTACAAAAACAAAATAAACTCTTTCTTTGACTATAATTTGTATCAGCAGAAGTTTTTTTCGATTTTGTTCTGCTTACATGCTTGTTCTCAATAGCAATCAGTTACTGAAATGACTCACAATTGTGACTTGGGGTTGTATGAGTATTATATTGATATGCGTAGGAGGCGTATGAGTGATGATTAAAGTAATTGTTTCCAATGTAGTTGGTGTGGCATAATTGTGGGTGGGCGACAATTAGAATATGGACTGGTAAAAAGGGGAAAATAGGAGACAATCTAGTAGTAGAAAGTAGCAAGTAGCAGACATTTGGACTTTTGGTATCTTAAGACGTAATTCTTGTTTTTTAAAACAATTTTAGTACTCATGTACACAACAAAATTTCCTCAGAAAACTATGCAATTTAGAGAGATGTATGTATGTAGGGGATATTCCACAACTCTTCCATAAAGAATTTCAAAGAAAGTGATATTCCATTTGTGCTACGGCTTAAAAATATTTCTAAGAATGATATTTACCTAAACACATTTCCGTTTTTCTTTTCAATCAACGTTTTCGAAGCGTACTTTTAAAAGAAACATCACTTACATTTTATAAAATCAATTAATATAATTACATTTTATGTTAACTTGTTAACATATGCAAAATTAAGATATAGCAAGTTAGATTAATTTTAAAACCTCGACAA
This sequence comes from Muscina levida, assembly GCA_964034835.1. Classification (NCBI taxonomy): domain Eukaryota; kingdom Metazoa; phylum Arthropoda; class Insecta; order Diptera; family Muscidae; genus Muscina; species Muscina levida. The sequence goes on from OZ035882.1 coordinate 9,117,079, forward strand.
ATGGATTCTTACAAAGTACAACATTTTTCAGCTAATTGATTCGGGACTCAATTCTGAGAATTGCACATGAAAGTAGCCCCAAAAAGAAGAACTTCTGCATCATTCGTGTTGTCAAGTTGGCTGCATTAATAATTATTAATTATTAAATCAAATTATAATTTGATAGTCATACGATAATTTGAATGCCCGTTTTTACAATTTTTTCTACACTTTTTAACATTTCTGGTCAATAATTGAACTACAACAAAAATACTTTTATAGTACCAATTAGTACAATTAATTGCACCAAAATGTAATTTAATTGTACCCAAAAGTACTAAAAATTATAATTTATTGTAACAAAGAGTGCATTTTATGGTACCGAAAAGTAAAATTTTTAGTATCAAAAAGTACAATTGGTTGTACCAAAAAGTGCAATTTGTGGTACCTATTAAATATGGTACCAAAAGTAACAATCTATGGTAACAAAAAGTACAATATATGGTACCAAAAAGTGTAATTTATTGTACCGATTCAATATCTTAGTAAATTTTTGGGACCAAATAGTAAAATTTATGCTACCAAAAAGAACAATATATGATATCAAAAAGTACTATTTACCAAAAGTACAATTTATTGTAAAAAAATTTCAATTTATGGTACCGAGTGCAATCCGTACAATTTATAGTACCAAAAACTACAATTTATGGTTCCAAAAAGTACAATTTATTGTAACAAAAACTGCAATTTATGGTACTGAAAAGTACAATTTATGGTACCAAAATATGCAATTTATGGTACATATTCAATATCTAAGAACAATTTATTGTACGAAAAAGTGCAATTCACGGTACCTACACAATATCGAAGTACAATTTATGGTGCCAAATAGAACAATCGGATGTAACAAAAACTAAAATTTATAGTACTAAAAAGTACAATTTATTGTAAAAAAAGTAAAATTTATGGTACCAAAAAGTACAATTTATGATACCAAAAAGTGAAATTTGGTACTTATTCAATATCTTTAACTGTGCTTCAGACACAAAAGAGATATTCCGTACGGTATACCGAGATATAACCACCTTGAGCAAAACAAACTCGTATTGCCATTAAATTACACAGTACAACCTGAGAACTGCAGGTGAAAGTAGCCACAAAAAGTAAAAGTTCTGCATCATTCGTTTTGTCAAGTTACATGTCATAATTATATAATATCGATTTGAAGTAAGTAAGTATCGTATAGGGGAATTTATCACGTTTTAGGCATATTGTTATTACAGTAATTCTCAGTATTGAGTCCCGAAATCATGTGTTGTACTGTGTTATTCATTATAACCGCAAAAAACACAAGAAGAGTTGAAATTCACTGGAATCTTCATAATTTCCCTTACTTAATTACTCTTCATATTACACAGTGGAACAACTTTTTGAGAATATTAAATTCCGTAAGGACATGTCCCACCTAGGTCAAATTTTTTTATGGCCTGGTAAAGTTTTTTTTTTTTTTGATCTAATATAAAATTTAAATAGGTCGTAAAAACCAATGTTTCTAATTGTTTAAGGGCATTTTCGATATCATATGTATTTAATGACATTTAACAAGGATCGAAAAGGACCTTAAAGTCGACCCAATTCAAATCTTTTATTAAAATGTTACTCTGAAAATATTACTTGGACTGCTCTAAGACCAAAAACCAATATTTTCAATTTTTACTAAGCATTACGTCTCTCTGTCAGTGTCTCTATGTTTCTTATTGTTTTAGCGCCTATTCGATAAAATATGTCTTCAATGAATATAAATGAGGATTTTGTTGTGAAATAATGTATCTTTCTATATCGACTCCTTGTATGTCCTTTTCGTCTTTATTTCGAGAAAAGTCAGAAAAGTAACATTAAATGGCACTTTACGTCTTTCAAATGTTCTACAAAAATGTGGCTCAGAAAATTTTAATCAGTGTGTTCTAAGACAAAAAAAGTGATATCATTAACTTTTACTAGTGCATAGAGTAGTCAGTTTGGGTAATAGAATTATTCCGCCCCACAATGATCAAAATTTTTTTATGCAGTGTTATTAGAATGAGACTAATCCAGTGCAAAAAATGTAGTCACCAACTGCTGATTCCGGAACGAGGCGCATGTGATACCTTCAACGATAACGAGGCTGAAAAATAATAAATCAGCCGGTTCTTATGGACTTCCGGCTGAGTTTTTCAAGTTCAGCGGAGAATGGCAGATAACGAGCATGCACCAGCTCCTAAGCACGGTTTGACTTAACGAGTACATGCGCATTGATTTGAGTCTAAGCGTATTATGTCCTGTAATGAAAAGAGGCGATGTAAGTTCGTGCTCCAACTACCACAAGGTTAACATTTTACACAACGCATTTAATGTATCGTCAAGTGTGCTATGTGAAAAACTAAAGCCAGTGTTGTCCAACCTGATTGGGCCTTATCAGTATGGGGTTATGACACGATATATCAACAACTGACCAGATATTCACACTGCTGAAAATCCTGTAAAAGACTTACGAAAACCAAATCGACATATACGAGTACCATTTCTTCGTCGACTATAAGGATGCCTTCGGCTGCTAAATACTGCGGAAACTACTCGAAGCCATGGCCAAAAACCAAATCGACACATTTGAGTACCATCTCTTTGTCAACTTTAAAGATATCTCCGGCAGCCGGATGTGGCAGAAATTACTCGAAGTCATGGCTGAGTTTGGTATTCCAGTGAAGCTGATACGTCTTTGCAGTATGACCTTATTTGACACGAAATCATCAGCGAAAATTGGCAAGGATTTTACTGAACTATTTTATACCAGACGAGGCCTACGACAAGGCCACAGCCTACCGTGCGATCTCTTCAACAATGTGATGGAGATGATAATGAGATTCATCTAAAGCCGATATTCATCAAAAGCGTAGACATTATCGGTCGAAAACTGCGGAATGTCACTACAGCCTTCTCAGGTATAAGAAGGAATCAGTTCAAATGGGGCTAACGGTGATTCTGGACAAAGCAAAGTAATTAGTTTAAACGAACAAAGAAACCACTCGTTTGGGACGAAGAGTGAACGAAGGCAACTACAACTGCGAAGTAGTAGATGATTTCACCTACTTTGGCTCCGCCATCAATAAAACAGATAACGAGAAACTTGAAATCCGGACTAGAATCCTGCTTGCAAATAGATGCGATTTAATGACAGAGCCCCTTCTCGACGAACAAAAATCCAGCTATAACAGATACTCGTTCTACCTATCTTGATGTATTGTTTCGAATCCTGTGTTATGACACAAGCAGAGAAATCGGTACTGGCACAACTCGAGAGAAAAATACTCCGTAAAATATATTGACCTATTTACATTAACGGAGAATATCGACGTCGTATGTATCACGAGTTGTACACTGACATTGACGTGGTCAGTCACATTAAGGTGCAGTAGTTGCGTTGGCTAGATCATGTGATACGCATGGATAGAAATGCTCCAGCTCGAAAAGTCTTCGACAATGAACGCTATGGACGGCGCCGAAGAGGGCCAAAACCAAAACTCCGATGGAATCATCAAATTACTGAGAACTTTACAGAACTTAATGCAAAAGATCGAAGCGCATGTAATATTTTTTTAAGTGCGGCACATATTCAAAATATACGATTGGAAGGAAGTCCCAGCTAAGTAAGTAAGTACTAATGGCACATAACTTGGGCATAAGTGTCATTTGTATGGGGATACCAGAAGCGCGATTAGCCGAAATACAGTATCGTCGAAGTTAAAGGTACAAAGGATTGTATATGTTGAATATCTACATTTAATTATATAATAATACTGACACATTTTCATTAGGTTCTGTGAAGGTTTGCTCGACTGTCGTGTCCACTAACCAGCCAGACGAGCAGACATGACTCAATACTCCAAAAGAGTCCTGAAACGAAATTAGCTTTAAAAAGTACCTCGTCCATGGCGTTACTTTTTTTTTAATAAAAAAAAATTTAAACATTTCCAATTAAACCAAAAATTTGAAAATATTATCAGTACTTTATTTTTGAAATTTTAAATGGCCCACCCTGTATATATATCATCTTCCTCATGGTTAGGGTATAAACACACACAAACCGTTTTAGAAAGTTAAACAAATCTCCACTCTTTATGCGTTAGCTTTTCAAATAGTTTTTAATTAATTTGTTTGCTTTTCAATCTGCAACAGTATTTTTATTTTTTTGTAGCTCCCCCAGATATTTATTTGTCAGTTAGCTTGCTTCTTTTGATTGCGAAAATGTCGTGACTGTTGTAACACTTGTGTGTGTAATGCTAACAAACGTTGTATGGTCGTGTCTACTGGCACTCGTAGAAAGAGGGTAGGAAATCCTTTGTTGCATTACAACTTCTCGACAGTTTCTATTACTGTCGACATTTCAATACAAGTATTTATGTTTTTGCTGTTACTGTTCTTTTGTATGAGTTGGAAGTTAGTTGTTTGTATTTGTATTTTATTTTCTATTTGCTGTGTTGTTGTGTTTGTTTTTTTTTTCTTCTGCTCACCAGTTGGTGTTGGTTTTGTGCCTTCACTCATTTTGGTTTCCTATTGTTTTGGTGCCTGACCGCTGTCAGTTTGGCCGTTATTTGCAACGGAAGTTCAAAACTCTCATTTAATGACATCGTTATACCGGAAGTTTGTGTAAAAACCACTGGCAAATGAGTTTCCGTTTTAACAACAACAACGTAACACTAACAATGTGTTACTTTATTACGCTAAAGCTCGCTACGGCGTTAATTTATTCAATGCAATTGCAAGTTAGCTACATTATTTATATCAAAGCATAAATTATTGTCCTTTGAATGTTTTTCTAGAAAAACAAATTCCCATTACGACAAATTTGTTTCAAATTAGTTGGAGCCAATCGCAAAAACACACACACACACAACAAATTACTATTCTTAGTATGTTAAAAATACGAATGTAAGTCTTAAGGAAGGGGGAGAGCTTGCTTATGTGAAGGAATTCCAAGAACACCAGTATGTAGCTGAATATGTGAGTTACATTAACATTTCCCTTGATTAACTTTTATATGTCAAATAGGAAGAAATATCACTCAGCCTTATTGGGGTAAGATTAAGTTAAAAATATATTTGCCAATTTTGTGTTTTTGGAGTTTTTTTGTATATATTCTTAACTGTATGATAAACATGTAAAGAGCCGTCCTTGACATGATGGGTAGAACACGCGCCTATCATACTGGAGATCCACGGTTCGATTCCTCTCTTCAGTCATCATGTTTTTTCTCTGCTGTCGACAGCAACTTCGCAGTAGAGTGTCTAGTCAATCAGCATGTCTAGTAAAAACTTTTCAAACAGGACTTATGGATTCGTTTCTGAGCAAGTATGTGCCGTTATTGTATTGTGAGTCAAGGTGATAAACTTGTGTAGAATGACAAAAAGTAAATAATTTTTTTTTATTATTGCTTTATTGATATTAAATCATATGTAAGTTTTCAGCTTACGAAAATTATGTAAAAGAACTTTTAATAGGTGCGGGTCAATGAAGGTTGCCCGCGGCATCTATGTTGTCTTGGCAGCATCTGTCTACACTATGGTTTATTTTATATTCACTGATGCCGAATCATCACGACAAGTTATGGGATTCAACAACACTTGTATGGAATTAGTTCCAAACATATCCTTTCTGGGTAGTTTAGTTGATGACAAATTTTATTTTCCATTACCTTACGGTTCCAAAGAACTTTAAGAAATGCCAATTTAAAATTGATTCACAAAATGCCTTAGCCCCAGGTGTAACCAATCTTACAAACATGTTTTCTTTATTTACCTACTAAAGAATACGGAAGAACAACCTTTCCATAGCATGGGGTCAATGGATCCTTCCGCCATGATTTTATGTTTTTATACATAAAAGTTTAAATTTCGATTCTGTCACAATAGGCCTCTGAAATATATAACTCCTTGTTATCAACGGAAGTCCTTGGGCTAACAAATTTCCTAAAAGGATATCCTGCATAACAGACACATAAAAACGACACAAAATTTTTAGACATTTCAATCAACACAACATGAAAAATTCCGAAAATAATCTCTTTACACAAAATCTTCATTATCGACACATTTATGCAATATGACCACAACATCCTTTAAGGACATACAAATAAACTAAAAGTTTGGCATGTGGACAGCTAAACAATCTCAAACTACAACAAATACAAAAAAGTAAAACAATACCCAACAATGTTACACACAATGATACCAGCACATCTAAAACAATCAGCATAAAAAAAACTTAAAAAGTCAATAGAATATAATTTCTATAGCAATGCCAAGGGGATGAAACAAAAACTTGTATATATCTATAGAAAAAAAAATTCTTTCCGGAAAGTTATTTTACAACATGTAAATGCATTTCTTCTGTTTTGTGTGTGTGTGTGTGTGAGATTTTTTCCTTTTTGTACAAAATCGTTTATCTAACTAAACCTACACCAACAACAACACCAACAAAGGGCACCAGCACCAGCTAGAAAAAACAAACAATATTGAAATTGTTATTTTCAATTTTGTTAAAGTAACATGTTGGCATTCATTTGCAGTATCCTCCTTATGTGCAGCCGTAACTCATATCCTTGTTATTTGTTTTCCTGTCTGTCTGTCTGGCACTAAAAAATATTTGAAAAGTTTAAGCAAAGATAGCAAAAGTACCATATGCACTTTTGTTGCCTATAAATTAAAAGTTGTGAAGTAACAAAAAAAAAGAACAAAAATTGAGAAAAAGTGATTAGTTGAGCACAAAACAGATGTTGGGTTTTTCTTCAAAATTAATTTGGCAAAATAGAAAAGTTGACCAAATTGTTGTTCTGCATAAACTTGTTGTTATTGTTAAGCTGTTCTTGATAGTTGTTTGCCGGCCACCAACAATAAATTACAAAAGTAGAAAATTTTCTTTTGTATATGGAAATTGTTATAAGTTTTTAAACTCTTTTTTTTTGGGTTGACGAGAGGTTTTGGATGGGACTTTGTAAGTGTTTGTAGAATATCAAGTTATGTAGTTATTGTTTAATGGCTTTTACACGAAATTTTTACGTGACTGATTAATTTTAGAGTACAGCATTTTTCGGCTCATTGATTCGGGACTCAATTTTGAGAATTGCACGTGAAAGTAACGCTAAAAATGAGAACTTCAGCATCATTCGTTTTGTGAAGTTGGCTGCATTAATAATGTAATATAAATACGAATTTTTATGCTCAATGTGGATTTTTAGCGGTTTTTTTATATTTTAACACGGTTATATCTAGGTATACCGTACGGAATTTCTATATTGTGTCTGAAGTTGTATATATTGAATAGAAGATACCCAACCCTACAAAAGTGCATCAAGCGCTTTAAAAATGCCAATTTTTTATCATTACTACCCTTTTTTCAACTTTTTGCTAAATAACTGCCTTTAAAATTAAAAAAGCTTAATTAATTGTTTCAAAAAGTACTTTAATGTACCAAAAAGTTCAATTTATGGTACCAAAGAGTACAATTTATGGTATCTAAATGTGCAATTTATGGTACTTAAAAGTACAATTTATGGTACCAAAAAGTGCAATTTAGTATACCGAAATTTTTATTTATGGAATTTATGGTACCCAAAAGTACAATTTATTGTACCAAAAAGTACACTTTATTATAACGAAAAGTGGAATTTATGGTACAAAAAACTACAATTTATTATACTAAAATGTACAATTTATTGTACCAAAAAGTAAAATTCATTGTACCAATAAGTGCAATTTATGGTACCTTTTTCAATATTTACAACTTTACTGCATACACAAAAGAGATATTCCGTAAGATACGCCGTGGGTGCCGTTGGGGACCTGCAAGATTTAAGGATATGCAACTGGAACGTCCGGACTCTCTATAGAGAACGTGTCACAATCCGACTGGTGAATGTCCTCAAAAGATATAAGGCTGACATCACCGTCATCCAGAAGATGAGATGGACGGGACAAGGATGCTCGCGACGTAAAAATTGTGACACCTATTACAGCTGCCATGCCGAAAAGCACGAAGATTCAGACATCTTGTCTCGCAATTCAATCCTGTTAGTGATCGAAAAGCCACAATCCGCATCAATGCGAAATATTTCTACATTAAGCTGACTTGCCTCGACGGAAGATAAAGACGATGGATTAAAAATGCTTTTCACGAGCGCCCAGAGGAAACATACGACCGCTGACCTGGCCACGAAAATTAAATTATTCTGGGAGACTATATTGCAAAAATAGGTAGGGAAGATGGTAAATTCAGCACGCATACCGACACTTCAGACAACGGATTTCGTCTGGTTAGCTTCGCAGCGGAGAGGAACATGGTAATGAGTGGAACTAGATTCCAGCACAAAGATATTCACAATTGAGCGAAAAACGCACGTAACCAAACACAAAAAAAGCTGAACATCGCGAAGCTGCAACCCCTAGAGATAGCCACTGCCTAATCCAACCATCTCTCCCAAGTTCTACAACACAACGCCTATACTTCTAACGTTCCCGATACACAGTGGCAGCATATTACGCATTCCAAGGCATACCAGATGAATCCTGGTATGATAAAAAATACCGTATAGCGTCTGATAATTGGGACCGGCCGTGGCATAGTGGTTAGAACACGCGACTACCATGCGGGAGATCGCAGGTTCAAACCTGGCTCCAGTCATCTTAAAAAAAACATTTTCTTTCATTGTCGGCTCCCCTCGAATGTTGTTGACAGCAACTACGCAGTATTAAGTGTCGAGTCAATCGGCGTGTCTAGTAAGAGCTTCTCAAACAGTGACGTTCTCATTCGTCGATAAACAAGTAGGTGCCGTTAGTTGTGAATCTAAAAATAGAAAGCGTGTTAGTTCACAACAACGCGAGAAGCTATCCCATACCTTTGGAAATGCAAAGGGAAATTAAGTCTGATAAACAGGATGCTGCTTATAGGGCAAACCTACAGCAATTGCAACGAGGGCTGTTACAGAACGGCGCAAAGAAACAGTAAAACAGGCGAGACAGCTATTTAAGCGGGAGAACGAGTATATAGAGCAGAAAAGTAAAAGCAAAAGGCTACGTCCTGTAAATTCAAGGATGGAAATCCGTTTACAGATAGGCAGAATGTCCTGCAAATATGGAGAAAATACGTCCAGCAACTGCTGGTTCCAAAGGCAGAGCACATGAAGGTATCATGACAATAGTCGACGACGGCCTAGATTGCCCACCACCACGTCAAGACGAGGTAAGAAGAGCAATATAGCGGCTGAAAAAGCAATAAAGCAGCCGGTGCCGACGGACTTCCGGCAGTGCTCTTCAAGTCTGGTGGCGAGAAGCTGATAACGAGCATGCACCAGCTACTTCGCATGGTTTGACCTAATGAGTTCATACCCTATGATTGCAATCCAAGCGTATTATCTCCTGTGCTGAAAAAAGGTGATCGAATTGTGCACTCCAACTTCCGCGGGATCAGCCTTTTACCCATCGCATATAAGGTCCTGTCATGTGTGCTATGTGAAAGACTAATGCCAGTGTTATCCAACCTGATCGGGCAACAACTGACCAATTATTCACACTTTGCCAAGTCCTGGAAAAGACCCAAGAGAAATAGATCGACAGGTACCAACTTTTCGTCTACTATAAAGCAGCCTTCGAGAGCCCTATACGGCAGAAATTACTCGAAACCATGGCTGAGTTTGGTATTCCAGCACAGCTGATACACAGCTGACTGACAGGAAGTTTTCAGTGAAGGTTGGCAAACACCTTACGAAGCCATTCTATACCAGACGAGCCCTAAAACAAGGCGACGGCACCATATTCAACAAAAGCCACATTTCACTCGCGTGTGCTGAAGACATAGACATCATCGGTCGAAAATTTCGGGATGTGACTGCAGCCTTCTCAAGTATACAAAAAGAATCAGCGATAATGGGTCTAATGGTGGACGAAGACAAAACGAAGTTATTAGTTTCAATGAACAAAGAATCTACTCGTTTGGGAAACTGCGCACACCTCGCCTGAATGACGAATGGGTTGACCTAAAATGGCAACAAAAACGAAAAATGAGGTTTTGTTGCGGGTAAATTGTACATTAAAAATCCACTTTAATCAAAATCCTAGCTGATCCTTTTATAAGGTAAAAGAATTTTTCGTTTTTTTACTCCGTTTTGAGCTTTCTTTTAGAGGTGACGTTCTTTGCCCCATGATTCCTCCATCAAATCATAAACCTATTTATCGTTTTTGTTGCTATTTTAGGTCAAACTATTTATAATTCAGGCGAGATGTGAGGAAAATATAAAATTTTTGGAAAAATTAAAAGACTTAGTTTTTTTCCGCAAAGCTTAACTTAGTGCAGATAACTTAAATTTAGACAGAAGTGTCCTAAAGCTGAAGTCTGTACGCTTCCAATAAGATATAACAAGATATATTAAATAGTTTGACCTAAAATTGCAACAAAAACGATTAATGGGGTTTTGTGGGGAGTGAATTGTACATTAAAAATCCACTTGAATCAAAATCCTAGGTTATCCTTTTTATAAGATAAAAGGATTTTTTGTTTTGTATCTCCGTTGTCGTGTTATATCTCATTGGAAGCGTACGGACTTCAGCCTTAAGACACTTCTTTACAAATTGGACATACCAAGCTTAACAGAGAGTATCGAAATCGCATGTATCACGAGTTGTACACTGACATTGACGCGGTCAGACACATTATGGAGCAGTGATTGCGTTGGCTAGGTCAAAAAATTGATGGACGGCGCTGAAGATGGCGACCAAAACTCCGTCCAAAAAAATAAGGTTACTGAGAACCTTGCAGAACTTTGTGTGACTAACTAGAGAAGAAGTGCAGAAGATAAACGCTTATAATATTTTACTACGAGCGGTAAAGAATCCAAAATGATTGCAAAGAAGTGCCAGATTAAATATACCGAGATATAATCTTGTTAAAATATAGAAAAAGTGCTAAAAATATACCTTAATGCATACGATGCATAAGTTCTTATTTTTGGGGCTTCTTTCATGTGCAGTTCTTAGAATTGAGTCCCAAAATCATGTATTGTACTGTGTTATGTATTATACTAATGCTAAGCTATTGCAAAGTGAATGAATATTTAAAAATTAGTTTTATATAACATACACAAAACAAAAAATCTTTAAATTTAACATACTTTTAAAATTCTAACTTCAATGCTTACTTTAAATTCCTTTCTATCCAACAATGTTATTTTACACCACACATGGAAAAACATCAATTACTAAATAGTACTACTGGCGTAAAAACAACAAATTATTTGCTATAGCCAATATATTATTTGGTGGACTCATTCAATCTTCCTAATTTCAAACAAAGCGGAGTACCAGCACTGGCCACTGGGCAACGTGGCACAGCTGCCATTGCTAAGCAATAATTTATATTTTATTTATTCAAGTGTGCATCTGATACACTCGCTAGCTAGCGTGCTCGATCCAAGTTTTTACGTGTTTACTCTCCAAACTGTTTATTTATCATTCGGGGGAACTAAATTAAACAAAGTCCGACGACCCACTAATTCGATGCGAATACAAAAAGAAATAAAAACAACAACATTTGCAATTGTGTTATTTGTTTTCTTGTCGTTGTTACGTTTTCGGTTTTCGATTTTCATTCATTCATCCTCACCTCACTGGCACACTCACTTACTCACCCTGACTGACTGATTCACAGAAAAGCTGTTTGTTTAACTTTGGACCACCTCTGCGCGCCCTCCTCAATTACCGCTGAGCGTCATCGAGATTCTTGGGAACTTGCAAGAAAACCGCACAAGGCAAATAGTACTACAAAGCACAGAGCTGCGCTGCGACATGATCACATGGTAGCACACCATGATACATGCAGGAGTATTATAGTGTCCGTCATAATTGTTTGCCGTTCTACTGTTTAAACGTCACTGGCCAGACATAAGAACGCATTTGAATGCGAGTGTGCCCAGGGACAGGGATTTTGCGTTTTAATGATTTGTTCGCACAGTCTTTGTGTTGATTTCTCAAATCGACTGAATTCGAATCTTCATTTGAAATTCAAATGCCATCAAGTGTAGGCCAAAAGACGAGTAAGTGAGTGTTAGTGTTGCCATCTAAACGCCTGCCACAGATGTCTGTCTAAAAATGTATTCACTTCACCTCGGACTGTTCGTTTGCCGGCATATCTGACTGGCTGACTGGCCGGCCGACTGCTTGGTTTGTTTGTACAAATTTCATTTGTAGATAATTTTATAGTTTGCTGTTTTTATGATTGTTTGGAACCTCTGGAGTCAAATAAAAATAAAGAACCAAAAACACAAACACAAACAACAACAACAACGAAAAAAGAATAATGGAATTAAAGGAAAAACAACGTAATAAAATTTATTTGGACGTTCACTTTTTTGGCAATAACAGCAGCGTATTAGATTGTGTGTGGTGATGGTGGGTGATGTTATTGCTGTTGTTTACAAATACATGCCTAAATAGATGCGCGCACACACACACACACATGCACACACATTTCGATATACTCATCTTGAATATTGTATAAATTTCATTTGATTTCTATTAGGCTTTTTCTCTTATAGCCCAAAAACTATACCACAATACAATTTATTAGCCTACATCAACTGTTTGAATTCTATTATTTCAGCATCTCGCAGCGGGAGAGTAGTACGAGTGTCATGCATGTCAGATTTATTTATTGTTTGTACTTTTTATGACCAAACGAAGAACGAAAAAAACCTACACTTTTACGATCTATAAATATTTTAATGGTAAATTCTATAAACGTCTCCGATATCATAAACTGGACCAATAAAATGTATACCCCCCTCAAGTTTTGGTCGGCTCAGGATAATCGCAGTGGTAGATATCCTTTACCACAATCTCATAATCTAAAGGACAGCTGAGAGTTAAGGTGATGTTTGTGGGTATTCAAGCAACGGCGATTGTCCTCAGTTTTTCTTGAAACTAAAGCTGCTAAGATTCGTTATACAGGGTCTCTCATGTTCAAGATTATTTTTCAACTTCCTCTTCTTAAGAGCAATTCATCTATCAGTAGCCGCACCTAGAAAGGAATTCCAAGCGCTTTGGTATTTTGCGCTTCGTATATAGTTAGTCCCACCAACGAAGTCCATCCAACGAAGTTTTGGTCGGCCCTACCTTTCGAGGTGGAACATTTTCATCCATTCGTACAACATGCCCAAGCCAGCGCATTCGGTCAATTTCAACGCGCTTGACTACGTCGATATCGTTGTACAACTCATACAGCTCGTGGTTCATTCGACAACGACACTCGCCGTAACGATCATGGGTCCAAATATTTTGCGTAGTATTATTCTCTCGAACACTCCCATAATAGATTGATACGCTTGTGTCATTACCCAGGATTCTGCGCTATAACGCAAGACAGGTGGGATCAGAGTCTGGTGTAGTTAGATCTTTGTTCTTCGAGAGAGCGCTTTGTCATTAAATCGCTTGCTTAGCGCAAAGTAGAAGCGGTTTGCGATCAATACTCATATTTTGATTTCCAGGCTGACCTTATTATTTTTTTAGGGCGGAGCCAAAGTTGACAAAATCTTCTACCACTTCAAAGTTATAGTTGTCAACGTTCACACAAATATTTGTTCGTTGAGGGTTGGTTTTGTCGTCATTTATCACCAGACCCACTTACGCTGACTGCTTTTCAATGCTCAAGAAAGCCGCAGTAACATCCCGCAATTCATGGCCAATGATATCTATATCATCGGCATATGCGAGCAGCATGTGACTTTTGTTGAAGATGGTACCATTCCTGTTTACTGCAGCCTTCCGCATGATCATCTCCATTACGATGTTAAAGAGATCGCAAGACAGACTATCGCCTTGTCTATAGCATCGCTTGGTATAAAATGGCTCTGTTAGATTTTTGCCTATTTTCACTGAAGACTTCGTGTCAGTCAGTGTCATTCCGCAAAGCCGAATTAGCTTCGCGCGGATACCAAACTCAGCCATAGCATTTATCGGACTGTCGAATGCAGCTTTGTTGTCGATGAACAGATGGTAGGTGTCGATCTGCATTTCTTGTGTTTTCTCAAGGATTTGTCGCAGTGTAAATATCTGGTCGGTCGTGGATTTATCAGGTCTAAAGCCACACTGATAAGTTCCAATCAGGTTCACAAAAATGAGATAAAGTCTTTCACATAACACACTAGACCGGACCTTGTATGCGATGGGTAAAAGGTTAATCCCGCGATAGTTGATACATACAACTACAATTACCGTGCTGACCTCGTTTCGTCTGGCTAATGGACAGTCTACTCTATTGTCGATGATTAGTGTGATTTCGTCACTTATGCTCATTTCGGAAACGAGTAGAGATCAAAAGTGATCAATCCATATTTGCAGCACACTCTTAATGTCAGTGACCAAATTTTCGTCTCCGTCATTACCTTTTGGTAGAACTTTCGGGCTTCACCTCTATCCCTGTAATTTATATATCATGGCTCTCTCTTTTCTCCCATAGACGATTATTTCGCATGAAGATGCGTGTCTTCGCCCTCCTCTTCTCGTTTTAAAGCTCCGTTACTGCACGCTTTGCCATTGGCTGCAATTTTCACCTGTAAGCAGCATCCTTCATACATTTCGCGACATTCCCCATCGTTCCAGGGCTTGTCTGAGCATGGTTTTGTATAACCCAGTACGGTCGTTGCGGTAGTGGTCATAGAATTCGCAATATTCTGCGGAAACATCAGAACTAGGGGAGTTTGTTTAAAGTAATTAAGAGAGTTTGTTGGAGTACGCATTGGCTACCTTGGTGGTTTGCAGCTTTGTGATATCAGCTTCCTTTGCGTTTGGTTACGAGTGTTTTTAGCGCTATTTAATCGTTTGCGTACCTTGGCTGCAACTAGGTGGTGATCCGATTCGATATTTGCAAGCCGCATTACACGCACGTCCATAACGCTTGAGACATGCATTCCATCAATTGCCACGTGATAAATCTGATTTCTTGTATTTTGATTTTGACTCATAGAATGCAACTTAATGTCATTGTCTTTGTCTTCCGTTGTAGTGTGTACACAAATCAGCGTTATGTAAAAATATTTCGCCCGGATGCGAATAGTGGCTATTCGGTCACTTACAGAGTTAAACCGCTAGACCAGGTGTCGAAGTCTCTTGCCGACTATGAAAGCACATTTAAATGCGTGTCTTTTAGCTTGGCAGCTGTAAAATATGTCACAGTACTTTCGTCGTGTGCATCCCTTGTCCCGTAGTTTTCGGATATTCCAGGTGCATATCCATAAATAATTGTCCTTATATCGTTTGCGGGGGTCGTCAACATTTGGGTAGGTTCTTGTTCTTTCTTTTCTTCGTGTTTGCACATTCGATCCTAGTTCCTTGGGGCTGTCAAAGCCACTAAGAGAGCCTCTCAAAAATCTTTCTCGTTCAGAAATTGTTTAAGAAGAAAAAATAATATGTGAGCCGTCTTGACACTATACCTGCTGATTCTTATGTAAAATGACCTCCACATTCTGAATATTCCTATCATTTTTGTTAATAAAAAAGGAGGGGGCTCCCCAAGTAATCGGTGAGTGATTGAGAAAAATGGGGGTGACATTCGGATTCAGTAAGTTATTTTAAATATGAATCAGCAGGAATAGTGTCGGGTAGATTTTCAAGCAGAGCAGTATATATATATTTCACTGTGGGATATTGGTGGTTGTTATATTTAATCGTCTATCATAGACTGGAATAAGAAAAGTAATCATCAAATGTGAGTCTACTAATCGGTGCAAGACACTTCTGTCTATATATAGAAATCTCGTCACATTCTTTACATATAATTTTTGGTTAACATTAAAAACTTCTTTAGAAGATTTTTCTGAAGCCAACACTTTCGAGAGACTTTTGTGGCACTGTGTCATCTTCCAAAAGTTATAAATTTGTAACGAAAAAAAATTTTACCCTAATTCCCTAATGAATATAAAATCCTTCAAAGCCTTTTAATCGTTCGAAACTAAAACTACCCTACGGGAAAAGTGGTGTTTATTTACCTGAGTGTACCAATCTCAGGACGGGTGAAGAGTTGATGTGTCACCAAACTGGTTCTAAAGTGTTAAAGAAAAATCAATTTGACTGATCTGTAGTATTCTGTGGCATTGTGTTTCCAACGGCGTTGTTTATAAATAAGTAGAAAAGTCAGAAGAAGACAGTAATTTATCAAAAAGATTCATTTAATTTTTACGTTTTATTTTGGGGCATATTAACAAAAAACATATATCATAGTTAGGTGACTGGTTTTTGCTGAACCTGTCGTAGGGCTTGTACTGTTGAACTGGTTCAAAACACATCACAAAGTATCAGTTAGGTGCCAATTGACACTTTAGTGGCCAACCCCATACAAAACGTACCGGTTCTCTACATACAAAAGTTCCGGAACTGGAACCGGTTCATGCACCCCAGGGAACCGGTCCCGTGACTGGTACTGTATCGGTTTATTTTCCCGTAGGGTAGTTTCAACCGAATACATATGAATTTATATCAATAGCGGCAGCTTTAAAAGCTTGCATTCAACAGATCCTGCAGCAATATATGACCATCAATGTTGTTTTCCTGCCACCACGATATGTATTAGGCACCATTCTAAGAAACAAAAAACTGCATCATTCTCAAACAAATTCAGGTGAAATATTTTTTTATTCTCTGCAATTGCTGACTAATTGAACTTTAGCCATAAACCCGCAGTGTATTCCTAATAATTTCAAAATGGTTTCCAAAATATCACATTTAAGATAACCTTTCATACTTAAATTCATTTTGATTAAATTTAAATTTAAAACTTTCGTTTTTCTAAAGTGCATGAAATTGTTCACAAAATTCCCTAACTGTCAAAATTAAATATTTCTCATTTGATGTTAGAATTTCATTTGAAATGCATTGGATATTTGTTATAAATTTTAAAATTGTCAGTATTAAAACGAACAGCTAAATTGGATTTGAACCGAAATGAACTTTACATAAATTTCGGTGAGTAATAATTTGTGCTGCGGATAGGGGATGTTACGGGTACTTACCTACTTGTTGTGAAGTTGTTTATCCTGTGTTGTGTTGTTGCTTCTGGTATTGTTATTCTTAATGCAGCCGTTACTGTTGGTGTTGTTGTTACCCGATTATTTGTTGTATCGCAAAACTGCAACAGTAAAAAATATACAGTAATAATAAGTTTTTATGTGGTAGTTGTAGTGGTGTTGTTTATTCTTTGACATAAACACTAAAGAAGTGGCAGTCGTAATCTTATGTGCCAAATATAATTTTTTTCGCATAAGACAATTTTGATAAAAATTTTCCCTGGATTCTGAAATACCTCAAAGGGTATTTAATTTTCCAGCCACAACCTTTTTCATGCAAAAGCTAGATTTTAGTTCTAAAATACCCCCGTCTTCGTTATACAAATGTTTAGAACATTGATATGTTGGCGTGTCATTATAAAAAAAAAATTTTACCTATAGGATCAGAATAAGTTTTGAAATAAAAGTAACCCAAATCAGTTATGAAAATTCATCCAAAAAATGTGTACATTTTTGTATCAAAACTTTCTTATAAAATGTATAATTTCTTTTACAAAATAATCACCCAAAAGTACCAACATAGTTCTTTAGTCCAATAACGTGTATAATTTTTAAAAAACAACAAAAAGCTGCATGAAATCATCAACTGTGTCAACAGACCAATACTTTTCAATGATATGAATCCCTTGACAAAAATTCAAAGATTAACATTGATACCACAATACAGCACATGATTTTGTCAAGTCACATGCCATAATTATTTAATATCGATTTGAAGTTAGTCAGTATCGTATAGGGGAATTTGTCGCATTTTAGGCTCTTTTGCTTGACATAACTCGAGAACCACTAGTCCGATTTAGCTGAAACAAATTTAAAAAAATTATGAATTACAATTCCTTTAATCTGTTTATATAACGTTTTTCTACATAAGCAACAGTTTGACTTTTTCATTCATCAAATGATTTTGAACTGGGTTTATTTTGTATAGGGTGATCAATTATTCGGGTTTTTGCGAAAACCGGTTTTCGAATTATTCGAAAAATGGAATTTAAAAAAAACCGGTTGCTTTTTTTGAAATTCACAAAAAACCGGATAATCCGGTTTTCAAATGTATGCCAAATAACAAATTAAAACACAATTTGTGACAAAAAATTTCGTTGAAAAATAACAGAAAATAATTCAAATATACTTAAAAAAAGTAAACTTTTAGTTTAATTATAATTACAATGCAGAACATTACTGAGATCAGTTTGGTATTTTAACAAAAATAAACAAAACATAACAATTCATTTGTAAATACTTGATTATATAAAAATATATTTAATTTAATCTTTAGTTTTCCCTAACATTTAAGAAATAAGATACAATTTAAGTGCGTGGGTGTATAACTATTTTTTTCTTTGATTTTTATAAAACTTGCCATTAAAAATGCCCTCTCACTGAATGTACCAGTTGGACTTATTGTGTACAAGGCATTTAATAATCTGTCAAGGTTTACAGTCCTTTTGCCGCTCTTATTCATATATAAAAAATCTTCCAAAAGAACATTTTTGGTAGAGTTTTTAATGGTAGTTTTAGGATATTGAACATTTTTTATAGCTTTATTTAGTTCTGTTTCTATAGTATCTTCAGTGGCATCAACGATCATTTCGCCATTTAAATCTGTAAACGAATCTTGTTTTTCAGTAAATAATCGTGAATACAAAATGGACGCCAACTATTTTGTTTAATTTTTACTTGATTTTTTTAAAAATGGGTCACTAATTGGGAGTTTACTCGTACTTAAATACAAAATGAGAGTATTCAGTGTTTGAATACGTCTTTCTGATATATGTCTTTTTAAAATTTCATATAAATTTACTGATAATTGGTTTTGAACGTTTTGCTTTCGGGATCAAGTGTTCGCACAGTAACATTTATGTATTTTATGTAAGACTAGTGGGCCCAGCAATGCTTCGCTATTGCATATTATCGAATATTGCCATTTTCACCCCCTAAATGTAGAAAAATCCAAACAATGTGTAGCCTATGTTACTCGCGGGGTTATTCGGAAGATTCCCTGAAAATTTCATCAAAATCGGTCCAGCCGTTTTCGAGTCCATACGTTACATATATACATACACACATCCTCTTTTATATATATAGATATATCCGACCATTCATCGACCACAATAGAGATGCGCTGGTTTTTCTGCTTTAAGTAAATCAATTTTTTCTTTAACTTATCTTTTTTGGATAGATAGAAATCATATATTTTACCCCATATTGTAGTCTTGTAGCTGGAAAAAACATGTACGAGTACACATTTAATACAATTCTGAATGAATTTAAATAAAAAGGATCAAACGCCAAAAAACCGAGATTCGACAAAAAAAAAACCGGATTATTCGATATTCGAAAAACAGGGATTTAAAAAAAAACCGACGGTTTTTATGAGTGAAAAAAACCGGGTATCCGGTTTCTGAAAACCGAACTGATCACCCTAATTTTGTAGCAGTAACAATAAAACTGTTGTAATCCTTGGCGTATGATTTACGTGGAATCTTACTTATGATAATCATACGCCACCATATAGTATTTATGCTATGTCTAGGAAAAGAGCCTAAAACGTGACAAATTCCCCTATACGATACTTAATAACATCAAATCGATATTAAATTATTATGGCATGTAACTTGACAAAACGAATGATGCAGAACTTCTTCTTATTAGAGTTACTTTCACGTGTAGTTCTCAGAATTGAGTCTCAAAATCATGTGTTGTACGGTGTTATATTAAATAGTGCACAGGACAATCTTTTGCCCTGCCTGAAACCTCTTTCCATGTAGAATGATTCACAGTGATTTGTACCAATTTTAATAGAGGATTTGGTGTTTACCAAAGGACATCCGCAAAGTCGAATTAGTTTTATCAAGAATACCAAACTCGGACATGGTCTCATATAGCCAATTCCTTATCGGAGAGTCGAAGGCAGCTTTGATGTCGGCAAAGAGGTGGTAGGTGTCGGTCGATTTGATTTCATGAGTTTTTTCCAGGATTTGTGGTAAAGTGAGTATTTGATCCGCCGTAGATTTACTAGGTCTAAAGCCGCACTGATAAGGTCTAATTAATTTCTACAGTTGGCTTTAGACGTTCACACAATATGCTCGAAAGGACCTTGTAAGCAATTGGTAATAGGCGTATTTCGCGGTAGTTCTTACACTCACTACGATCTCCTTCCCCGGGCATGCTCTCCTCTAGCCAGATTTTCTCCATGAGCTGATGTATGATCCTAATCAGCTCCTTTCCACCTACCTAAAACAATTTATCCGGGAGACCACCGGCTCCAGCTGCTTTGTTATTTTTAAGGCGGGATATTGCAACACGTATCTCACTCTGGCTCGGAGGTGGACATTTAATACCATCGACATAGATTGGAGCGGAATCTTCTGGAGTGGTGTCCGTATCCAGTAGATTTCTGAAATGATCTCTTCATACCTTCAGAACGTTATACGGGTCCGTCACCAGCTGGCCATCGCTGTCCTTGCAGGAGGGCATCCCTGTTCCACGTATTCTCGCCTTAACACTCTGTTAGAATTTTCGGGCTTCCCCTCTACTTCGGAGCAACTCGGTTCACTCATCTTGTCTCTTCTTCAGCTCTTTCCTTTTCCGTCTGAAAAGACGAGTTGCCTCTCATCTCTTTTCTGTGTGCCGTTCACGAACAGCTCGTATTATATTTGTCTGCAGTTTCGCCCTATACGTGTCATTGCGACATTCATCATCGTACCAGGCATCTTCATGACTCGACTTTGAATACTCATGTACGCTTCACGCAGTCTATTCTATGGAGTCGGCTATATTTTGCCACTGCGAGGAGATATTATCTGTGGTTGGAGCATTCCGTAGCAGTTGAGTTTGGTGGTTGGAGTAGGCGTCCGCTACCTCTGTTGTCCACTGTTTACCGATGTCCAGCTTTCGTTGTGCCTGGTTACGTACGTTTTTGCCATGCTTAGTCTTATGCGCACCTGAACTGCGGTAAGGTAGTGATCGGAGTCAATGTTCGCAACCCTGATCACTCGTACATCCAGAACACTCGATGCATGCCTTCCATCAACTACCACGTGATCAATCTGATTCCTCGTCAATTGATCTGGAGATAACAATGTTGCCTTATGAATATTTGTTGGTCATATCTAATGCTGCTAACTACAATATTTTTTGTCGCAGAGAAATCAATCATTCTAATGCCATTGTTCGACGTTTCGGTGTGCAAACCGAATTCCCCGATGGTAGGCTCAAATGCGGTCTTCCTGCCAATTTAAGCAACAAAAATAGCTCTAGTGACCTAACAAAAATAGGTTTAACTTGGTCCAGGCTACCTGTAGAGCTTTTGAGTACCCGGAAATAGGGGCCATCATGGAACTCAAGCGGCCCCTTTTATGTTAGGCAATGGGACAATATACCATCTCCCAGTAGGAAAAAGAAGCACGAAAAAATGTAATATAGTATGATTTGCATACCATTTCTAGTTTATTTTAATAAGCCTAAAAATTATCTTGACTTCCCATTGAAAGTATCTTACCAAATTTTCGACTGGGGAATTACAAATGGAGACTCACTCTAAATTGTAAACAAACTAGGATTGTCTGGACGCAGGCAAACAAGCAACTCCACTCTCTGTGTATGCTGCATGGAGGAAGATGAAGATACAACCAAACACCTTCTCTTGCATTGACCAGCATTAGCAGGACTGATAACTAGGTTAATCGGAAACCATATGGTAAGAATCAAACTCTTGCTAGAAATACCTGTAGGACCGATCACCCAACTAGTCAGTATTTGCAGAAGGGGAAATTGCAGGTATCACAATGGGTTTCATTCGCCTAAATTTGCTTGACAGTGTACCCTCTTGGAATATATCTAACCTAACCGACGGTTGCCAAACTGTATTGATACCATTTTCTTAGCATGCATTGCATTTTTTAGACATATCACGTATTGCTGACCAATCTTATTCTTCTATTTCCTTAAAAATCCATGTTAGTATTAAAATTTTATGCAAATATTTACGAATATTAATGAATATATCCAAGTTATATGACCTACATAAGACATTTAAAATAGTTATTAGATTTAATTTATATTTTTAAAGTATTATTTTTTTCTAACAAAATAAAAATTCAAAGATTCAAAGAAATTTCGCAGCCACCATATATTGTTCTGTGTGTACGTATGTGTGTTTGTGTGAGTTCATCAAATACAGACGGCAAATGACAAACTCATATGCAATGGTTGTTCCTTTCATCTGCAAATATTGAGTTTCAAATTAATGAGAACTCTGACAAACAAACGCTGCATAGTATGTTAGGTTCTTTTTAAAGCTTTGTGCATATCTCAAACAATTCGCAGTCATTTGTTAATGAAAATTGCAAAAAAGAGAAAAAAGTTATCGTTGCAACTGTTATTAAGACGTTATAATATTAATTTAACGTATTTTAAATTATGCAGTGAGAAAAGAAAAATGTAACAAATGGTAAGCGTCTAAATACGTAAAATATAACCAACTGTTACAAATACAAGCTGAATTTTAATATTAGAAGTTTTAAATAATATATTACACACTAAAACCTATTTCAGTAGTTCTTATTTTTTAGTAAATATATACTTCATAGCTTATTTGAAAAAGAAAGAAAAAAAAAAGTATTAAAAAATGTTGTAAGGTTCGGCAGTATTAAAATTCATTTAAGTAATTTTTCCAACTCTCAATATGACAAGTAATACAATTGCAGCATTTTCCCCAAAAGAAAGCAAATTTAGTTTTTTACTCTTGCCCTTAATCTCTTAAAGACAATAACAATTTCCCTTAATTGTATACCGAATATTTCACATGACCATCATATTTCTTAAGGAAAAAAACTCGAAACGATTATACCTCTCAAATATAGAAAACCCCCCAAAGAAACAAAAAAAAAATCAACGTATCAAACATGATGGCCCCGGACCAGTTCCACTGCTGATTAACTTTTCGTTCGCCTGCATCGCAAAAGATAAACAGCGCACGTACACACACACACACACTCACACACGCATACAGCCGGAGAGAAATGAGTGGCAAACGAAATGCGTTATCAGCATTAAACCGAATGCCAACCAAAACCGACCGACAACAACAAACTGGATAAAAAATATGGCCAAGAACAAAAAGTGTTGTTTTTTTTCGTGGAGTATTCCCAGATACCCCAACACACATAGATACACAAAAGTTACCACTCACACACACACACGTAAACACTGCATGTGTTTGCTGGTTGCTGCTTGTTGGTTAGTTGGTATGTCAGTTATAGCCGCTTTGTCCGCACAGCAAAAAAAGTTACAAATTTGACTTTCTCATTTTGGTTTTTGCACAGAAATGATTTGGCCAGATTATTAAGTTTCTTCTTCGTCGTTTTGTTTCTAAGGATTTAACTGTTGGTAACGTCGTAGCAGAAGGTGTTGCTTTTTATGTCATTGTTGTAATGCCATGCCAGTGTTTGTTTTTTGGTTTTATTGTTGTCATTTAATCTATATGACCATAACGGCCCACACATTTTGCATACTGCTGTTTCACGGGTGAAATGTGGCACAAACGTTTTAAGTTAATAAACACAAACATATTTTCGATAATTTGGCAAATATTTTTATAAAAATATTTTTGCACTTTTTTAATACAATTTTTTTTAGTCAGCAGCCACCAAAATTATTGCACACAGATGTTCACTTAAGGAATTGTTTCCTTATTTGTTTCTATAATTTTTCATTTTTCTACAGCGTCTTTGCGTTTATCAGTTTTCCTCAAATCGTTCGTGGACGGACGCAGGCAAAGCACTGAGCGTTGTTTTCACGCGACTCAAGAACTTCGGTTTACATTCTGGCCATGGTCTACGAATTGTTAGCTGCAGTCGCGAATGCTGCCGACAGTTTTGTTATTTTTTGCTCCCCTATTATAGATAAAACTTAATCATTTACCCTTAGCACAGAGAGAGGAAGAGAAAGAGAGAGCCACGGACAAACGACAGTGAGCAAAAGCTGTCAGTCATTTCTCTCAGAAATACAAAATTTCCCCGTATTTTCCCTATATTTTTTTCTCTGCAAAATTCCTTAGACGCAATCACACATAGAGTCAGAGCAAACAAAGAAATATCCCATAACAAACTAAGAGCAATAGGAAAATTAGAGAGTGAAAAAGAAAAACTCTAGAAATGTAATAGCTAAAGTCACCCGCATGGGAATGCTGGCCAGCATCTTTGGGTGCCAGGGAGCAGGAGGGATTTTGTTCCTGTAGATATAAGTTAGTTGAAAAGTTCTTTTAGTTGAGGGATAGAGAGGGGTTAAAGCAATATCCGTTGGGCATATTAAGCAATTTTCATTTCCGTACCCAATTGTATTTGGTAGCAATGGTTATGTGCTGATAAATGTTGGATTAGATCGAACGGATTTTTGTTTCATGGAAAAGTATTGATGCACCCACATTGGGTTGCCTTAATGCTTTTGTATGAGTAATAAAATTATCCAATTATCTGGTTATCAAAAGATCAAGTTATCAAGTTATCAAGTTATCAAGTTATCAAGTTATCAAGTTATCAAGTTATCAAGTTATCAAGTTATCAAGTTATCAAGTTATCAAGTTATCAAGTTATCAAGTTACGAAGTTATCAAGTTATCGAATTATCAAGTTATCAAGATAACAAGTTATCAAGTTATCAGGTTATCAGGTTATCAGGTTATCAGGTTATCAGGTTATCAAGTTATCAAGTTATCAAGTTATCAAGTTATCAAGCTATCAAGTTATCAAGTTAGCAAGTTATCAAGTTATCAAGTTATCAAGTTATCAAGTTATCAAGTTATCAAGTTATCAAGTTATCGAGTTATCAAGTTATCAAGTTATCAAGTTATCAAGTTATCAAGTTATCAAGTTATCAAGTTATCAAGTTATCAAGTTATCAAGTTATCAAGTTATCAAGTTATCAAGCTATCAAGTTATCAAGTTATAAAGTTATGAAAATAACAACTTGTCATGATATATAGTTATCTTGCTACCACTTTTAAACACACATCATCACACCCCTCTTAATTACACATTCCCCTCGTTAATTATAACTGTGGACACATTCTAACATTTACTTTGGCAGTTTACACAAAGTTCTAATTCAAATCAAATACTTTCCTTCTTCTTCGTCTTGTCATACATTCGACAACTATTGGATTTGAGAAATGTAATCAAGGAGCCGATCGATTTCCTTACCCCCGGTGTATATTGTTTAGTCGTATTCCACCCCTTATGTGCAGTGCCATCAGTCGAAACTTTTTGAAATAAATGCAAGAGTTTCCAAACTTTTAAAATGCTTAAGGAATCATGACAAGAGATTGGATTGCATTGCAAGTGCTTCCCTGTACTGCCAACTTTTCAATTTCAGTTTTAGCAATGTAACGACTTCAAGCGGACTAGTACATAGTAGATCATGGTGTCTGTGTCTTAATGCAGTATACAGTGTCAGTAACAACCTCCCACATGTGCTCCAACACGTACTCATATATACATGGATATTTACTACTACACCCATCGTCGGTAGCATTTGCTATTCTCATCAGGCTAATAAATATCTACAGTTTACTGTCGATACTGCAATCGCTTCAACGATGCACTTGTGCGGTTAGATGCTGTTGTCTTGAAATTATTTTATTTTATAACGCACATGTGAATCGCAAGTAATGTAGTCGATAGTAAATCTACAGATTAAATGGGACAACTTATTTTCTGTTTAGAGTTTGTGCACTTGTTTAAACTTTATGTTTCGATAAGTAATTAGTTTATATATTTTAAAATACTAATTCATGCACATAATTGTATATATTTTAATATTTGATGGGAATATCACAGGAAGTTGTCGATACGGCGAACAACATTTTCGACAGTAAATTTTTAACAATTTTAATTTTAAGCTTCTTTATTCCGATGGGGAATTTTCTTATATGAGTTTTCTGGTCGTTATTCACTTCGGAATAACCAGAATCTCTCTTTGGATGTCCCCAATCCGCTTTTAACGTCCGATAGATCATGAGTTCCCCGGACAACGCCACTGAAATTCCGTTCGAAAGTACCAAATGTGAGAAGGCACAATGTTGAGTAACCTAATGACTGTCTAAAACTGCAGCCAATGACGACGCGTGCTGTGACGGAGCGTTATAATGAGAAAAGGAGGGAGATGAAATGCCTGGTCAGGCGGAAAAAGCGTCTGTGAAGAAAAGAGAGAGCCATGATATCGAAAACTACATAGATAAAGGTAAGGCCCGAAAGTTCTACCAATAGGTTAAAAGACAAGGTTTTGGAACAGGGATCCCCACCTGTAAGGACAGAGACAGAAATCTGGTCACGGACACTCAATGTGTGCTGCAAATATGGACGGAGCACTTTTGGTCTCTACTCGTTGCCGAAAGCAGCATAAGTGATGAAATCACACCAATCATCGAAGGTGGGGTAGACTGTTCACCACCGAGCCAATCAGGGTTCGTGCAGGGCAATTGCACGGCTTAAAAATAATAAAGCTGCGGGAGCCGATGGACTGCCGGCAGAGCTTTTTAAAGCCGGCGGCGATGAGCTGGTAACATGCATGCACCAGCTCATAAACACGATTTGGCTCAGGGAGTGAATGCCCGATGATTGGAATCTGAATGTCCCGTGCTTAAGAAAGCCGATCCAAGTGTGTGTACCACCTATAGCGTGATTAGCCTTTTACCAATCACATACAAGGTTCTGTCTAGTGTGTTGTGTGAACTACTAAAGTCCATTCTCGCGAACCTGATTGGACCTTATCAGTGTGGCTTTAGACCTGGTAAATCCACGACCGACCAGATATTCACACTACGACAAATCCTGAAGAAGACCCAAGAAATGCAGATCGACAACTACCATCTGTTCATCGACTAAAAAGCTGCATTCGACAGTCCGATACTACAAAAATTGTTAGATGCTATGGCTGAGTTTGATATCCCCGCGAAGCTAATACGACTTTGCAGGATGTCACTGACTGACACGAAGTCTTCAGTGAAGCCATTTTCTATCCAGCGAGGCTGTAGACAAGGCGGTAGTCTGTCCTCTTTAAAATCGTAATGGAGATGATCATGCGGAAGGCTGCAGTAAACAGGAATGGTATCATCTTGAACATAAGTCACATGTTGCTCGCGTATGCCGATGATATAGATATCATTGGCCGTGGGAACACAAAACTAAGTTGTTTGATTTAACGAACAAATAGTCTACTCGCCTGGCGCACAGTGTGAACCTTAACAACTATAACTTAGAAGTGGTAGATGATTTTAACTACCATGTCCCCGCCGTCAACAAAAGTAATAATGTAAGCCCAGAAATCATGAGACGAGTATTGATCGCAAACCGCTGCTACTATGCGCTAAACAAGCGATTTAATGACAAAGCGCTCTCTCGAAGAACATAGATCCAACTCTTGCAGACTCTAATCCTACCTGTCTTGCTCTACAGCACAGAATCCTGGGTAATGACACAAGAGAAAGTCTTCGAGAGAAATATACTTCGCAAAATACTTGGACCTATCCTCGTTAACGGCGACTATCGTCGTCGAATGAACCATGAGCTGTACAACGACATCGACGTAGTTAAGCGCGTTTAAATAGACCGAACGCTCTGACTTGGACACGTTGTACGAATGGATGAAAATACTCCACCTCGAAAAGTTTTTGGCAATAAACCCGATGGGCGGCGCGGGAGAGGGCGATCAAAACTTCGTTGGATGGTGAAAGAGCAATGCCAAGTCCAAAGCGTTTGAAATTCTTTTATTTTTGGGGCCGATGGATGAATTTCTGTTGCTCCTGCCAAATAAGAATAAGTCTTTATGAGCTCAAATCGATTTTCGCAGACTATAGTTGGATTTTTGGATAGGCCAATTTCAACAAAGTTGTTTTGAATTAGTCAAGCTTATCCGAATACCCAACTATAACTTGTCGAAAATCTATTTAACAACTCAAAGCAAATTCAAATTAAAAAAAAATTTTATAAAATCGTCATTGTAACTCAAAAAACTAATGATGCAGTTCGGTTCCTCGTGTCCGAATTAGGGTAAAACCGTCGAGTCCTGTCCTGTTTTTTCGACTACCACAGTGTTATTGTTAAATATACATAACAATATATATTAAAATATGTATTGTATTGAAACGAATGTTAAAACTTCATTAAATTTATTCAAAATCATTAATTTTGCTTGCCTCGTATATTAAGGAAAATTCTTTATCTTAATACTCATAACTTGCTGTGGGAATAATTTGCTGAATTCAATAGTCTTTTCACAGCAATTAGGTATTTCTTTAAAATTAATATTTTCGTTTCCTTATCACAATCATTAGCATGATATGGAATATACACGCCTAAAGTTTCACATTAATTTCCATAATTAAATTTATAACGAACTACAATCGTAGCAGCTCGCAGTCATTTCTCTACATTTAGTTTTCATAGCTACAACATACTGGCATCAACACGTGCATACCCACACACACTTCCATTCACACGTACATGCCGACATTTCCTAGGGGTACTAATCATGTCAAAGCAAGTAACATTTTGTTAGTTTTGATTGTTTTGTAATTATGTCACCAATACCAGCAAATAATTACATCAATCGGGCTACTACATGTATATGCATGTCCACAAGCTGACACTTAGCTATTGATATTTATATGAACATATACACACACACACACACACGCACGCACATACACTTGTCTATGGCAATGTAATGAAAACAAATGTTTATAATCCGATTATTAGGAAAAATCCAAATGCAATTGTTGCAAAATCACGTACAGACTCAAAATGCTAAAAGATTGAAAGAATGTGATTTTAATGCCTGTGTGCATGTGTGTGTGCGAATACATGTGTATGAGTCTGTGCGTTTGTCATTGTTGTCGTTAATGGAGTCGTAACATTTTATGACAATGTCTGCAGTTTTCATTATTCTTAGATTTTATATTAGCCCTCCTTTGCAGAGAGGAGGCTGCGAGGAAACTTAGAGCATTTATTCTCAACAATGTCGAATTTACATTAAACTTTGAAGCACAGTATGCTGGTGAAAAGGGGGTAATGTATAGCTAATCTATAGAGACAATCTTTTATATTTTATAGACCAATGGAACTAGGAAGTTGCCAAGTGTCGTATAAGAACCATTGATTGTATTTTTTTGATTGCACTAATGCACTTCTTATGCTATTATATGTTTACTAGTTGGTATCACAGCAAAAGCTGTGATATAAAGATTTGTTAGGTGATAGTTGGTTGGACATATGTAGGTCTTAGAACATGCAGCTGATTGTCATGAATCTTTGGCATAGAACATCAATAGTGAATGTCAAAGTAGTGTCTGAAACATAGCCCAATTAAAGTATTATATTAAAAAAAACATGTTATAATTTATTAGAATCGTTTACGCAGTTTGAGTAATATTTTTCATTGCTTCAGGCGCAATACTTTGAATACTTACAGCCTAGGTAGGACGAGTAAAAACTCTCTCAACTTGTACTAACAACTTTAATTTTTTAGTTAGTTGCTTTTCCAAGTACTTTAGCCTCAACTTTAAACATTGTTTCCTAAGATCAGTTTGTAGTATTAGCCCAAGCATTGCATGAATGTAGTCTATACTGTAGTCTATACTTCTTAAAGAATATTTATACAATTTCGGGATAAACATTTATAGAATTGTTCATGAATATTTTGAAAATTTTTAAATGTTTATTTCTGATCCAGTTGTGGCTGTACAACTGTGGATTTTGGACGAGTTTCTATGGAAAGCTAGCTATTCATACAATTAATATATCAATTAGAATGTGACTTATTCGCCAGTTATAATTATAAATAATTTTTTTAGAAAAATGTTTATGAAATTTTACATTGTTTGAATTGAAGATTTAGAAAAGTTATATTATATCATTGTTAGGTTAAAGATCGTTGCCAATATTATCAATTATTTATTATTACGGCAAGGAATCTTATGAAAATGCATATTTTTTCTGGACATCCGAAAATAGAAACGGTTACATTATCTTTACGAATCAGAAAATTTCCTTTAAAATGGCATTAAATTGTTTTTGCATATTTTTGCATATTTGTGCGCATATTTTAGCTAATTTTACAATAATTTGCATAATTTTGATTTTTTGATTAAAAACCGCTTTAAAAAGTTAAAGGCCTTTAAATTTTTGTGGGAACTCTTTGGGTAAAAGTTAATTTGTTACACAATACTCAAAACTTTCCTATCAAAAACTGCATCGCTCGGTGGGGATTTCGACAAATATAAAGTTCTTATTTTTCTAACCGATGCAAAGGGATTACAGCGCTGTTGCGTGTGACTTGTTTATTGAATTGAAAGGTACTAACGAAGCCATTTTATTGAATTAAATTCTCTGATATCGAATGAAAAAACATTAATTTAAAAACGCCTTCGCGTTTGTAGATTTTGAATGAAATCCCAAAGCCAATTATAACAGAATTGAGAGAGTGGCTCAACGCAGTCAAATATTATACTAAATATTTTTAAGAATTTGGCGAAGAAGTAAAAGATCTTCACGATTCGACATCGATTTAAAATTAATATAAATTTGATAAGTACATATAACAGTATAAAAAAGAAATTTGTGTCTTATTTTGCCAAAATTCATAATTTTTATTTTTACTCAATTTTAAAATAATTTTCTAATTGCATGTTTATGTGTTCTATTGCATATTTTCGAATTTTAAGTGCATTTTATATGCGCATATTTATGCGTATCCGATGCATACCGAGCCCTATTTATTATTGCCAAAAAAAGTTTTCGGTTCAAGATTTATATGGTGTATTATATAATAGGTAAGACCCATTGCGATACCTGCAATTTCCCTAATAACAAATACTGATTAGCAATCTAGTTAATTGGCCTTTTCGATTAATTTGTTAATAATTCTTAAAGGTATTTTCCCTTTAGTGTTCTCATAAATGAGGATATCCTACCTCTCGGCAAATTAAGTAGCTGCTTAGTTCTCTTTTTGTTCACCTGCTGCCAGGTAATCCTACCTTGTTAACAAGTTGGAGTGAATCTTGATTTATCATTAAATATATTATCGGCAAATTGCCTGAAGTCTAGACGGCAGGTAGAGATCGGCATACCAGAAATTTATATATATATTTTTTTATAGCACCCTATTTCGCTAGCTCATCCGATAAGTAGATGCCTGCCAGATAAGCCAGATGTCAAAATACTCAGCCACCACCCTTAGTGATGAACGGCATTCCTTCACCGTTAGGTATGTAGCAAACATGGCTTCCAGAGATTTAATAAAAGCCTGGCTATCTATGTAGATGCAATTTCTTCAGATGGTGGTGGCACTATTTTTCAGAAGTGCAGCATTGATTCCTGCCTGAAACGCGCTGCAATAGTCTGACAGCTTGTAGGAGATATTTTTACTACTATTACATTGATGTCATAGCCTACTTTCAGTGACTTTTGCCAGATATTTCTATAAAAGTCCTAAGATTAGTAATTTGTAATAGGTACGAGATACAGTATTCCCTTTTAACGGGATTTGAGTTAATCCCGGTGATTCTCAGCAGTGACGCAGCGGCAGCTAATTTAGCCATGATTTCAGGAGTCCAGATGTTTAGATTGGAACTATGTGTTATACATGGCGTTGTGTTCGTTGCCCCACTAACACTAATACATGCTGATCTTTGAATTGTTGTCAAGGAATTCAGAAATTAAAATATGCAGTTGGTCACCCTCAAATTCTTTAGTTTGATTTTAGATATTTCTCACTTTTATATATTTCTCTCTATACTTACACTTTCTTCCATCGACAGTAAACCTTGCTGGAGTTTGAACTCACTACCTCGCGATTGTTAGTCAGTCATTCTACCATCTAGCCTATGAAGATACATTCGAGTTGTTTGACTAAAACTAATCATAAACTGTATTAAGAAAAACACACGAACACCTTCCTCGTTGCCTTTTTTTCATGACTCCTCTCATGCTTTCTATGAGAAGGGAGGCGAAATATGTGTACACACGAATAAAAAATCATCGAAAACATTGATTCTCCCTTCTCAAAAAAGGCCTGCAGCAGTTGTCTTTAAAAAATGGAGTGAACATGTGCTCGGGACATATTAGACACTTATCGGTCGAAAGTCAAAAGAAAACACGTCGACGCATCGCAGGGACTTAATGTCAAAAGATATTCTAACATAAGGCCGATTTACGCATTATGAAAAATATTAAATTGTTAAAATGCTAGGTATGACATCCGTTAAATAATATAATATCTACAAAATCTCTATGAATAAGCAAATTTTGTGTAAAATTCTTATCGGAAAACATAAAATAGCCGGGTAGAATAAGATTTTAAGAACGAGTCACGGCGTTGTACAGAAAAATCTCATTTCAGATTATATCTGGACTTTTGGTTTGTTGTTTTATGAACTACGTAACCAATCTTGCTCTTGTTATCAATGTGTTCAGTCTTAAGACGAGGAAAATTACATGTACATTTTTTTATTTTATTATAATACTAGTGGGCCCGGCAATACTTCGCTATTGCATATTAGTACGAAAAAAAGTACTCTATAAGTCATGCCAGAGTCCCAGTTAAATGCTGTGAAAATTTCAGGAAGATTGGTCCAGAGGTTTGGTCTCCTATAAGATACAAATAAACAAACACACATTCCATTTTATATATATATAGATGTCTTCACTATATTTTCTGACTCATATTAATATTTCAGACTTGGTAGCTATATCAATTAGAAAATTATTAATTGATGTCTCATTACATGTAGCTTTGAGATGCTTTAACAAAATTTAACTAAAGAACTACTCACAGATATTTTCTAAAACTATTATTATCCCATTTCGCCCACTGTCCTGGAATATCTAACATAAAACCTCGGCTTATTTCTACGAAACTCTTTTACGGCCCCCACGCAATCACGTCCGATTTGCTCTTCCTCTAATATTTTGAAAATTCCAAACCAATAACACTTAACTCAATACAAGCAAATTCTGGCACAATAGTGATAAATTACATTTCAATTACATTCATAGCACGGTCATGCTTATACACATATACATACGACTACATACCTACAAACAAATTTACGAATTCACATGTACGTATGTGTATGTACACACAAACTGCGAACCAATTTCGGAAGATGCTGCACACAAGGGGGCATAACGAAGCGGAAGACGAACGAACACCAAAGAGCACCAGAAACAAGAAAAGTGCAAAACAAAAATCTTAAACGACCTTGTCATGTACTCCACCAACCTCGGCACACACAAAAAGCAGACACCAACGAACAATGAAAATGGCAAACGAAATAGCTGAAAAACACATAGGTACCATGGAGAATGAAAGTAACCAAGAAAAAAAAAACTAAGCAGAATAAGATGTAAAGCCCACAAACAACAACAACAAGGTAGGTAGCACAAAACTCCAAAGAGACAAAAGAAAATATTTAAAATATTGCCGAAAATCCCCAAAAGAAAAAAAAATTTACCAATTCCTAAGAATTTTCAATTTCAAATAGATATGTATTGTTTACAACAACACTTAAAGGGAGCTGGAAAATAACACAACACAACAAAAGTAACGGCAATAATACTGACGAGAGAGAGTAAACGAGTCTTAAAATTTGTAGAGGGAGGGGGTATTCATGCGGCCCTTTCACTCTTTGTCAATAGATAAAATTTGTACTCCCACCTAAACAGAATGTTCGTTGCTTACGCTAAAACTCTCACTCACGGTCTGTGTCGGCCTACAGCAAGGGCTCTGCTTGCGTAGAAGCTATGATTCAGAGATGATAAAATGAAAGTTGGTAGAGTTTTTGGGTTATTAGAAAGTACTTTTTGGCGAGTAAAGCAAAAAATATCATATGCTCATGAAATTCACAATGTACTTAATTGGCAAATTGTTAGGAGCGTCAAGTCGAGGTCATGATCATTATACACTAAGTGTCAATGATCGAAAAGGAAGCGTTAATAGTCCCCCATATTTCATCAATGGGATTCGTAGGGAATTCATTTTCTTATCGTCATTGATTGTTAAAAATAAAAATGTTTTCATTTAAATAAGTTAACATTTTTAATTTTTTCTTCTCAAAATTATTTAAAGTATAAAATTGGCAATATTTTACAATGTTTCAGCCAAATTTCACAATGGAAAACTCCAGAAGAATAATTTGAAAAAAATTTGCTCTTAATAACTAAAACATATTAGTATATATTTTATTCGGAAGGAATGGCTATTCCAATAAAATATGATCGACAAAATGTAAAAAAAAATAATTAAATATTCTTTTTTAAACACTAAACAAATTAATTAATTTTTTTTCGAAAAGCTATTCGAATATTCAATTCATTTTCATTTCTCCTTTGAAAAACTTTTCAAATTAAGAAATATGCAAATATTCAAATATTCAAATATTCAAATATTCAAATATTCAAATATTCAAATATTCAAATATTCAAATACTCAAATATTCAAATATTCAAATATTCAAATATTCAAATATTCAAATATTCAAATATTCAAATATTCAAATATTCAAATATTCAAATATTCAAATATTCAAATATTCAAATATTCAAATATTCAAATATTCAAATATTCAAATATTCAAATATTCAAATATTCAAATATTCAAATATTCAAATATTCAAATATTCAAATATTCAAATATTCAAATATTCAAATATTCAAATATTCAAATATACAAATATTCAAATATTCAAATATTCAAATATTCAAATATTCAAATATTCAAATATTCAAATATTCAAATATTCAAATATTCAAATATTCAAATATTCAAATATTCAAATATTCAAATATTCAAATATTCAAATATTCAAATATTCAAATATTCAAATATTCAAATATTCAAATATTCAAATATTCAAATATTCAAATATTCAAATATTCAAATATTCAAATATTCAAATATTCAAATATTCAAATATTCAAATATTTAAATATTTAAATATTCAAATATTCAAATATTCAAAAAATCAATTATTTAAAAATTCCAATCGTCCAATTTTAGAATCCTCAAGTATTCGTATTTTAAAAAATTTAAAATATTATTAAACATTCCCTTGAACTCTGTCAAAATTGTACCAACTACTTAGAATTTTTTTCCAGCCTGATTCAAGTTCCTCTTTGTTGTTGTTATTGTTTGTGTTGTTTCCGCTTTACACACTTTTTGTTTTGGAGCACACAAAAAGACAAAGTTGTATTAGAATTATGTTGTGTTTGTTTGCTAGTAGCAGAGTTTTTAGCCAAAGCTCATACACATGTACTCACTCGCTCGCTTACGCACTTACGAACGCACTCACTCACTCACTCACTCACTGACTCTTTCGCCCGCTCACTCACTCTCATATACCGCAAAACACTTATACCAACACAACACAACGACGCATTGCGTTAAATGCGAGTATCTGTTTCGTGTTTTTTTTTTCTTGTGCTGATTTTCTATGTTCCGTTCCAGGAAAGGTGAAAAATGGGGAAAACTGTGAAAATTATGCGCATATAACGAGAACTATTTTCCACATTTCACATTTTTCTTCATTCGCAAAAAAAAAAGTTTTGTTACACTTGAAACACTTTTTTTCCAATTATCTTTAGCAGAACTTTATCCTTTTGATAGAAATGGAACATTTATAGACTTTTTCTTGGCAGTGGATACTTGTTTTTTCACTTTCACAATTCTAAGAAACTGCGTTACTTAATTTTCATAAAATCTGCAAATATCTTAATTCCACCAACCTATTTTTTCGCCTGTAGACTAGCAATTTTTTTTCTTTTTCTGTTGGGCCTGCTATAAACTTTGTTATACTTTAGTTTTATGCAAAATATTTAATAAATTTGCTTTTAATATTGTATTCCTTGGATACAGTACGTTTTGTTATGTTTTTTCACTGTTAATTTAGTTTGAACGTTACATAGCGTTTTTTTTTTTGGTTTTTTTTTTGTCTTTCAACTAAAGAAAATAATAAATCGAATGGAGGAATTTCACGCACGACAAGGACGTCCGCCGTTTGGACGAAAGTCAAAGCCTTGTCTGATTCAAAGTGTTTGCCACGAATGTTGCACAGCAATCGCTTTTGTGTATATTCTTCTAAGGAATATGGGGTATTTTGGCCGTTTTTCACTCTCTCTCTCTCTCTGCAACTGCCACTGTGAGAACGAAAAGCTCTTTGGTGGAAAATGTTTGTATCTATAAGTTGTTTTTCTTGGCCATAAAATTTGTCATGGTAACATTTGCTGTACGTTGTATACGTTAAAGTGTAAACGATTTACCATGTCTAACTTTTACTCTCGCTTGCTCCCTCGCGAGATTTTCCTCTTCCGTTTGTAGCGAAACGAGGATAGTGTGTAATGAGGGGTTAATGTGGAAAATATTAGATTCATAAATTGATTTGGCTTTCATATGGACAGAGCTAACTGCATGTACTGCACGCACATAATACTTTTTTAGTATAATTATAAAGTCGTAATTACAGTCTGGCAACAGACTAATCACTATTTTGTAGTGATTAATACAACCTGAGAAAAATATTTGGAAAACGATTTGTTTTTTCTATGTTCAATGCCTTACATCGTACTAAATTATATCAGAAAAATACGCCAGTATTTTAAATTTTTTTTATAATTTGGCAATTCCATTAGGACGGTTATAATTCACATTTTTGGTTATAACTCATAAATAGAAAATTTATTATTAAAAAAAAAGCTGTGATTACCAAGACATGTTAGTTATAAAACATTTAGTAACAGGTAGACACTGAATGTTCATTATAAGACAACGACGGGTGTGACCTTAGGAATTTGAGCTTTTACGAAATTATGACTTTCCGGTTAAATTCTGTAAAATGTTCCGTAGAAAGTCCAAACATTTTTGTGATGTAGGCAATTGTTTACATTGTTTTTGATTGTGTTAAGTACTTACTGTTCGCAAAAATCGATATTAAATTATTGTAGCATGTAACTTGACAAAACAAATTATGCAGAACATTTTCTTTTTGGGGCTACTTTCACGTGCAGTTCTCAGAATTAAGTCAAAATCAATGATCTGAAATTATTGGACTGTATTGTCATTGCAGCTTTTACAAAAATTCTTGTAGGAAAGTTTAAGCCTATTACCGTGTTTGCCAACCGGCCGCCAGTGACAAGTTATTACAGCTATGATGTTTCTCAGATAGAATATATACAGGTTTAACGCAAATCGTGTCCTCTGCATGTCCATGGTAGATCAAATATATTTGTGCAATTCTGTATATGCCTCTGTATTTTCCCTATTACCAACTTCCCTCGTTCGTGTAGAAAATAACCACTCACTTTGTATATCTGTATTTCTCTTTTTCTGCCGGCCTCTCATTTTCTCTCGCTGCTCACTCTCCCACCGTGTCTTTGTCAAATATAACGGTATATTTGTTTTTTCTATCG
Organism: Muscina levida; assembly: GCA_964034835.1. NCBI lineage: Eukaryota > Metazoa > Arthropoda > Insecta > Diptera > Muscidae > Muscina > Muscina levida. The sequence goes on from OZ035882.1 coordinate 9,154,654, forward strand.
GCATAATGTTTTTGTTTAGGGCGGATGCCTTCAACTGGCATGTGATTGTGCAAATTCTCTTATACTTTTTATTTCCTTTCCTTTTACCCTTCGTCAGCAGTCAGCAGCTAATGGTGTCTAGGTTCCCTGTTTTTTTTTTTGCTACTTCCTCTTTTGAATATTGTTTTGCCCTCTATTTGATTGCCGTAACGGCAGAGTTGCCAATTCAATGTAACACATACATATGTATGTATGTAATTGTATAGCAATAAGTGCTACAAATAAATTTAAGAAAAATAGAAATATTTTTTTGGACAATAAGAAAAAAAAAGTATTTGCGTTTCCATAAGTAAAGTACGTAAGAGATTGTCGCATTTGAGTGATTTAACGCGCTTAATAGACTCACAGAAAGGGACATATAAGTCGGTTTTGTTCTCCTTTCCGGTTTTGTTCTCCTAAAAGTTCGAAATTCTTTCGTATCTCGCAATTGCTCCATAAAATAAGTATTCGCTTCAATATCCGCATTTCTATCTTTAGGCATTTGGCCTGGGTGATGGTAACAATTTGATATGAATTCACAGCGCACAACTACCCCTTTTGGGGCATTTTTAGCACTAAAGAACTAATTTTGAAAAATGGCTTTGGATATGGATTTGGCTATTATAGCTTTATTCGTTTGGACCCCTAAAAGGAAGAATTTCGAAATGTAATTTCATGCATCTCTCTAATTCTATAAGATTGGTCAATGGTATCGGTTTTATCCCTTTTTGGGCTTTTTACCCCGAAAACTACGGATTTCGAGAAATCCCTCCTAGCAGGTCTCTTGTTCTCTAAGAAACTCGCTCATATACATTTCCATTGTTAGACTTTTTCTCCCTATGGAGATTTCTTATAGAAAGGTTTCACGATGATAGCTTGTCTAAGTATTAACAACTTTTCGGATAAACCATGACACGAGATTTTTAGCTATTTTTATGTTTCACTTAAACTCAGGATTCAACGATGATTTATATATACATACTAGATTTCCCGGCTCGCATTGCTTCACCCGTACTTACAATGAATCTTCTTACAAATTTTAGCAAAACAGGTAAAATGCAAACGCTTCATCTCATATTCATACCTCAAATGGCTCGTGAGAAATGACCGATTGAAATTTCGGTTTGTGTGGGCGGTGCCACGCCCCATTGTCTAACTATATTTTCATGTAGCCTATGATAGAGGCTCAATGGACAGTATCACACAAAGAAAATATAATGGCAATGGGTCTATTTATTTGGTCAATATAATGATTTTCAAAAAAGGGGCGTGCCATCGCCAACTTTTTACAAACAAAGTATTTTTCTTATATGACTGATATACGTACCAAATCTCGACTGCGTACCTATAATAGTTTAACAGATACAGCCATTTCAAAATTTGAGTTGTATAGGGCGGTGCCACGGCCATTTTACCCCTTGCACTCTGAATTTCCAAAAATCACTTCTTAGTGCGCGGTTACTTCATAAGCGGTACATTCATTTAAAATTACACGGTTCTAACTTTAGCCGTTTGCGCCCAAGCCCAAGCCTTTTATTTATATAGATTGTCATATATACTACGCCTCCTTATGGGCATTGCAAATGGAAAACAAACAGAATATACCTTTCAGACCATGCATGTGCGAATACCAACATTTCTTGTATTACCTTGTTACTTAAAGTTCAGATTTCTAATTTTGTTACTCTATTTACGACACTTCACAAAACATTTTTTTTTTAAACGCCATAAAAAAATGTTTCCTCTTGTCTATATTATTTATAACTATTCTGTTTGTCAGTTTTTTATTTAATTTTTTTTTAAAAATATCTTTTTAGCACTATTCCCAAATTTATTAACTAGTGGCAACTATGTAAATCCCATAAAACATAAATTAATATCGCGTAATCGCCGCTGTGTGCGCCATCTGGTGCTCCAGTCACCCACTTTTCGGCGCTATGGCTTTTTTTTGCTTTTCTTATCATTCTCAATCTTGCTCTCGCTCCTTAATACGTCGTCGGTTACTTCTCGTTACGTTAGCATTCGCGTCTCTTGTGCATGAATGAATTTGGCCTTCTACGCTTTGATTTGTAATTCGCAAAATTTTATGTTTATATGTTGTGTGTGCCCTTACGCCACTCTGGTCATATGAGAGGAGCGTGTACACTGTGGTGCAAAAATGAGCCAATGTTTTAAAAAAAGTACGTTATTAAATATTTTTTATACTTTTTCTTATATTATTTTCAAACCTTTTGTTAAATTAAAAATATGCATCTGTGAATTATGTAAAACAATAATAAAAATATAACTTACATTACTGTAAGTATATAAAAACAAAACATTTTCAAAATCAGACCATTGGCACACTTTTGCTCCAAGGTTTTTCTTATCTAAATTTAATAGTTAGTCCTGCATATTTTTATTTCTTTCAAATGATCCATCCTATTTGGCGTATATTGACAAAGTTGAGCAACATAATATACAGAAATTTTGGTTTCATTCAGCCAGACCCACTCCCATAGCTCATTAATACTTTTCGGCGCTCTTTCGTTTCAGCCTGCCCGCGTTTAAGGTGAACCCACAGGTTTTCGATCGGGTTCAGATCTGGGCTTTCCAGTGGCCACTCCCAGACCCCAAACACCTAAGTACTAAGCCATTTCTTGACAATTTTTACAGAATGTTTTGGGTTGTTGTCATATTGGCAGACGACTTTCTCTGGTCTATCTGGAATTTGGCCAGGGCTATGGGGCAAATTGTTTTGCAAAATGCTAAGAAAGTCTTCCCTTCGCATTATTCCTTCGATTGGTATAATTGGTCCCACACCATCTGGGGTTGCACATCTCCATATCATAATAGAACCGCCTCCGTGCTATATGGTTTGAGATTGGCACCTGGTGAGTATTTGTCTAAACTAATACAAATTAAATATATGATTAACTTGGTGGTCGTGTGGTCAGATAGACCAAAATCAATAGATACCAATCGGTTGGAAAGGTTTTTTATTGGGCCAATTGATCAAACACACCAAATCCAGCTCATGTATTACAAACCATTAAGCACGGAGGCGGTTCTGTTATGATTTGGGGATGTGTTACCCCAGATGGCGTGGGACTACTTATACGGATCGAAGGAATAATGCGAAAGGAAAACTATCTTCGCATTTTGCAAGATAATTTGCCCCATAGCCCTGACCAAATTCCAGGTAGACCAGAAAATGTCGTCTGCCAATATGACAACGTCCCAAAACATTCTGTAAAAATTGTCAAGGAATGGCTAAGTTCTCAGGTGTTTGGGGTCAGGGAGTAACTACTGCAGAGTCCAGATCTGAACCCGATCGAAAATCTGTGAGCTTACTTGAAACGCGGGCTGACAGAAATGAAAGAGCCCCGAAAAGTATAAATGAGCTGAGGGAGTGGGTTCTGGCTGAATGAAACAAAATTCCTGTATATTATGTTGCTCAACTTTGTCAATATACGCCTAATAGGGTGGATCATTTGAAAAAAGTAAAAATATGCAGGACTAATTATTAAATTTAGATAAGAAAAACCTTGGAGCAAAAGTGTGCCAATGGTCTGATTTTGAAAATGTTTTGTTTTTATATACTTACAGTAATGTAAGTTTTATTTTTGTTATTGCTTTACATATTTTACTGATGCATATTTTAAATTTAGCAAAAGGTTTAAAAATAATACAATAAAAAGTATAAAAAATATTAAATAACATAACTTGTTTTAAACATTGGCTCACTTTTGCACCACAGTGTAACTAGATTTCGTTGTTTTTTTTTTAATTTCTCAAAACGTTATCTATTGGCAATTCATTTGAGTGTATCGATATGTTCTCTTTCGATACACGTTCTCTTGTCTATGTTCTCTTGTCTTTTCATAGATTACATTTTTAATTTTGGTATTGTGACCCTGCCATAAGCAAAGATTAATTTGGAAGTTCTTAGAACTGAATAAGATGTAGCACATTAGTTTTTTTCTTTGGCGGTCAAATACTATGTCCATTAGCTATGCAACTTTAGTGCTCAAAAACATCATTTGTGACAGCACTTTATAAGCAAGTGAACAATTTTTAACTTGAGGTATAAAGTAATATTTTTTATTTTTTAAATATTCTTCGTGTTAATAGCTCTTTCGATAATTTCTCAACATGTCAACTAAAGTAACGAATTAAATCGAATAAAATTGAAATTGTGGAAGTTGGCTATTGCATTGTTAAATTCGTGCAATGGCCGGATTGAAATTATTCGGCAGAGTTCAATGTACCTCTGGCATACACATAAGCTATAGAAACAACGATCTTTTAACTATTTCGCATAGAAAATTTGGCCTAGGGCAAAGAAATTATGTCCACAGGCTGCGGTATGCATACGAAATGCTTAAAAGGTTTCTCAAACGAGACACACATCTACCGAAATGGGCATGTAAACAGTAAACATTAATTGATAAGTACACCTGCATTCACCATACTTACTGTATAAGAAAGGTTACTGTATAAGGAAGTTTGTCAACAAGAACCATTATTGGTCGAAACTTGAATACAGAGCTGTATATTCACATGCTACAGAACTTTTTTGCTGCAGCGCTACAGACTTTCAATGGTTTAAATCAGTGTTAGGTATCCCATAGCCTCGCGAGGCAATTATAGTCTTTTTCACACAGTGACTCTAACCACCACAAACTGTCGCTGTGTAAATAGTCCTCAAATTTTACTGACACAATTCTGATAAACATGTCAAAATGCAGAAAAGGTGTCACCAAATAAAATTTAAAAGTATTATGAAGTTAAAAAAAACAATTGTAGTCCTTGCCTTTTTTTAACACCAGTTTTTTCTGATAAAATCATATTTTTTTGATACAATAACAATAATTTTTAGTCTGCTATGCCCCGCGGACATAATCCCAAATGCAAATTGGGGGTTATGTCCGCAGAGCGTGGCGGACATAGGCCCCAAAATCGTTTTGGGGATTATGTCCGGGCACCATCGAATATTATCTGTATATTAAATATTAACTCCCTAGGGTTAAAATACAGTTTGCAACGCCCTCTTCGGCCTCTGATTGAGAATAATAATTTCGTCTGCAAATTTGAACCTGAAGTGCCGAGCTCTATCGGTGTACCAAATTGTATCTGTCTGAGGCTAAAATAAAGTTTGTTTGCGCCCTCGCCGCTCACTAATCTAAGATTTAAATATCCTTTGCATAGTAATATTCGTGTTGTCGAATACTATCTGTGTATCAATTTGTATCTCTCTACGACTAAAATGCAGTTTTGCCACACCCCCTTCAACTAATGATCTAAATCACATATACAAAATTTAAATATCGTCTGCATATTCCTGTTCGCGATGTTAAGTACTATTTATGCAGCAAATTTTATCTCTCGTCTACATATACATATTCGTCTTGTCGTGAATTATCTGGGTGTCTCTAGTTTTTCCACGCCCACTTCGCCCACCAATCCAAAATTTAAATATCGTTTGCATCTTTATATTCGTGATGTCGAATACCATCTGTGTATCAAATTATATATCTCTAGGGCTTAAATACAGTTTTGCCACGCCCACTCCGCCCACTGACCCATGTTCGCGTTGTTGAGTACTATCTGTGTAGCAAATTTAATCCCTTTAGGGCTAAAGTACAGTTTTTTTCACTTCCACTCCGCCTATTGGGTCCAAAATTAAAATTTCGTCTGCTTATTGCAAATTGTATCTCTCTAGATCCAAAAAAAAAGTTATGCCAAGCCCACTACGACCATTGGGTTTCAAATTAAATTTCGTCTGCATATTCATATTCGTGTTGTCGATTACTTTATAAGTACCAAATTTTATCTCTTAATTTCCCTCTGCACGTCATGAATGAGGTATGGGATAGCTTCTCGCGTTGTTGTGAATTAACACGCTTCTTATTTTTAGATTCACAACTAACGGCACCTACTTGTTTATCGACGAATGCGAACGTCACTGTTTGAGAAGCTCTTACTAGACACGCCGATTGACTCGACACTTAATACTGCGAAGTTGCTGTCAACAACATTCGAGGGGAGCCGACAATGAAAGAAAACATTTTTTTTTAAGATGACTGGAGCCAGGTTTAAACCTGCGATTTCCCGCATGGTAGTCGCGTGTTCTAACCACTATGCCACGGCCGGTCCAAATTGTATCTCTCTAGCTCTAAAAGAAATTTTGCCACGCAAATTCTGCCCCCTGATCGAAAATTAAAATTCCGTCTGCATATTCATATTTCTGCTGCCAAGTACTATCTGGGTATAAAAAATTCATCTCTCTAGCTCCAGGCCCACTTCGCCCATAGGATCAAAAAAAATATATAGCCTACAGTAATTTCCATACAGAATACTAACTGCCTGCCTATCAGTCACGTTTAGGAGAGACTAAACCACAAACAAACAAACAGATTTATAATATTTGATTCACATTTATAATATGTGATAAAATTTAATTTTTGAAAATTTTCAAGGATATTCAAGACTTGAAATTTTTGTATTCAAAAATAAAAACAAAACATATTATACAAAGCTGAGACTGTCTTCTTTTATTTGATATCCATATCACCATTGTTCAACTAGGAAAAAGGCAGATATATATTTTTCAAACTTGTTATTCCTTAAAAAAAAATTAATGTCCTTCAAAATGGAACCGAAACCTACGGATGAACAAATGAGTATGTAATTTTACGATACACAGTCACTACTATAATGTGTATATAGTTTTTTTCGTGGGTCATAAATGGCGTGCAGCCTATACTTGTTATCGGGTATAAAATTCCAATTGCGCAAATTAATTTTTACCGGAGTTTAGTTTTCTTTCGTTTCCAAAATGTTTAAAACAACTTCGTTGAAGAAAGTGTAACGATGCAATCACCAGTTCTATTTCTCGTCTTGAAATTAGAGTAAAATCGTCCTTTCCTCTCTTGTTTCTTTTTTTCGCCTACCACAGTGTGATAAATGATTATCATATTCTGTTTCATTTCTTCCTTAAAAGTTTATGTTTCTTTATCTCTATGTATTTCTTTAGAAATTTTTACGAAAACCCCAAAGTCTTCTAGTGTAAACAACTACAACACTGCTCATTTTTTTTAATCGTACCCAATATTACAAGAAACTACGAATAATTAATTCATTTATTATGAAAAATTTAAGTGTTTTGTTTTTCTCTTAGTTAGTTATTAAAACTTTAATAGGAAATATTCATAACATTACCCCAATTTTATTACGCCATAATCCAAGTTTTCCTCATAGCGACCATAATGTAAAACTTTCTTCAAAAATAAAACTTATCGTCTCCTGTGCTATGCATGCAACCAGACTTGCTTGTCTTTTAACGTTTCTATTGTTCTTTATCTTAATGACTCTTGGTAATTTGAAAATTGTATTACTGACGGTTATGGCCTACTACTCCTGTACTACACCTGTAGTGTATGATGACGAACTCTTCATCCTGCACACTCACACATACCTATACAGTCATACTATTATTATTGCTATTAAATATTCATTACACAAGGGAACAAGGTATTTGTTGTTTTAGAACTGAATATTGTTTTTAAGGTAATTTGGGACGCTGAATCCAAATCTGCACTTGGTTTTTTTGTATCAGCTCGACTTTTCGCGATATACCGTTATGTCCAAAACTAAGGTCCTTCCACTACAAATATTTAAATTACTTGAAAACGGTTCACCATATTCAATCAAAAAAAAAACCTAAACTCGTCAACAAAATTATCTTTAACCCATTGTTACATTGTTTTTAATTTGGCCTAGTAGTTTCAGAGATATCGTTGTAGTTTAAAAAAAAAAACAAAAATTCTACAAAAAAAAAAAAAATTTTGTTCTTTAAAAATTCATAAAAAAACATAATGCAACAAAAATCACAGTGTTGGTCTTAAAACATATAGTTTAATGTAGTTTGAATCAAATGAGCTTTATTTCATTGAAATCTGTGCACAACTTTTGATTTTGTCAACAATTTACTGAGATAACTAAATTTAAAATAATCGCGATTTCCATACAGAAATAACATTTATTAATATGTTTGTGAAAGTGTAACTCGAGCAAACCTTAATGGATCGTTATGAAAATTTATCAGTATTAATATTTTTCGAAACGAACTTATGGGATTGAAAATGGGCGGAATAGCCCCACCCCTTCTGGTACCTCCCATACAAAATTACCTATTTTTGGATAATTAATATATCTTCGATAGCTGCCAAACAGACTACCGGAGGATATTGAAATTTGGTCAGTTTATTTATCTTGCAAAAGTAGACAAACCCTAAAAAAACCGAAACCGTTGCCATACCCCTTCTGGTACCTCCCATACAAATGACCGAACTCACCCCAATAGTCTTACATACATATCTTTTTTGTAAGTACACTGAATTCCGTCAAACTATGCGTAAGTTTTACGGTTATGAAAATATGAATCAGGAATGAATTTGCACTATATCGGATCACCCCTTCTGGTACCTCCCATACAAAATTACCTATTTTTGGAAAATTAATATGTCTCCTTTAACTTCCAAATTGAAACCTGCCGATTAATTAAATTTGGTCAGTTAATTAATATTGTAATAGGAGGCAAAACTATAAATTAAACTATAAATAAATTTGCAAATTTGTCATTATTTTTAAAAATACAAAATTTAAATTTTTTTTGGGTAGAAACAAAAAAATTCGAAAAATCTGTTATCACCGAACTTAGCATAACTCATTCAATTTACAATCGATTATTATGTACATACATGTTTTAGAAAGCTACTTTAATATGATATTCAATAAAGCTAATAAAAAGAACAATTTGCCCCCAACCGATTAACTTTCAGCGTGAAGAAAATAAAAATGTGTAATTTTTTTTGGTTTTTTTTTTGAATAAAAGAGCCTTTACTCAGTCATTTTTTTTGTGATATTAAAAAATTTGATTTTTTTCAAAGGTAAGAACGATATCTTTAAAAATAAAAACAAAATTTTTAAATCCGGGTTATGAAAAAAAAATTATGATTTTTTGAACTATAATTTTTTGGAAAATAGGCGAAAATAAGATTAGTACCTGTAACTTAAAAATTCGAGCTGATGGAGAAAAATGGAGATTAGATTTAAAATCAGCGACCTCAAATTAGTAAAAAACAGCTAAAGAATTCCAAACAACACTCAAAAAGTTCAATTTTGTTCCCTTGTGTTATCAATAAAAATGTCCTTAAACATAATTTGTCATTAAGTTGGCCCCTTAGATAATGTAACAACAACAACAGAGGCAGAGGCGAAGGCATCAACAAAAACCCTTTCCTAATGCCCTGTGAAATCGCCTTCTAAATCGCCTTCACCTACTCATTTAACGAGAGTATGTGGACGAGAGGGTGGCACAACGGTGTTGTGGGGTAGATGATGTTGCTTTTGTTTTTAGTGTTTATATTTTCATAAATTGTCCACAAAACACGTATTTAACAACAAATCATGCTTAAGTGCAAATAATGAAGAATGACTCAAGATATCACTCAGCCCTAAAGCTTTGCGAATGTACAACAATTCACACATATACGTAGATGTACGTATGTACGTCGACAAATCTCCTTAATGCGGCGAGGATGAATTGTGGCAGGCGCTCATTTATGGGTTAGTACTAAACTGTTGTTGTAGGGTTTGTTGGTAATAAACTTTTGTTGTAGGGAATGTTTACAAAGATGTTTTGATGTGTAAAAATTAAAAATATAATGGTATTTAAAAAGTAGATTCTTTCGAAAATTTCCATATCACTAAATAGGAAATATTAATCAAAAATTTAAAATACCGGATTTTTTGATAATTTATTTATTAATAAACTGCAGGCTATTCAGAAAATATATACATACTAACAAAAGCACAAGGTCAGGGTTTATGTGGGACATGTAATTATTATAATATGAGTTCAGGGGGTGTAGTAGACTACATGTTTTTTTTAGATTGTACTATTCAATAAATATTTTCAATAGCTTCTCATTAAAGTGGCGAGTTTTTATACTTGCAATTATTTCTCAAATTATTCCATATAAAAATAGGCCCTTGAAATCTCTTCCCAAAATTTCCCTTAAGATCATCCAACTGACAAAAACTCACAAACAAACCAACATATATCTAAGAAAACTAGAGGAAAACTGGAGAACTTGTAGTGGGGAAATAGGAAGGAGAACCAGCAGCAACAACCCGTCTTAACAACAATCAGCCTCATTAGTTGACTTACAACATAATGAAAGGCCATAACAACAACAACAACAGAGCTTCATCGCAAAGACAGTATTCACAACAAAAATAGTAAGAAAACGATTGAATGGACAAGGAAAAAAGTGAACAGGCTCCACTTGACACAGTGGGTAAAAACAAACACAATTGTCGGAGTCTGTGTCTGTATGGATGAGGAAAAGGGGGGCGGGCGGGTGGAATTGTAGAATGGCACCAGTAGTACCAACGACGGTGCATATTAAAACTTTGGGAAAATAGTTTAGTGACTAATAAACCCTTTAAAACATTAAATGATGTTTTATATAAAAAAATCGTTAGATTTTTTAACAAGGTGAATTATAATCGAGCTTTAACATATACAGATATATGAAAATTAAAAATAAATATATTTTAACAATTAAAACTTGTATGCAAAAGTAATGAAGGTAATATATTTACATATTTCCAAAACTTAAAGTTAACTCGAAAATTAGACCACGAGTTTTTTGGTAAATTTAGAATCTACGTATGATTAATATTTGTTAGCATTAATGATTAATATTTATTAGTCATACGCAGCCGCAGCTGAAAAGTGACCAGTAAATTTTGTATAGATACACTAGGGTGGTCGGAAATTATATGGGGAAAAAAATTGCAGAATTTTGTCGGTGCCACCAAAAATGATGTTTTTGCAGATTTTAGGATAGCCAACGTTTAAGCCCGATTGGAGTAGGTTAACCCGTGCCGCTTTGAGCTTACAGTTTTTAAGCTACTACAGCCATTTTGATGAAAAATCCAAAATTTAAGATTTGAAATTCCTTTAATCTGTTCATATATAATTTATCTGCATAATAAACGGTTTCGTAGTTGAAAATAAATTTATAAAAACAAAATGAAAAAAATTTCCTAAAATATTTTTCTTAAAACATAATAAAAAATTAAAAACGAAAAAAGTCTTAGTACTTTCACGTAATTTCACATAACCCATGAACAAAATAAGACATAGATCATAAAAATCGATTATCGCTTTTATTCACAATTAGGTGAATGTATCTCATTTTGGAAAATACAAGTTTTTTCCATTCAGGATATATGGGAGGCGGGCGTATTCATCGAGATAATTTGATAAAGTTCAACACAGTTATCAGTAGTATATTAGAGACAAATCGTTTCAAATTTGGTTCAATACCAACAACAATTTTGGAAAATATAAGTTTTACCATTGCAGGATATGTGTGAGGTGGGCGTATCTTTTGAGATATTTTCATATACTTTTCAAAAAACTGGTGCGGTTATAGTTTTCATATTTGGCCGCCCTCACTACACTGTATTGCTTCGAATCGATAAACTCGAGTCCTCTGCCACACTCACAGCGGTGATGACTTCTTCTGTATGCAAGGTATGGCATTAATTTAGATTAATATTATCCAGAAGAGTTAATGTGGTCATGAATTGATCCATAGTTTTGCGTATTAGATGAACGAATATGAGCACCCTAAACATGAAGAAGTCCTTTATAAGTGTGGCAACCAGGTCACGATTTTTGCAAATAAATTTTAAAGATTTGTAAACATCGGAACTAGTTCAGTACTAGTTGTCCATAGAAAAGTGAACTAGTTCTTCTCCCATACACACAACTGTCTCATTAAGCACAAAGTTGTCCTAGGCTTGGGGGGGAATTGCCCCTTTTGCACTAGTATAGAACCAGTTCAGAAATTGTCGTCGGGCGAAGGTTGATTGTCTCTTTTGAGTTAGTTTAGAACTATATACTTCCAAAATAGATTGACAAAAACTACCAATATTCTTGAAAATTTGAGCTAGTACTGTACTAGTACTTTAAATATAATGCGAAAAATACGATAACAAAAGCACCTTTTCTTACTCATCATCTAATAACGTTCAACTGGTTCACATTCAATAGTTTGGAACTAGGTAATTTTGGAAGTGGTTCAGAATTTAATACTTTTGAACTAGTGGGTTTTTGAACTACTTAGTTTAACGAGTCCCTATTGGGATTGGTCTGGTATAAGACTTTGCATGGTGATTTGCCAAAGTGTAGTGAAAATGTCAAATACACTGCATTTGTATGACAGCTAGTTTTACAGTTATTCCTATCAAAAGTTGTGTAAGTCTAAAAAAAACTCCTCTATACAATATTTATAAATTATGTATTTCTAAAACTTAAGTTAACACCATCCCCGAATTCACGTATGATTAATATTTATTAGCAAATTGCAATTACACGTTACTCATACGCAGCCGCAGTAAAACAGCAACTATTATAAATAATAAGATTAAATTGTAAGGGCCAATGTTGAATGAGAACCACACTTCAACGTCAAGTTCTTTCCTGCAACGCGTTGAAAAGCATATCGTGCACTTTGTGATTTTTCGGTCAATTTAATCGTCCAAATGTGCGTAAAATCGGAAAAATCTTGCAAAAATTTGAGCAACCCGGGTCTGTAGGAGATGTACGCGCATGCACTGCTCGTACTGCAGAAAATATTGATGCTGTTCGCGATAGTGTGGCTGAACTAGCACTAGCATTTACACGCTTACAAGGTGCAATTGACTGAAGAACTAAAGCCTCTTGACCATTTCAAACGTCGTCAATGGTCAGAATGGTGGCAAGAAATGGCAACAGTGGATGATCTTCAGTGATGACCACATTTGCACCTCAGTGGATTCGTCAATAAGCAGAATTGCTTAATTTGGGCGAATGAGTGATTGTCGAAAAACCAATGCACCCACAAAGAGTGACTGTTTGGTGCGGTTAATGGATCGTATTGTTTCCAAAGTGAGGACGAACAGGCAATTACGGTGAATGGTGTTCGCTATCGTGAAATGATAACCAACTTTTATGGCTCGAACCGGAAGATACGGATATGCCACACAGCTTACGAAACAATGGTTTTTGCGCGAAAAATTCAATGGCCGTATTATCTCACATGGTGGCGATTTCAATTGGCCGGCAATATCATGTGATTTGACACCTTTGAACTTCTTTCTTTGGAGTTATTGAAAAGAAAAGGTGTACGTCGATAAGCCAGCAACAATTCAAGAGCTAAAGGATGATACAATTCGGCAGATTAACGGCACTGAACTTCAATTATGCCTCAACGTCATCGAAAATTTTGACCATCGGATGGAGGTGTGCCTACGAGGTCGCGGCCTTACAGAATTAAATTACACCAATATTATCATAATAAAGAGAAAAGACAATAATTTTCTAAATAACACTATGTCACAAAATTTCAAAATGTATCCGGAACATTTAAAAGTTGATGTTAATGTAAAATTTCACACTGAATTCAAATCTGCTCTGATATATGCGGAAAGTAGGACGTTTTTTGATAGTGCCATAACTTCGCCACTTATGTTTGGATATTAAACAACTGTCGTTTTTTTTAAGAAATTATTTTATTATCTTGTATTTTCGTCGTGAACTGTAACCTACATTACATTTTAGTAGACCTACCTATTTTTAAAACATGAAAAATTAAAATTTGGCGATATCTCAAAAACCGTTCTACTTTTCATATATTTCTGAGCCGATTGGAATTCAGCGTGAAATTTTAGATAAGGGTCAACTATTTAGAAGCCGGGATCCAAAATTTGTTGCATTGTGTAATTTGTGTTTTATTTAAAATCAACATCGGCCCTTAAAATTTAACCACCCTATATTTGCATTTGTATTGATTACCTCCTGTTCACATAATATATCACATTAAAAGGCTTCCTTGTTTGAATTAAACAAAAACGTACAATTGTTTTTTTTTTTTTGTAAATATCCACATTTTAATTTTATTTGTTTTTTTTTTAATAATTTTTCTTTTTGGTTGTTTTTTTCGTTTGTTTGTTCATTAAGAGAATTAAAAAGACAACAATAAATACACACAATACATTTATGATGAATATAATTTGTCTGAAAAGAAATTGAAGAAAATATATATATTTTGATTCGACACAGTGTTTCAAGAGGACAACATTTACATTTACATTTAACTTAACAGATTTTTTTTAGAATTTCACATGTTTTAATTTTTTTTATTCAAATTTAAAAACAATTCCATAATTGATAATTGTGTTAAAAAAAATGAAGAGATTTCAAAACTTTACGTAGCATAAAACTACAGTAAAAAAACATACTAATATCTTTTACCAACACGGAGTTAAAATTTTCGAAAATAATCACTATTACGGAATTTTTAAAAAATTAAAGTCATGTGTATATGAATTGATTTAAATTTATTTTCGGCCAAAAATTCATTGCACTTAATATATTCTTATCAGTAATGCGGTAACTGTGTTAATATTCATCAAAATCTATGACATGAGACGATTTTTCTGTGTTCACTTAAAATTTTTGTCTTACTTATTGCGAATAATATAAAATGTTGTCCATCAATTTTCTTAGGAAAGGACTCATTTTATTCAAAATAGATGTGACTTCACAACCAAAGTGCTTAACAGTACTCTTGTTAGCACGTAAAATTTTTTATGGAATTTAAAAAAATTATGACTGCAAAAAAATGTATTCGGTGCCACTTTTTATATAACTCGCAAACTATTGATCAGGCTTAAAAATAATGTAAGACAGACTTTGAAGTAATAAATTGTATATACAGTCAAATAATTCTTAGGTCATGCCAAAATCTATGGAACACTATTGACATTTAAAAAAGGAAATAAAAATAAGAACTTTATCATAGAATTTCGACTATTTTTGTAATCGTTGGACCATATTAGATCAAAAAACATATTGGTTTTAACGTTGCATAGTGTAATCTGTTTTTTTATAATTGTCAAATTTACCATCTGCTTCGAAATAATGGGTAGTCAAATTCCGACTATTTAAATTTTTTAAGCGAATTCCTTCAATTTGTCGTCACATAAGACAACATTTAAAATACCTGTGACGACTTGATATGAAATTATTCAATAAGCTTAACGACTAATTTATTTGATTTAAGTCAAAAAATTATAATTGTTAAAGAGTTTCACTGTTTCACAGTCAACATTTTTTTTGCTAAAGTTCACTCGCAAAACACTGTGCATTGTAAGTTTTTTTTTTACTTTGTTTAATATAAAGTCAACAAAATTCTTTTAATAATAGTCAATTGTTTGGTAATATTGCAATAAATACACATGTTCATATTACAACTAAATTTCATAGAATTTTTCTAATTTTTTTTTGTTTTTTTTTAAATAAAATATATAATTTTTAATTAAGATTTTTCTCAGTATGTGATTTTTTTTTGTTTTTGTTGATAAATACACCTAAATTTTATTCAAATTTCTTTTGGTAAATATAATTTTACATAGTTTCGAAAAGAAAAATAATACAATTAAATTTAAATATGTATATATGTTTGTTTGCTTATTACTCGTACACTAACATTTTGTTTAACAAAGTTTCGTTTCGAAGATTCTGAGTAATAGTAGGGGAAGGGGAACGATGAGAATGCAAAAATTGGACATCAACAAATATATAACTATTAAATAGTGAATAAATAAATTCAATGTATATGAATGTATGTATATTAATTTATGTCTATATTAAAATTAAAACATTAAATAAATTCATTTACATTTAATTTTCTGTGTAGCTTTTATTGCAACAAATTTTTAAATTTCAAAGGTACATCAATTTTAAGGAAAATTTGTTTTTTATAGGTTTTTTATTCTTTGGTTTGTTTTGATTTACAGGATATGTATGAAAATGTACGTATGTTATCATCTATAGGTAGGTTTTGTTTTGTAAGATAATGGCTGATGGTGATTGAAATTCGTAAATGAATACACTGAAACTAATTTAACTCTACTCACAGAGCGAAATGTGTTATATGTGTTATATGTAACCAAATTGGGAGAATAATATATGTACTTCACTATCTCAATATATATAGTACTGCATGTGGTAACGGATGAAGATTGATGGTGAATAGCTATGGGCACCACTACATTGAAAGCTTTGCATTGGTTTGTGTTTCAAAGTTTGATTTGTTGTTGATTTATTGTAACTTCTTCGTATCGATACAAATTCGTTTGCTCTTGAAGTTCCGAGAGTGCTCCCTGCCCAAAGCCGATAATGAACAATAGCGAGTTCCCGAATTAAATTTAAATAAAGTTAACGTGATTTTTGAACTTCATTGTAGTCGATCAATCACAATTTACTAAATCCTAAACAATAAAAGATGTCTATGGGACAGTGAAGGAAAAAGCGACTAAAGAAGATCTGAAGACCTATCACATTCCATAAACAATAGCCTAACTTCCCTTTACACCCCATGAATAAGGTTTGGGATAACTTCTCTCGTTATTGTGAAATAACACGCTTTCCAATTTAAGAATCACACATAACGGCAAATTTGCTATCGAGAACATGGGGGGAGCCTTCGTTGAAAAAAATTAAAATGACTCTGGAAGGAATCTTCCGCATGATAGTCGCGTATTCTAACCATCATGCTACGGCGGGCTTCACATTCCATAGAGATTTAGACGTTTAGTGATTTGTAAAATATTCTTACATACAAACCATCCTTGTGTCGCTTTTTAAATTTGGAAATATTGCTTAACCAAAGTGGAGGGAAACTTTCAAAAAATTCCCCTCCAACATCGATGTAAGTCTATCTAACACCGTGAGTAGGTAATTTTTTTACACATAAACCAACCACGTGTCGCTTTTTTTTACTTAACTACCGTAGAGAGAGAGAGAGAGAGAGACTTCCGAAAAAATTTCTACTCTAGCATTGTTGTAAGTCTACCTAACACTGTGAATAGGTACCTTAACACTTAAGTTTCTCTTGTATTCGAATCTTATAGACAACGAGAAACAACATTTAAATGAAGGATATATTTAATATATTTTCAGTTACAGTTTCTACCAATATAATTGTCAACATTTAAATTTCTTTCTCACATATTTATGTATATTACACAGTACAACATGTTTCAGCTCATTGACTTGGGATTCAATTCTGAGAACTGCACGTGAAAGTAGCCCCAAAAAGAAGAAGTTCTGCACCAATCGTTTTATCAAGTTACATGCCATATTAATTTAATATCGATTTGAAGTTAGTAAGTTGAAGTTAGTTGTCACAAATTCCTCTATATACGATACTTACTAACTTCAAATCGATATTTAATTATTATGGTATTGTAACTTGACAAAGCGAATTATGCAGAACTTCTTCTTTTTGGGGCTACTTTCACGTGCAGTTCTCAGAATTGAATCCCAAAATCATGTGTTGTACCGTGTAATCTTCTCTTCTTTTTGTGTTGGGGGATTGGGACTAATGTATAGAAAATTTCATTTAACTTTATAAGTTTAATAACATCGAATAATAAACTTAATTTATACATAAATAAAATAAAAAACTAATAAATCAAAACAATTGCTTTAGCTCAAAACCTATAACCATTTCTTTACATGTGATACTTAGGTAAAACTCGCAACGGGAGAGTATGAAGTTTTTACATTAATAACAATAAATGTTTTACTTTTGACAGTTAAATATGTTAAATTGTTGAATATCAAAAATGATGTTACGTTGTGCGAGTGTTACCTGTAACTCACATTTACTTGTATTAACTACACGATTTGTCTCATTATTTCTCATTGCTCTCTGTTTTAAAGAACTTTGTATCTTAAGAGTCAGTGTCACATAAAAGAGGGCGATGATTTTCTAGAACGTGAGCGGGGCTTTGAAGGACTCTTGAGACTATGTCTTGAGGTGCTACGCGGCTTAAAGCCACCAGAATCAGACCAAGGCTCAGCCACACGACCGTACCAGTGAATTAGATCCATTACTTCAAGCTTGAGAAAAATAAATAAAATATTTAAAATTAATTTTTGTTGTTGGACAAGCTCCAGATTAGTTGAAAAAAAGTTTGCAGCTGAATAATATTCTCGTAATGCTAGGATATCGGATTCAGCCACAAAACCGCATCAACAAACCTGGTATAATGTTTGTAAAAAATTCGTAAAGTGTTATGCCTCAGAATCCCATAACATAATGAGAATTTCTTCTTTAGTGCATGGACTCAAAGAACTTTACAAGCATTCATATGAGAAATCATTGTTAACCACTTCTTTCGTTATTAATGTTAAATGTTTATTTAAATTCCAGAAGTTATTTTAAATTTAGTATTTTGTATCATTGGTCTTTTCTGTGATACGTTCAAAACTACTCACGATGACTCGTATGATATCTCAGTACAACATATGATTTTGGGACTCAATTCTGAGAACTGCACGTGAAAGTAGCCCCAAAAAGAAGAAGTTCTGCATCATTCGTTTTGTCAAGTTACATGCCGTAATTATTTAATATCGATTTGAAGTTAGTAAGTATAGTATAGGGGATAATTCCTTTTGTTTGACATAACATAAATACATAAATCATACGCCACGGAGTTCAACAGTTTTATTGTATCTGCTACAAAATAAACCCAGTTCAAAATCATTTGGTGAATGGAAAAGTAAAACTGTTGCTTGTGTAGCTAAACGTTATATGAGCAGATTAAAGGAATTGTAATTTTTTATTTTTTTAAGCTCAATCGGACTAGTTGTTCTCGAGTTATGTCAAACAAAAGAGCCTAAAACATGGCAAACTCCCCTATACTATACTTACTAACTTTAAATCGATATTAAATAATTATGGCATGTAACTTGACAAAACGAATGATGCAGAAATTCTTCTTTTTGGTGGTACTTTCACGTGCAGTTCTCAGAATTGAGTCCCAAATCAATGAGCTGAAAAATGTTGTACTGTTAATTTTATCTTTACTTACTTGTAATGGTCTCGATAATTCCTTAAACATAGCAGCCTTTGTAAGATGAGAGTTTTGTGATAGAAATGAAAGACACTTGGATTTCAGAGCCGTAGCCATATAATGATCGGCAATGCCTAATAGGCATAACACCGAATGTTCATCTATTTGTGAATTTAAAGTATTCTCACATAATTCCTAAGAAGACAAAGAAAAACATTGGATTAAAAATAGTTTTTTTGTAATTGATCAGCTCCAAACCTTTAAATCATCTATTGAATATTTATCAGCCAACAACATCAGCTCACAGATTTGCTCAGCTCCCACGGTTTTATCAATAGGGGCACCATACAAATACAAAAGCAAACGACGAAAGATGACGGGCGAACAATCGGTAATAATGATTTTTCTAAATAAAAGATAAATAGACATAAATAACGTTAAAATATCCTATCGTATTTTGCTTTTGAGAAATTTAGCAAAAATATACCTCGTCAAACTTTCCTGCATGCCTGACATCAATGCCTTCTTGAACCACTCACATCTGGCCGACACAATGACACGATGCGCTCGAAACGTATGAACTTGTATAGAGGACTTGTGTGAGTCCATCGTTTGTATATCCATAGCATTTTTATCGACCACCGTAATGTCGGGTATATGGGTTTGATGTTGTGCAGCAGCAGCATAAGTGTGAACCTCAAATTCCATATCAGACAGCTGAGCCGAGTGCAATAGGCGCAAAGCATTCTTTGACAAATTGCTTATGATTGCAATGGGTGGTTCGCATAGATGACGTATAAGATTAAGCTTAAATCAAAAAAATTAAGATTTATATAACTTTTGAATTCATATCTCTATTGCGTTATTACCTTAATATTATTATAATCATAGTCATGCTTCCGTTCCATTAGCAAAGGATCTAGGCTCAATTCAAATGTGTCGGCATTTTGTAGAGACTTCAGTTCACTTTCCAAAATATTCGATGGCTCCAGAAGACCCAATTCGATCAGGGTGTGGGTGAATTCCTGTTTCTGTACTAATTTACAGACCTATACAAATAAAGTATAATTTGGCGCATTAGTTATTTATTGACCCCAACTAGATTTCCTTTGTAGAAGTTTACCTGGCTCATGGCTTCCTTCAGAGCTGATTTGTGATCGAATATCTTGACGATAACACCATTCTAAGGAGATAAATTCAACTAATATTTTACAAGCTGTACTGATAAAAAATTATTTAAAGTTTATAAGTAAAATTTGCAAAGAAACATTTTTCACATTTAATAAAATGCTAAAAATATGTCTAAAAATACACAGCACAACATTTTTCAGCTCATTGATTTGGGACTCAATTCTGAGAACTGCACTTGAAAGTAGCCCCAAAAAGAAGAAGTTATGCATCATTCGTTTTGTCAAGTTACGTGCCATAATAATTTAATATCAATTTGAAGTTAGTAATTATCATATAAGGGAATTTGTCACGTTTTAGGCTCTTTTGTCTGACATAACTCGAGAAACAAATTTAAAAAATTAAGAACTACAATTCCTTTAATCTGTTTATAAAACATTTCCCTACATAAGCAACAGTTTAAATTTTTCATTCATCAAATGATTTTGAACTGGGTTTATTTTGTAGCAGTTACAATAAAACTGTTGTACTTCGTGGCGTATGATTTATGTGGAACATGACTTATGGTAATTATACGCCACCATATAACAATATAACAAAAGATCCTAAAACGTGACAAATTCTCCTCTACGATACTTACTAACTTCAAATCGATATTTAATTATTATGGCATGTAACCTGACAATACGAATGATGCAGAACTTCTTCTTTTTGAGCTTCTTTCATGTTCAGCCCTCAGAATTGAGTCCCAAAATTATGTGTTGTGCTGTGATATTATACCAATTTGAGGGCAATTTTTCAATATTTTTGCACTATTGTAAGGACTTCTAATATCACTATTCTCGAAATATTTTTGTGGAAAATCTTACAAAACACAACTAGTAAGTGGGATGGCGGGGATGTTTACTGATTTTTAATCTGTTATCATATCAAATCTTGTGAAGTAATGACGCAAATGATCTACTATAAAATCCGATGCCCATCTCTCTTTATTATCTACAAAATCTATCGTAAACAACACTTACGATTTGCGATGTGGCCAATTTGAAACAGAATTTAAATTCTTTCCAACCCAATTTCTCCTCCAAACGATCCGATAGATTTTCCATTATCAATATATACGTAGGTATATCGACTATAAGTTGTTCTAGATTTTGATTAATAGTACTGCGTTTACTCAGGAAATCCATTTCGCAATATGTTGTTCTGTAACAAAAATAGACACAATATACAAAATTCCATGTTCCACAAGTTCTTTACTTACTTTTTATCTCTTATTATGTCCAAGGCAGCTGATATACGACCATAGATATCTCTCATCTTGCGTACTTCATACATGTACAATACGAATTTCAAATCATTCTCTGCACCCATCAGACGTTGCTTGTCCGAGGGATTCTCATACAGCGTCAAACCTATGGGTGGACCACGACGTGGACGCGGTGATAGCGGTGGCTGGCTGAAAAGCGTCGTCACCGTACTATCATCCATGGGATTGTTGGCTGTTATGAAGGTGTTGTTCTGTATTTGCATGGCAACAGCGTCATCTGTGGCATATTTCATAGATAAATCTAAATGTGAGCATTTCAAGTCCTGGACATAAGTAAACAAAGAAATATACAATAGTTAAATTTGTTTATATTAATTTAAATTTATTAATTTACTACTTACTTTACACATTTTTTCTAAAGAATTTTTGATTTCTTCTATCACACTAGTTAAAATCAATAAAGTTTTTTCAATCTGCAATTATTAGAGAATTAAATTTTATTTATGACTATGCTGCCCTTCTAAGAAAGAAAGTCTTATCTCTATTTTAATAGTTTTGAGATATGTAACTTTAAAGTTCTATAACTTTCTTTGAATAATTTTTCTTACATATTTAATTTTTTAGAACACAAGTTACAACACAAGAGATGTGACTTTCCTTCTTAGGAGGGCATTGTGTTATGTTGGCAATGTTATTTTTGTAGTTGCTTTTTTGCACCAAGTACTTACCTCAGGTACTAAGTAATTTGCTAATTCATCTTTCTCATCCGGCGTTAGACTTAAAAATACATTCAATATATTACGCAATAGTTGATGCAATTGTGACATAAATATCGGTATACGTGTGCGTACATATTTTATTATTTCATTCTTTTGATAACGTGCAATATCGGCGGCATCCTTAATAAATATATTGCAAAATTGTAAAATTTTGGCACATCCTTCAACAAGGGAAATGGAAAATATTGTAAAAGATTTATTAATTCAAATTTGTTAATATTGGTTTGAATATTTTTTAAAATTATTAATATAGATTTTAATTTTAAAAATAATCACTAATTTCTTAATTTTCTAAAAATAATATTTACAATTTTTTTTAAGTACTATTGGTAAATTACCATAGGCTATATATTTTTGCCGTATGGGCAAGGGGGGGGGGGTGGCTTTGAGCCTTAGAGTGACAAAATTTAGTATACAGATATTACTTGGCACTACAGGTTTAATTATGAAGACTTAATTTTTATTTTTTGATCAGTTGGAGGAAGAGAGAAAGAAAAAAATTGATACACATACAGTGTCGAGATCAACAACTACGAATTTGTGGACGTATCTTCTATTTTCGATTAGTGCGCGGAACGGTCGTGGAAAACCGTTTTTTTAAACAAGAGAGAATACTTGGCACCACAGATATGAATATGCAGACGGAACTAGGTGCACACATAGTACTCGGCAATACAAATTTCAATTTGCAAACGATATTGCTATTGTCGATTTCCTCGTATAGCCCTCACAGGCATAATTAAGTGAACCACTTGTGGAACCCTTGGCTGGCGCTTATTCACTTATAAGGTCTGACCAGAGATTACAAAACTGAGAGGCAAGGTTTGCCCAATGTAGATTGCTTGTTTGGGTTAGGATCCACTTTTGTAGAGCAACTTAGTAGATGTGGGTAAAATTAAAAACCTAAGTTGATAAATTAAAAGTTGTCGCTCGAGTTATGGTGACTCGTGTCTCTTAATACGATCTTTCTTGCATTTCTCATATGCATTAAATAATCCTTTTGGTTGAACAAAAATTAAGGAGATTAAATAGCTCCGAACCTTGGTGCCTCAATGCCGGGATAAGAGTAGTTTATTAAATATGACTTAACACTCGGTTTGATGGATTTCGCTGGCAATGGCTGGCTATTTTAATAGTACGATAAACGGGAAAATTGGATAACGGCGGCAGAGCTAACACACACTTCCAGCCTAAAGGCCGAGGGAGGATATATTGTTGATAGTGAACAGGGAAATTTGATTGAGCTTTTTGGTCGATTCTACAGAGTCGGGTAAATTCGACTTGACGTGTATTGCGGGGCAATGGTTTTTTTTTTGTTAATAAATCTATTTAAATAATCAGGCATTCAATGTGTACTAGATACAAAAAAACACACAGGTCTCTATCGATCATATCGATCAGACAGCAGAGAGGGCATGACGAAACCTTGTTTAACCCCTAGACAGATACTATTTGTAATACAGAACGTAACCGTGACTACAATCACAATTTTAGTTTCGATCAGTGATCAAAGAGCTTCAAATTCTTCACATGAGTAATAACGCTGTAAATGTTATTATCGAGCATAGGAAGCATTATGACACTGGAAAAATTTCATACTAGCAGAATTTATGTAACTTCTCCAACTGAGCAATAGCGAAGTTTAGCCGAGCCCACTAATGCATGTATGTACTTAGATGATGACACCAGAACCTGAGTCATCTAGAGAATGTTACAACAACATGTTTCTGAGAATATAAAATGCGTTAAGCTTTGCTGTTACTATGCTGACTGCACTAATTATATATTCAGACAATGTAATACCTCAATTAAGGAAGAACTGAATATCACCTACCTACATCACCTGCCATTGAGTGATAAGACTCCTTATTGGTAAAAAGGTCACTTAGATCAACATATATACCATTTATAAGAACGAGTAAATTTAGCTGAAGACAACGAAAAAAAACCCATAACATGGACATAAATAAGCGTAACAGCATGATCAGCATTCATATTTCGAAACTAACAATGCGCCAAAAATGTCATATAGTTCAATGAATGAACGATAGGTGGCAAGTAATCAAAGTGAACAGATAAAACGTTCATTAAATGTTCTACTCATAAAAAAAAACTTTATTTCCCTTTACACCCCATGAATGAGGCATGGGATAGCTTCTCGCGTTGTTGTGAATTAACACGCTTTCTATTTTTAGATTCACAACTAACGACGAATGCAAACGTCACTGTTTCAAAAGCTCTTACTAGACCCGCCGATTGACTCGACACTAATACTGCGAAGTTGCTGTCGACAACATTCGAGGGAAGCCGACAATGAAAGAAATAGGTATTTTTTTTTTTAAGATAACTGGAGCCAGGAGTTGAACCTGTGATCATCCGCTTGGTAGTCGCGTTTTCTAACCACTATGCCACGGCCGGTCCCAAATATAAATCATGGTTGAAGATAAATAATAATAAATATCGACACGGGTTCTCAATTTTATTTAGAAACTTGTTGCATATGCATCGCTTAATGAGTAGTATCGATGCAAGTCGACCCATCAGTATTAACTTCGATTTTCTGTAATACCAACTTATCGACAGATTTTAATAGTATCCCTACCGAAAAACAAACTAACACCAAACTAGTCCTGTGACTGTTCCTTGATGGGTAGGGACCGGCTCTAGTTCTATCTCTAATATATTAAGAGGTCACATCATTTTAACTTGACTTTGTCATTGGAGGTATAAATCAACACGCCATAACTTGAACCTCTCCTGCATCTATCCTACAGGAACTGTCTTAGAACCTATCCTTAAAAACATTTTTTGAAGAACATGATTCCTACCACCCCCTTTTAATTTTATCAATTTAAATTATTTAATTTAACTGTCTCCTATTACTATTACTTTTTATACAAGCTTAAGGGTTGTGTCAAGGACGCCGATTTTTCTCAATATTATAAAAGATATTAAAGTAAAAATAAATTTTTTATTTTTACGGAGCTATGCCACTCTTAGGAACTAAAAAAATGTGTAACGTCGTTATGAAAACTTCAGAACCTTTTTGGTGACACCCCTTTACACCAATGTCTGAACATGTACTTGTAGACAATTGGCATCCCATTTCCCTTAGGGATATATACATTGTTGCAACTTACCTATAGAGCATTCTCTTAAACTATCCTTAAATGTGGCATAAAGTAAGGCGGGTTCATGTGATATTGTAACTGGATTAATGGTTTGTATGACACGATTCAAAATACTATGCAAATCCATAATTATATTGACGACAACTGCAAAGAAAGGTATAAAAATATAGACTTATTAGACATTAATTCAAAATATATTTTATTTTTTTAACTACATCTAAAGGCTGGAACTGAGTTCAATGTTTCATACGAAAAGCTGTCAAATCCTATACAAATTATTTTGCTTTGAAATAAATGTAGAAAAATGTTGACGAAGCAGGATTAAGTTGTTGGCACGAAAAGTTGAAAATTTTACCAGCAACATTTTCATTTTCATACGAAATAATGAGCATGTCAATTAGTACAAAACGAAATGTAAACTTAAGCAAAGAAAATATATGGAAAATATTTAAAATATTGAAAATCAAAATTTGAAAAAATTTGAAAAAAATTTAACACAATAGCTGCGTTCGTTTACTTTCCGAGTAATAATTTTCAAGATTGTAGTTTGGGAGAGTAAGAACGATTTTATTCTCTTCATGCTAAATTTGCAAAAAAAAAAGTACACGAACAACATCCAGTAAATATTTGCAAGAAAAAAGCTTTGTTGAATTTGATCAAATAATCTTCATCCCTAGAGACCTCGATGAAAAATTCAAATTTCTAACAATCCCTCTATCTTGCCTAAAACTTTTCATTTGCTGGATTTTTGGAGTAAAATTTGCAGAAATTTGTATATTTGTAGTCTCAAATTTAGTTACCCCAAAACTTGAAATCTCATTGTTCCCTCATGGAAAAATATACATACATTTTAATTCTACCGTTTTTGTCTCATCTATGAAATATACTCACATTGCTTTAACTTAATCATCTTCAGATATTTCTTGGCCGGTTCCGCCAACTTCATTAGCGACGGCTGAGCCTCAGAGAAATTAATCAACTTCTCACAAACATCTTCGCTCATGTCGGCCATCAGTGACTCAGTGTAGAGCCAATGCAAAATGGGCGTCAATAGGAATGCAGGAAGATCATACAACACGCCCACAGGGGTTAAAGGTGACGATGGCGGTGTATCCATAGAGCTGGGAAAGGGTGAAGGACTTCTCGCACGAAACGGAGACAGAGGAGGCTTTCGCGTATTACACCCACTGGCACTGCAAACCTCCGATGTCTGCTGCAACATGAGGTCTTGACAAAAATTGAAAATATTCTTTGCTTGTGGCTGCAGATTGCGAGCATCCAAATGAGAGTCCGAGTGAGATGTGGGAGGAAACCTACGCATACCACCGCCGCCGACGCCGTCAATGTTCAGAAGATTTAGGGAACTGCCAGCTTGCTGCTGCTTTGTAGGAAGGCAATTGAAAGAAGACGACAGCTGATGATGATGATGCTGGTGATAATGATGCTGTTGCTGCTGCTGCTGCGCCTTCACACTTAAGGAGTTGTTAGTGGAATACTCTGTAGGAGGTTGCAAATAAATGGGCGATAGATTTAGGCGGGGTAATGATTTTTGGGTTTCCTCTTGCAATGTTGGAGTGTTGCTAGCATTTGGTAGGGTTACCGAAATTTTGATAGGATTCGGTGAATTGGGCAGACTTGCGTTTTCTTTCGTTTTGACCATAAGCGTATCATGATTGCGACACACGGCTTGAGGTATAGACATAGTGCTGGTATGATGGACACACATACTGCAATCGAAGCCATTAAGGCGTAGAATTGCTGCATGCACATGGTACTGAAAAGGGTGAGAATAAGGAAGATGTTATTATAAATTGTAACTAACTGAGGATAGTGTACCTACCTCACATCCATCGGAGCTTTTGATAATGACATCAGTAAAGTAAGATTCATTTAGAGCTTCTCCAAAGGAAAATTCCTTCTCTTGGCCGGCAGCCTGTCCCTCTTTTAAGCGTTTACATTCTACGGCATACCAGTTTTCGCAGAACAATATAAGCGTGTCGGAGGGGGTTAAAGTTGTGGTCTTGAGGGGTTAGAAATGATGTACAAGATGTGTTGACAAAATTAGTGAAATTTTAATAACTAAACGTATAAATAATTATGGGCTTTAAAAAACAAAATTGCCAAAAATCGATAACGGCAACTTTAGTTACAAATTTAGAATAAACTGAATTCTTTCCTAAGGAAATAGATTGAGGAAATTTTGTATTTCTTGCAATTAAGTAAAGGTATCGGGACCGGCCGTGGCATAGTGGTTAGAACACGCGACTACCATGCGGGAGATCACAGTTTCAACTCCTGGCTTCAGTCATCTTCAAAAAAAAGGAAAGAAACATTTTCTTTCATTGTCGAATATTTATGTGTGAGTACAGCAAATTCGACTAAAGTTTTGGATTTGGATGGAATTTGTTTATTAGTGGTAAGAATAAATCTAAAAGTTTAACTTGAAAGTTATTAAAATTCCGTTATTGTTACAGAAATTAAAATTATATCCTTCGAAAGTTTAATATTTTTAAACTCTGTATGCGTGTCGACATTTTTGACTCAGTAACCGAACTTTTTACCATAACAACTGATAAATATTTGCTACATCATATATGCTTTCTCCTGTCATACTTACATTAAACTCAATACTATGACCGGCAAAAGCACCAAATATCAAACGTGGATTAATTTCGTTAACTTCAAACGTTTCACAGCTAAAGAGAACACTCGCTGAATCACAACAGCTCTCACAGTCTTTTGTTTCCGGCAATGGGCTGACCAAATCATTGTACCACGTTATATCACTAGTATCATCCAAACGAAATTTTATACTAAGTAAGAGAAAAAAGTAAAACAAGTAACAAAAAAATCATTCATTGTGCAACTGCATAGCCCCTCTCTGCTACTTGACAGCAGCAACACTCACCCTTCCAAGCCGGATATTTCCTTCTTGCCTTCAAAGGTACAGGATACAATCTGAAAGGAAGCAACGGACACATATCATCATCACATGCATGTCCCTTGACTAGCGACAAGCGGCTTTGTTATGCAGGAAACTCACCTCCCATGTACCATTAAAGGTATGTTCAACAGCTGCCATTGCTCTGGTTCAACATGAATAATAAATAGAGTGGGCGAGATATTGCTGCGTACACTGGGAGACGACGGTCTATATTATATGTGTACATACATTGTGCAAAATCCTACCGAAAAGTATCAACATTTTATTTTGTTACCAACATACACCGAAATTAAATTCTATGGTTTGCCTTAATAAAATAATTTAATAACTTTGTTTCATCGCGAAGCCAATTGAACGACGATATCTTTGAGTTTTCTATGCGTTTGCAGGAGGATGAAAAATTCTGTATCGGAATTTTCACAAAGAGAAATTTTTTCACTGCTCTATATTAGATATCTGATGAATTCTAGCATTGCGCTATAGATTTTATTATAATTAACAGTATTGCCGGATTTTCATTTGTTTAAATTTTTTATTAACTTTTTATATCTTTTAGATTTATTCCACAATTTTTATGATTTTTCAATTTTTCACTGGAGTTTTTTTTTCATCACTTACACTTTCGTTTCCTTTGACCAACACACGCACACATACACAATTTATCCACCACTTGAACAAATAGCAACAGCACAAAGTTGTTAACCCACAGCCATAAGGGATATAACGGTATATAAAGGCAGACAGGCAGGCAGGCAGGCACAGCTGTTTTGTTCAGGGTTGTTTAACGTAGGCATGAATGAAATCATATGTTTTGGTGGTGGTGAATTTGTAAGATGTTATGTTGCAAAGTATTTATAATATCATATTATTTTTGCATTACAATTAATAATTTATTATAAAGTTTTATATAATAAAAAAATTGTGTCATTTTCAAATCGATGACAGTCTTGATCCAAAAATAAAATTTTTGTTCATTTATCTATTAACAAACAAACATTTTAACTTGGCAATGCCGTCATATCACTACATACCACTCTTAATGACATTACTGTAATGCCCATAATGGTGAATATGTTAACAAAGTGGTGAATAGCACACCACACTTTGTGTGGCCAGAGAACGTAAATGGTACAGAGAAGCGTCATTAGAAAGCTCACAAATGGCAAGAAATTATCATTTGTCGCAATGGGTCTAAAACTGGCGAGATTTTCTTTAGCATAGATGGCGCTAGTAATTTGGATCCATTGCGCCAAATTGTTTGTTTCCATTGGAAATTGGAACAAAATTTGTTGGTGTAATACATGTTAAGGAAAAGGCAAAACATATCTGCCTGATAACTTTATGTATACCAGGCGCACAGCCGTATTAGGCGTTTTATTGCTTTCCTTTTCAATGTCACTTAGTGCATTGTTTTTGTGCTATCATTTTTGTTTTGATTTTTTGTTCTAAGCACAACAACAATGTTATTTGTGATGTTGACGTATATTTTCAGATAAAACAAGACAGAGTGGGGGGAATATGCGTGATGACATTGATGGGGAATCCCTCATCGTAGACAATTTTATTCTACTGATGATCAACAGATATAGGAACTAAGGGGTGGTGGGGGTATGCTTTTATATTTCAAAAATAAATGCAAATAAATGTTCGTGATCCTTTTTGAGAAAGGAAATGAGAACGAAATACGACTTTTTTGACTGTCCGTCCGTCTTCTTCGACAGCCAGATGTGTGGGGCAGTCATTTTTCTTAAAACGCTGTCTGCTGATACCAGGCTAACAGCATTAGTAGTATGGGTATAATTCATATAAGATATAAACTGGTGTATACCCTACATCACATACACTGCGTTGACACTGTCAATGCAGAATTTCACACTTGCGACACATATGCAAGTGTGTTGTACGGTGACACTCGATCAGTCTCGATCGACCTATTATATTTCAATATTGTTTGTTCTTTTCTATTCTTCACATACACAGTTGTTGTTGCATGTAGTAAGCAATTGTACAAATGTGTATGATGTACATCTAGGGTGGCGTAGGGGGGTCATTAAAACCAGTTTTGGACGTTTCTGATTGGCTGTGGTTGGTAAGTATTATCTACCAATAGTATGTGGAGTATGACGTCACTATGTCTTTTTGGTAAGAAGGGGCAGTGAATAGGGCATACATAAGACTTAAGGGTCGTGTTCGGGGTCGAAATTAAGGTAACATACAATTTTGGTGTAATATTTATTTTTTCTAGTTTTCAATGATATTGTCTGGTGCAATGTTGCCACATTGCACTATGATAGTACCCCACCCTTCATTGCTATCCCCCGTTTATATTTCCATTTCTAAATTTTTTGCCTCCTCTCCCACCCGCACCATTCAATTTCTTGTCGTGCCCTTTTCCTCCGTTTAGCCCTTTCACCCCACACAAATTATTTGCAAATATTTTAAATATTGTCTAAAATTTTATTTCTTTGCAAAATTTGGGTCCGTCCATCCTGCTTCGAGCGAAAGTCATGCTAGTGTTATTTCCCACGTACCAGGCGCACACCAATATCAGCAGGTCGATATTGCTAATTATTCGCATTGATTTTGTAAACATACGTAATGCACTAACAAAAAGCATTACTAATGTAGTTTACTCCATCCCACAATGCAATGTGGGAAAAAGAAACAACAACAAAATTTGAAGACAAAACAATAATTCTGTCGATCACACTCATACATCATCACCATATATCAATTTTGTTGTTTCACATGAATCGATATGAAATGACGATGACGTAATGAATGTTGTGACGTATGCAGTGTGTTTTGTTGGTAAATTTTCTACATATTACATTTATTTGGTAGGATGGACAATATCGACCTCCTGATTTTGCTGTGCGTTTGGTACGTTGAAAATATCATCACCATGACTTTCGGACAATGCTTGACAGACGGACGACAGTTTTGCAAAGAATATAAATTTCTGGCAATTTTTAAATATTTTCATATATTATCTATAGAGAGAAAGGGCAAATGAAAAGGGCATGAAAGAAATTTGTGGGTCGTGGTCGCGGTCGGAGTTAAGGGAATGTATAAGCTTGGGTTACATTATATATTTTTTGGTTTTCAGAGATCTCATGTGGTGCAGTGTTGCCACATTGCACCATGAAAGTCCCCCTTTCCTCATTACACCCTTCGTAACCATTTCTATTCCTATATTTCCTTGCTCCTCTACCACCCGTACCCTACAATTGCGTGCCGTAACCAAACCTCGATTTAGCCCTTTCACTCTATAGATAATATATGAAAATATTTAAAAATTGCCAGAAATTTATATTCTTTGCAAAACTGTCGTCCGTCTGTCAAGCATTGTCCGAAAGTCATGGTGATGATATTTTCAACGTTCCAAACGCACAGCAAAATCAGGAGGTCGATATTGTCCATCCTACCAAATAAATGTAATATGTAGAAAATTTACCAACAAAACACACTGCATACGTCACAACATTCATTACGTCATCGTCATTTCATATCGATTCATGTGAAACAACAAAATTGATATATGGTGATGATGTATGAGTGTGATCGACAGAATTATTGTTTTGTCTTCAAATTTTGTTGTTGTTTCTTTTTCCCACATTGCATTGTGGGATGGAGTAAACTACATTAGTAATGCTTTTTGTTAGTGCATTACGTATGTTTACAAAATCAATGCGAATAATTAGCAATATCGACCTGCTGATATTGGTGTGCGCCTGGTACGTGGGAAATAACACTAGCATGACTTTCGCTCGAAGCAGGATGGACGGACCCAAATTTTGCAAAGAAATAAAATTTTAGACAATATTTAAAATATTTGCAAATAATTTGTGTGGGGTGAAAGGGCTAAACGGAGGAAAAGGGCACGACAAGAAATTGAATGGTGCGGGTGGGAGAGGAGGCAAAAAATTTAGAAATGGAAATATAAACGGGGGATAGCAATGAAGGGTGGGGTACTATCATAGTGCAATGTGGCAACATTGCACCAGACAATATCATTGAAAACTAGAAAAAATAAATATTACACCAAAATTGTATGTTACCTTAATTTCGACCCCGAACACGACCCTTAAGTCTTATGTATGCCCTATTCACTGCCCCTTCTTACCAAAAAGACATAGTGACGTCATACTCCACATACTATTGGTAGATAATACTTACCAACCACAGCCAATCAGAAACGTCCAAAACTGGTTTTAATGACCCCCCTACGCCACCCTAGATGTACATCATACACATTTGTACAATTGCTTACTACATGCAACAACAACTGTGTATGTGAAGAATAGAAAAGAACAAACAATATTGAAATATAATAGGTCGATCGAGACTGATCGAGTGTCACCGTACAACACACTTGCATATGTGTCGCAAGTGTGAAATTCTGCATTGACAGTGTCAACGCAGTGTATGTGATGTAGGGTATACACCAGTTTATATTTTATATGAATTATACCCATACTACTAATGCTGTTAGCCTGGTATCAGCAGACAGCGTTTTAAGAAAAATGACTGCCCCGCACATCTGGCTGTCGAAGAAGACGGACGGACAGTCAAAAAAGTCGTATTTCGTTCTCATTTCCTTTCTCAAAAAGGATCACGAACATTTATTTGCATTTATTTTTGAAATATAAAAGCATACCCCCACCACCCCTTAGTTCCTATATCTGTTGATCATCAGTAGAATAAAATTGTCTACGATGAGGGATTCCCCATCAATGTCATCACGCATATTCCCCCCACTCTGTCTTGTTTTATCTGAAAATATACGTCAACATCACAAATAACATTGTTGTTGTGCTTAGAACAAAAAATCAAAACAAAAATGATAGCACAAAAACAATGCACTAAGTGACATTGAAAAGGAAAGCAATAAAACGCCTAATACGGCTGTGCGCCTGGTATACATAAAGTTATCAGGCAGATATGTTTTGCCTTTTCCTTAACATGTATTACACCAACAAATTTTGTTCCAATTTCCAATGGAAACAAACAATTTGGCGCAATGGATCCAAATTACTAGCGCCATCTATGCTAAAGAAAATCTCGCCAGTTTTAGACCCATTGCGACAAATGATAATTTCTTGCCATTTGTGAGCTTTCTAATGACGCTTCTCTGTACCATTTACGTTCTCTGTCTGTACCATTTACGTTCTCTGGTTAAAACATACAATGCCAAAGGAATACTATATATCAACCAAATTTACACTTGTATAACACTTCCGAACTAGTTTAGTGACACGTCTCCCCTTCACCCTCTTTCTGAACATATACTTTTATCAGAGAACGTAAATGGTACAGAGAAGCGTCATTAGAAAGCTCACAAATGGCAAGAAATTATCATTTGTCGCAATGGGTCTAAAACTGGCGAGATTTTCTTTAGCATAGATGGCGCTAGTAATTTGGATCCATTGCGCCAAATTGTTTGTTTCCATTGGAAATTGGAACAAAATTTGTTGGTGTAATACATGTTAAGGAAAAGGCAAAACATATCTGCCTGATAACTTTATGTATACCAGGCGCACAGCCGTATTAGGCGTTTTATTGCTTTCCTTTTCAATGTCACTTAGTGCATTGTTTTTGTGCTATCATTTTTGTTTTGATTTTTTGTTCTAAGCACAACAACAATGTTATTTGTGATGTTGACGTATATTTTCAGATAAAACAAGACAGAGTGGGGGGAATATGCGTGATGACATTGATGGGGAATCCCTCATCGTAGACAATTTTATTCTACTGATGATCAACAGATATAGGAACTAAGGGGTGGTGGGGGTATGCTTTTATATTTCAAAAATAAATGCAAATAAATGTTCGTGATCCTTTTTGAGAAAGGAAATGAGAACGAAATACGACTTTTTTGACTGTCCGTCCGTCTTCTTCGACAGCCAGATGTGCGGGGCAGTCATTTTTCTTAAAACGCTGTCTGCTGATACCAGGCTAACAGCATTAGTAGTATGGGTATAATTCATATAAAATATAAACTGGTGTATACCCTACATCACATACACTGCGTTGACACTGTCAATGCAGAATTTCACACTTGCGACACATATGCAAGTGTGTTGTACGGTGACACTCGATCAGTCTCGATCGACCTATTATATTTCAATATTGTTTGTTCTTTTCTATTCTTCACATACACAGTTGTTGTTGCATGTAGTAAGCAATTGTACAAATGTGTATGATGTACATCTAGGGTGGCGTAGGGGGGTCATTAAAACCAGTTTTGGACGTTTCTGATTGGCTGTGGTTGGTAAGTATTATCTACCAATAGTATGTGGAGTATGACGTCACTATGTCTTTTTGGTAAGAAGGGGCAGTGAATAGGGCATACATAAGACTTAAGGGTCGTGTTCGGGGTCGAAATTAAGGTAACATACAATTTTGGTGTAATATTTATTTTTTCTAGTTTTCAATGATATTGTCTGGTGCAATGTTGCCACATTGCACTATGATAGTACCCCACCCTTCATTGCTATCCCCCGTTTATATTTCCATTTCTAAATTTTTTGCCTCCTCTCCCACCCGCACCATTCAATTTCTTGTCGTGCCCTTTTCCTCCGTTTAGCCCTTTCACCCCACACAAATTATTTGCAAATATTTTAAATATTGTCTAAAATTTTATTTCTTTGCAAAATTTGGGTCCGTCCATCCTGCTTCGAGCGAAAGTCATGCTAGTGTTATTTCCCACGTACCAGGCGCACACCAATATCAGCAGGTCGATATTGCTAATTATTCGCATTGATTTTGTAAACATACGTAATGCACTAACAAAAAGCATTACTAATGTAGTTTACTCCATCCCACAATGCAATGTGGGAAAAAGAAACAACAACAAAATTTGAAGACAAAACAATAATTCTGTCGATCACACTCATACATCATCACCATATATCAATTTTGTTGTTTCACATGAATCGATATGAAATGACGATGACGTAATGAATGTTGTGACGTATGCAGTGTGTTTTGTTGGTAAATTTTCTACATATTACATTTATTTGGTAGGATGGACAATATCGACCTCCTGATTTTGCTGTGCGTTTGGAACGTTGAAAATATCATCACCATGACTTTCGGACAATGCTTGACAGACGGACGACAGTTTTGCAAAGAATATAAATTTCTGGCAATTTTTAAATATTTTCATATATTATCTATAGAGTGAAAGGGCTAAATCGAGGTTTGGTTACGGCACGCAATTGTAGGGTACGGGTGGTAGAGGAGCAAGGAAATATAGGAATAGAAATGGTTACGAAGGGTGTAATGAGGAAAGGGGGACTTTCATGGTGCAATGTGGCAACACTGCACCACATGAGATCTCTGAAAACCAAAAAATATATAATGTAACCCAAGCTTATACATTCCCTTAACTCCGACCGCGACCACGACCCACAAATTTCTTTCATGCCCTTTTCATTTGCCCTTTCTCTCTATAGATAATATATGAAAATATTTAAAAATTGCCAGAAATTTATATTCTTTGCAAAACTGTCGTCCGTCTGTCAAGCATTGTCCGAAAGTCATGGTGATGATATTTTCAACGTACCAAACGCACAGCAAAATCAGGAGGTCGATATTGTCCATCCTACCAAATAAATGTAATATGTAGAAAATTTACCAACAAAACACACTGCATACGTCACAACATTCATTACGTCATCGTCATTTCATATCGATTCATGTGAAACAACAAAATTGATATATGGTGATGATGTATGAGTGTGATCGACAGAATTATTGTTTTGTCTTCAAATTTTGTTGTTGTTTCTTTTTCCCACATTGCATTGTGGGATGGAGTAAACTACATTAGTAATGCTTTTTGTTAGTGCATTACGTATGTTTACAAAATCAATGCGAATAATTAGCAATATCGACCTGCTGATATTGGTGTGCGCCTGGTACGTGGGAAATAACACTAGCATGACTTTCGCTCGAAGCAGGATGGACGGACCCAAATTTTGCAAAGAAATAAAATTTTAGACAATATTTAAAATATTTGCAAATAATTTGTGTGGGGTGAAAGGGCTAAACGGAGGAAAAGGGCACGACAAGAAATTGAATGGTGCGGGTGGGAGAGGAGGCAAAAAATTTAGAAATGGAAATATAAACGGGGGATAGCAATGAAGGGTGGGGTACTATCATAGTGCAATGTGGCAACATTGCACCAGACAATATCATTGAAAACTAGAAAAAATAAATATTACACCAAAATTGTATGTTACCTTAATTTCGACCCCGAACACGACCCTTAAGTCTTATGTATGCCCTATTCACTGCCCCTTCTTACCAAAAAGACATAGTGACGTCATACTCCACATACTATTGGTAGATAATACTTACCAACCACAGCCAATCAGAAACGTCCAAAACTGGTTTTAATGACCCCCCTACGCCACCCTAGATGTACATCATACACATTTGTACAATTGCTTACTACATGCAACAACAACTGTGTATGTGAAGAATAGAAAAGAACAAACAATATTGAAATATAATAGGTCGATCGAGACTGATCGAGTGTCACCGTACAACACACTTGCATATGTGTCGCAAGTGTGAAATTCTGCATTGACAGTGTCAACGCAGTGTATGTGATGTAGGGTATACACCAGTTTATATCTTATATGAATTATACCCATACTACTAATGCTGTTAGCCTGGTATCAGCAGACAGCGTTTTAAGAAAAATGACTGCCCCACACATCTGGCTGTCGAAGAAGACGGACGGACAGTCAAAAAAGTCGTATTTCGTTCTCATTTCCTTTCTCAAAAAGGATCACGAACATTTATTTGCATTTATTTTTGAAATATAAAAGCATACCCCCACCACCCCTTAGTTCCTATATCTGTTGATCATCAGTAGAATAAAATTGTCTACGATGAGGGATTCCCCATCAATGTCATCACGCATATTCCCCCCACTCTGTCTTGTTTTATCTGAAAATATACGTCAACATCACAAATAACATTGTTGTTGTGCTTAGAACAAAAAATCAAAACAAAAATGATAGCACAAAAACAATGCACTAAGTGACATTGAAAAGGAAAGCAATAAAACGCCTAATACGGCTGTGCGCCTGGTATACATAAAGTTATCAGGCAGATATGTTTTGCCTTTTCCTTAACATGTATTACACCAACAAATTTTGTTCCAATTTCCAATGGAAACAAACAATTTGGCGCAATGGATCCAAATTACTAGCGCCATCTATGCTAAAGAAAATCTCGCCAGTTTTAGACCCATTGCGACAAATGATAATTTCTTGCCATTTGTGAGCTTTCTAATGACGCTTCTCTGTACCATTTACGTTCTCTGCTTTTATACAATTGGCACCCAATTTCACGTAAGATAATACATTAAAATGATGTTCAAATAAATGTGATCAACTTTAACATAGGCATTAGGGTGGTAATGAAAATTCAACCTTGGACTTTCAGTAATGCCCGAGCGTGTCAATTGTTATAAAAGGGCTATGGTCAAAATTTGAGCAAAATCAGAGAACTTTAAGCCGTGCTACAAAGAGGTCAAAGGTGAAATTAATATATATGAAAATGAGTTTCTCTTCGTTTGATTGAATTTTTTAGTACCGTATAGACTCGAAAACGGCTAACCAATCTTTTTGAAAGTTTTACAGAATGTAGCTGTGTGGTCGGTGGTGAAAATAGAGTACTTGCATTTTTGACATAACAAGTGGTCGTGGCCAGTCCATTGGACCCTATTTTTGAAACCACAATATCTAGAAAACTGTTTCTCCAATCATCTTGAAAATTGTGTGGATGCATTTGGCAGCAAAATTCGTGATCCACTGCGGGATCGGATCAGTGGGCGTGGTATAAAACTTAAAACTTTAAACGGTTGTATCTTATGCGCTAAAAGAGGTATAAAGATGATATTTGGTATGTGTTGTTGGTACAGTATAAATTACAGCCAAGGTGGGTGTGGATTGTGCCAAGTCCCATTTAAAATGGGCGTCTATAAGAGCCATAATAACAGTTTGATGGTACTGAAAATGTTTGGGACGCCTACTTAAAGGGCTAAGCTTCACCATCGCGCTTGTACGGTCTGTAAACAATTCATTACCCCAAATTACTCCTTAACCTGATCAACCAACCACGTCTCACTAACCGATATTAAAACATCCGTCTACAAATTCATATCTATAGCTCAAAATGCTATATGTATACAAATATTACCATATATAGTCCTTAACACTTTTTCCCACTTTCCCTTCTGCCTACCGATCACCTTCATATTCCCGCCATCCGAAAATAAATATTTTCATATATTCATGTCTGCATTGCCGAGTACTATAAGGGCTTATTTACACTACTGACATCATTTATTTTTAATTAACTTAACTGACAACTCTGAAATACATGTTGTCAAAAGTGTTAGCCAACAAAATTTAAAAATATTATGAATTTAAGAAAAAAACTCTTCCAGTCCTCTCTCTCTTTTTTGATAAAATAAAAGTACTTTTTGATACAGTAAAAATAATATTTGACTCAGTTAAAGAACTTTAAAAATATTATGAATTTAAGAAAAAACTCTTCCAGTCCTCTCTCTCTTTTTTGATAAAATAAAAGTACTTTTTGATACAGTAAAAATAATATTTGACTCAGTTAAAGAACTTTTTGGTACAATAAAAGCACTTTATAGTAAATTTAAAGTAATTTTTGGTACAATAAAGGTACTCTGTGGTACAATTAATTGTAATTCTTAATACCATAAAAGTTCTTTTCAATACAATAAAATCTACTTTTTGATACTAATAAAGTACTCTTTGATACAATAAATTGTACTTTTTGGTGCAATAAATTTTACTTTTTGGTATCGAATATTATCTGTATATACAAATACTATCGCTCAAGGGCTAAAATACAGTTTTGCCGCGCCTTCTTCGGCCACTGATTGAGAATAACAATTTCGTCTGCAAATTTGAGCCTGAAGTGCCGAATACTATATGTGTTCCAAACTGTATCTTCTTAGGGCTTTAGGGTAGTTTTACCACGCCCACTCCGACCACTGATCCAAAATTAAAATGTTGTCTACATATTCATATTGAAATGTTATCTCCCTAGCTGTATAAATATGTTTTGCCACGCCCACTGATCCAAAATTAAAATGTTGTCTACATATTCATATTCATATTTGTATATCAAATTTTATCTTCCTTGCTCTAAAAATATGTTTTGCCACGCCCACTTCTCCCACTGGTCCAAAATTAAATTTTCGTCCGCATATTCATATTCATGTCGCCGAGAACTACCTGGGCGTGAAATTTTGTTTCCCTAGCTTTAAAAAATTTTTGCTACGCCCACTCCACAAAAAAGGTTGAAAATTTAAAAAATATATAGGCTACGATAATTTCCATATAGTACACAAACTACCTTCTAAATTTCATTGAAATCGGTTCAGCCGTCTAGACGTGATTGAGCCACAAACAAACAAACAGACAAACATTCACATTTATAATATTAATAGGATATATAGAAAAAGAAATAGTTGTCCGATATTACCCAAATTTACATATATTATTTAATTTACTTTTACATTTTATATTAAATTTGGAAAAAACTAATATTAAAATAAAAACATACCTTTAATTTATATATTAAAAAATATTTTCTACACCTTCTTACAACTTATCATAAAAAAAAAATATGGTAAGGGAACTTCATCTTTTGAATTATGTTTTAAAAATTTTGTTTACAAAGGTCAGGGGCGTTTCGTTTCATCAGTATACGAGCACTCCTTGTAGTTTTTGCACTTAAATAAAAATACAAATCCTAAGATCTTAGTTATACCTTATTTTTACTCCTTAATAAGGACATTTTTAGACAAAAAGTGACAAGTGACAAAATTTCAATTAAGTTTATATTATTTTCAAGTAGATTTTTAAAGAAAAAATTATTAAAAAATATTGAGTAAAAAAATTTAAATTC
The DNA here is from genome assembly GCA_964034835.1 of Muscina levida. NCBI lineage: Eukaryota > Metazoa > Arthropoda > Insecta > Diptera > Muscidae > Muscina > Muscina levida. The sequence continues at coordinate 9,194,863 of OZ035882.1, forward strand.
TTTTTTAAATTGACAAAAAACCTAATTTAAAAACATATTCATAAATTTTTTTTAAAGCTATTATTATGCAATTATTTTTTTTAAACTTAGAATTTTAATTTTTTTATTCATATTTAATACATTGTATATACTATACAAAATTTATTAAAAATTAACCGGGTTTCATTAACTATGCAAGATTGACCCAAAAATATTTTTACTTTTTAAATGATGATAATGGAAAATATTAGTTAAATGGGTTAAAAACTTTTTATACTCAAAAAAGGATTTTGATTTATTTAAAATAACATCATCCATGTGTAATTCTTGATAATTTTGACACTGCTTCAACAAAAATGTTCACTGACGGCTTCACTGGTATTTTGTCAAATAATCTGCATTTTTTCACTTATACTTTATATTAATTCCTCTAGGAATATATCTGGGCTACATTATGGTTATTACATGATTGCCATGTCTTTGGATATAAACTTTAGACCAACAATTTCGCGAACTGCGCCCAGTGACTCGTTTAAGGTGTAACATGTTGCCCCATCTTCCTAAATCCACGATCCATTGAAATTCTGTAACACTGGGGCAAAATGGAGTTTTAAAGCATGTCACATGTCAAATATACCGCTCTGTATTCAAAATATAACCTTTTTAAACTTGGGATTTTAATGCTTCAGTTTCAGTTTTGACTTGTGATCAAAGATAGCTATTTGTATTACACAATTTTTAAAATCACCCTGTTATTTGTCAACGGCAATGCTGCAAATCTTTATAGCATATTTTAGGGCTTAAAGTGTTTAATCACATTTGTTATATTACAACCTGATAGCGAGGATATGGATAACACAAGGGAACAAGGTATTTGCTGATTAAGAACTGACTGACTGAACTTTAACCGAATGTTAGACAAATCTGAATATCACAAAGTACGCTTAACTCTTAACCGACACTATTTAACGAAAGAGTTGCTGTTAAATCTAACCGAACCAACTACGCCGGTTAGCATGTTAATTGTAAGAATATGACAAAGAGAAAATGGAAAAACAACTTTTATATTTCTGCAACATTTTTTATTTAAAAATGTAAAGCGGCAAAAAAGATGTTTTGCACAGCGTGATCACTTTTCTTTAAGTGCTGAAGAATTTAGACAAAGATTCAGAATTTCAAAGTCCAAGCAAAATACGTTGATCACCTTATAAGCAGCAAAACAAATATATGCAGTATTGCCATACTTTCTACTAAATGCTTTTGTTAAGTAATCAAATGTTGGTGAAACGTAAATCGATAACTGTCTGTTAAATGGTCCCTGTTAAGCAAACCAGCAATTAGTTAATTTTTCGTTAAAAAGAAAATAATTTAACATTGTGAAAATGGCCGTTAATGTTATTAGGGTCGCTGAATCCAAATCTGCACTTGGTTTTTTTTTCTATCAGCTCGACTTTTCGCGATATACCGTTATGTCAAAAATGAAGGCACATTCACTACATATATTTGAATAATTTCAATACGGTTCACCATATTCAATCAAAAAAGTAATCGAAAATTCGTCAATAAAATTATCTTTTAACCGTGCCTACATTGCACAGTAGTTTCAGAGATATCGTTAAAGTTTTGAAAAAAAAATCAATAATTTAATAAAAAAAAAGAAAATCTTTTTTCGTTCAAAATGCATAACATCATGTAGCCAATTATATTTCCAATGAAATGAGAAGTATTTCATTGAAATCGGTCAACGACTTTTGATTTTATTCACAATTTACTGAGCAAATTGAATTGGATAAACATCGCGATTTCCCACTTCCCACCAGATCGTGCCAAAATTCTGTACTTAGTAATGCTATAACAGGATAAAGTTTTGATGAAAAAACTGGAAGTCTAGAACCGCCCCTTCTGGTACCTCCGATACAAATGTACCATTCCCCCCACTTTAGAAATCAACTAATTATATCAACACTCCCAATGTGATCGTACCTAAATTCTAACTAGTACCTCCCATACAAATTTACCCAAAATACACCCAAAGCGATCGTGCCCATATCTTCATTTTGTTAAACTTTAACAGAATAAAGTTGTGGAGAAAAACTTGGAAGTCTAGCCACTCTCCTTCTGGTACCTCCCACACAAATGTACCATTCCGCCCAGAATGGTACAATTCTCTGCAAAATATTTCACATAATTGTGAATAAATGCAAAAGGCATTCATCGATTGTCATGATCCATGTCGCATTTTCTTCATAGGTTATGTGACTTTATGTGAGAGTAATAAGAGTAGGACACATTTTTCCATTTAGCATTTTTCATGATCAATTTCTTTATGATTTTTAAAATTTTTGTTTTTTGAAATCGGTTTAGGAAGAGTAGTTATGATTTTTTAAAACCTTTAACTTTTGGAAAAAAGACGCAATTAGGATAAGAACCTGTAACTTAAGAATGCCAGCTAATGAAGACAAATGATGATTAGATTTAAAATTAGCGACCCCAAATTAATAAAAAAAATGTTATAAAGTTTCAGTCAACACAAGAAAAGTTAAATTTTGTTGCCTTGTGTAGATCTACCGTTAAGAGACATCAAATATTGTAAAAGGCTCTCACATATTCGATTGGCGAGTGTAATAATAGTTCTCTTTAAGTTCATGATATTATATTTTATTCGTTTAGGACAATATTCAATAATCGATATCTACCGTCAAGAAAAATCAAATATTTTAAAAGGCTTTCATGTCGCCGATAGGCGTAGTATGAATTTTTTTTTATTTTAATATTATTATAGTTCTCTTCAAGTTCATTATATTATAGTATTTTCTTTTTATCTATTTTTCATTGTATTTTCCATTATACATTATTGTTTGTTATTTTTCTTTTATTTAGTTGTAAATCCTAAATATTAAGTCTACTTTTTTTTTATTAAGTTAGCAAAACCGTATTTTTTTTTAAGTCAATTTAGTTCTTCAAATATGTTTTAGAATAAACAAAATTAATATCAACAATAAAAAATCTTTTCTGATCGGTTAGCCAAAGTATCTAATGATACACTAACAAAAAAAAATACATTTATTTTTCGTTTTAGTCATAAGCATAAGATCGTCACTACGACATTGTTCCACAATTAAATATAAAGTAATTTGTCACATAGATATTTATAATTATTTGTTAAGTCATAGTCTGTAAGGAAAATGTATTTCCATAGACTTAAATAAATAAATGAAATTAAATAAAAAACAAAAAAAAATGGTTTTTCAATCAAACACGGTACACAAAAATTACAATCCGTGTCATATGAGTTGTGCTAGCATTCAGATAACGTAAAATACCACTAGAATTCAAGGGGTTAATGTTAGGTGTTTCTATTAAACAACTACTCCCTAAAGTATGCAATCATACTTTTAGGCGCTAATTTTATATATTTCACTGATTTATGAAAAAGTGCAAACTAACTTTTAGGCGCTAAATTCGAATCCCACATTAATACTAACAAAATCTTAACATACTTTTAGGCGCCACATATAATTTTATATCAAAAGACTTAAGAAGCATACACTTTCTACTTGGTTCTGTTCGCCTGGTATTTGTTATAGCAAATTTTAAATAAGAAAGAAAAATCACAGCAGCCAATGCGTCCGTCCGTCTGTCTGCCCTTTAAGCAGTTCTTGCTATCTATATGTATGCAAACTGAATTAATAAAAAATAGATTATCGTCGATGTTTCTTGGGGCAGGGAAGGAGATGTTTAAACCAAAACAAGCCTGGCAATATTTCGAAAGGCAACAAACAAACAAATTTTATGAATAACAACTATTTTATTAAATTAAAGGCGCAGGCTATCAGAGACCATATTACACCTATATGATATAGTTTCTCTAGTAAATAAAACACCACAACATATTACTTGTTATTTATTATGCATTTGTTTATTAAAACTATTGAAACATTATGGACGGATTTTATATTTAACATAATATGACATCTATTTAGAAGTACAATAAAATTGTGCAATGTATACATAAAATAAACTTGGAATGACACTTTTATTTGTAATATCTAGTAAGGCACCTCTGAATTTTTTCTGCAAATTAAAAATTGTGTTGTTTTCTTTTTTTCAGATTCTCATGGGGGTCTCAACTAAAAGTTTTGAAATGCATTAGTAGCGCTAAAACTATTTTCCGGAGATTGGTCTTCATCGTTGTATAGAGTGATGTTATCGGCTGCTATTATATCCAAAGGACGAATCTGAAAATACAAAAAAGTATTTTGTAAAAAGTTGTTAAGAAATTCATTTTCAATGGAAGAAAAAAAGTAATAAAAAATAATTATTTGTCTAAAAAAGATAGCTATAATTTAAAGTTGTTTAATTCTGTTAATAATAAACAGTTCGTTATAAATACCCAATTTTGTAAAACAAATATTGGCAAATTCCACATAATAGATAATATTATGAAGGCTTTTAAGTGCAGAATAGAAAGGTAATTTTTCTCCACTGTCACAATTTTTTTACAGTTGTTTAAAATTTAATATTTTTAATCAAAAGTCGAATCGAAGAATATGATAAATCATATGTAAAACTACATTTGGGATAGTTCATGTCTTCGGAGACATATATTAAAATTTTTAGGGGAATATTTCCTCAGAATATTTTAACCCCCACCCGTATAGGACAATTTAGGCCGAATTTTGAAAAACAGACTTTCTCAAAATGTCTTATGCAGGTGGGAGCTACATGGTTAAAATGCTCTGAAGAAATATTTCACCGAAATTTTTATAAAAGGTCTACAAAGACATGAACTATCCCAAATGTAGTTTTACGCATGATTTTTCATATTCTTTGATACGACTTTTGACCAAAAAAAATCAAATTTCAAACCACTGTAAAAAAAAACTTGTTCGTAGCGGAGTAAATTGAGGTTTTATTACTGAGATCAAATGCTACCGTTTGATATTGGTTTGGTTCACCCCTGAAATAGTGTGTTGCACTATGTTACCATTCAAGTAAAAACGTTACGTGATCGGGAAAATGGGAGTGATAATCGGATTCAGAAGATCATATAATATAAGTATCAGCAGAAAAGTTTCGAGGCTCTCACATTTTTTTGCAGAGTGCTTTTTATTACAAAACTAATATTTTAAAGACAATTGGAAAAATAAACATTAAAAAAAACCTTAAGTTCCCTTTACACCCCATGAGGGTAGCTTCTCGCATTGTTGTGAATTAACACGCTTCCTATTTTAGATTCACAACAAACGGCACCTACTTGTTTATCGACGAATGCGAACGTCACTGTTTGAGAAGCTCTTACTAGACATGCCGATTGGCTCGACTGTCGACAACATCGAGGGGGCCGGCAATGAAAGAAAAATGTAGATGACTGGAGCCGGAAATCGAACCACAGATCTCCCGCATGGTAGTCGCGTGTTCTAACCACTATGCCACGCCCGGTCCGAAATATATATTTGTATATCGGAATTCCAACCAAAAAGTATTTTTATTGAACAAAAAAGAACACTTATTGCACTAAAAGTTACTTTAATTGTACTAAAAAGTAGTTTTATTTTGTATCAAAATTATTACATATTGCCAAAAAATATTTTTTTATATTAACTAGTCCTTTAATTGTATCATTAAGTATTTTTATTGTACCAAAAAGTACATATATTGTACCAAAAGTACTTTTATTGTACCGGTAAGTTCTTTTGATGTATTAATAATTACGTTTATAATCATTGCGAGCCAAGAGACCAAAAAGAGCCAGCTCGCGAACCAAGAGCCCAATAAGAGCTAGCTCGCGAGCCAGCCAGCTCGAAATCCCATTTTAAATTTTGTGGCTCTTGGCTCGGGAGCTTAGTTATGTACCAAGAGTACTTTTATTGGCCCAAAAACACTTTTGCACAAAGTCATTTTTTTGTACCAGAATACTTCTTTGAACCAAAAAGTACTTTTATTGTACTTTTAGGTTCATATTGGAACAAAGAACTTTTTTTGTACCAGAGTACTTGTTTGTACCAAAAGTACTTTTAATGTACTTTTCGGCACAAATTACTTTTTTGTACCAGAGTATTCTTTTGTACAAAAAAGTACTTTTATTGGCCCAAAAACACTGTCGCACAAAGTACTTTTTTTGTACCAAAAGTACTTATAATGTACTTTTAGGCACAAAGTACTTTTTTTCGTACCAGAATAATTTTTTGTATCAAAAAGAACTTTTTGCCATCAAAAAGTTTATTGGTACAAAAGAAAGCACTTTGTACCAAAAGTACTATGAACCAAAAAGTATTTTTTAGTACAAAAAGTACTTTGGGTACAAAAAAGTACTCCGGTACAAAAAAAGTTATTTGTACCAAAAAGTACAATAAAAGTACTATGAACCCAAAAGTAAAATAAAAATACTTTTTTGTACAAAAAAGTATTCTGGTACAAAAAAAGTACTTTGTGCAACATAAAAGTGTTTTTAGGCCAATAAAAGTATAAGAAAGGTATATAATATACCTTTCCTTGTAAAAACACCTCATTTATAATTGAACGATTTATTTTAAGTATCGCCGAAAAGCGTTTACAAAAGATCGTGTTATTTTGTTTTTCTTTGGGTGTATGATATAAGATAAATTATGTAATTGGCGTTTCTATCATATTTTTTAGGAATAGTCTACCAACTAGTATTTTTTTCCAAATTTACTTACCTTTTGTATATAGCGAGATTCGACTTTGAAATCCTTATACATGGCTATTCGTTGTAAAGCTCTTACGGAATGTAAACGTCGCTGGCCATCGAACTCTAAAAGACGCTGCAATACATCACGGCCTTCGTGCGGCAAGTGTTGCACCTCATCGGGTAAGAATTCCTGAATATCCATAAGCTTCCTTGCAGTAACTTCCGTATCCTTGTCACGTAACAGGGCAGCATTGTCTACATGGTCGTTGGATTGCAAATGTGGCGGCAAAGTGACTGTTATAAATTGTCTTACATCGGGACTCTGAAAATAGATAAACAAAGCATATGTTGAATTAATATTTATTGTAATAACTTTACATTTTTGCAAGTGTAGTTTTGCACCTGCCAAAAGATGAATCTTCTTGGCAGGAGGAATGGAACGAAATTAAATTTCCTTTTGTTTTTGCTGTTCACGCAACAACTTCTGTTGCGGCTGGCAAGAAGCAACAATTGCAGCTATTTTTATCAGTTTCTCTGTGAGCTAACAAAGTCTTGTTTAGTTTAGTACGTTGCGATTGTTGCAATCTTAGGCTGCATTTTTTTGCACACAAAGTAGCGAACACAGTATGGCATGGAAGGAGTGTGACAACAGTGGAAAATCTATTTTTATATGATAGCCGCTTTTTTATGGCATCATGAAGAGCTCTTAAACATGCTTAAAATTATTAATTGTCATGCCAACGGTTAGCAACAACGCGTCCACTAACTAACTAGCCAACAGTACCACCAGTGTCGGCCTGGCTGCCTGGCAGAATTCTTCAACAGGAAAATTGTGTTCGCTTATGTTTTATGACTGCCATTTAGTTGTGTGTCGTATAATAAACTAGACTGATGGTGTTCTATGTTTAGCTTCTAGTCCTTATTTGCGGTTTAGGATTCTTGTGTAGCATAAGTGCCTTTTAAGTCGTCGATACGTTTGCAACATTATCAAGCGCACACTGTCAGCTGTATAATCACAGAGTTTACACGCTGCTGCCGGTAGTTGCAATTAGTCCAAAGTGTTTAATTAACAGGTTTCAGCTATTGAAGCGGAGACCACACACTGCTTGCTGCTCGGCTAGCATGATGACGATGGTGTTTAATGAACTCTATTCTGTAGCTCATCAAATCATCTAAAATTGCTGCCAGCACGGAATCATTTGAAAAATCGACTATATCAGCCACAATTGCAGCAATCACAGACACTTATGTTCATGCGTGTATCGAACATAGTAAGTGTTAGAAACTATGATCAATTTATTTGCAGGCTATTTAGTAATTGAAAATTGTAGTATGTGTTTCTAAGTAAAAGGCTGAATTACGTAAGGAATGTTCAACGTCAGGCAATATTTCCTAGGAAATTTGTCTTCTCTGGGGATGGAGTAATATAAGAAAAATGTTTCCTCAGACAACTAAGAACATAAGTATTGCAAAGGAGACCGGCCGTGGCATAGTGGTTAGAACACGCGACTACCATGCGGGAGATCACAGGTTCAACACCTGGCTCCAGTCATCTTAAAAAAAAACAAATTTCTTTCATTGTCGGCTCCCCTTGAATGTTTTCGACAGCAACTTCGCAATATTATTTATTTATTTATTTATTTATTCATTTATTTCAGTAATACTAAGCCTATAAGGCCAAAAAAACATATTACACAGCAATACATTCTTGAGTTTTCAAAAGATCTTAGAGCTATAATCATACTTATACAATAAGTATTTCAATGCCCGCAGAGCTCTTCAAGTCCGGTGGCGAGGAGTTGATAACGAGCATGCACCAGCTCTTGCGCACGGTTTGGCTTAAAGAGTGCATGCCCGACGATTGGAATGTAAGCGTATTATGTCCTGTGCTGAAAAAAGGTGATCCAAGTGTGTGCTCCAACTACCGCGGGATCAGCCTTTTACCCATCGCATATAAGGTCCTGTCGAGTGTGCTATGTGAAAGACTAAAGCCAGTGTTATCCAACCTGATCGGACCTTATCAGTGTGGCTTTAGACCTGGAAAATCAACAACTGACCAGATTTTCACACTTCGGCAAATCCTGGAAAAGACCCAAGAGAAACAGATCGACACGTACCATCTTTTTGTCGACTATAAAGCTGCCTTCGACAGCCCGATACGGCAGAAATTACTTGAAGCCATGGCTGAGTTTGGTATTCCAGCGAAGCTGATACGTCTTTGCGGAATGACGCTGACTGACACGAAGTCTTCAGTGAAGATTGGCAAGGACCTTACGGAGCCATTCTATACCAGACGAGGCCTAAAACAAGGCGACGGCCTATCGTGCGATCTCTTCAACATTGTGATGGAGATGATAATGAGAAAAGCTGCAGTAAACACGAGTGGCACTATATTCAACAAAAGCCACATGCTACTCGCGTACGCTGATGACGTAGACATCATCGGTCGAAAACTACGGGATGTGACTGCAGCATTCTCGGGTATACAGAAGGAATCAGCGAAAATGGGCCTAACGGTGAACGAGGACAAAACGAAGTTATTTGCCTAGAAATCCGGAGAAGAATCCTGCTTGCAAATAAATGCTACTACGGACTAAGCAAGCGTTTCAACGACAGAGCCCTCTCTCGACGAACAAAACTCCAGCTATACCAGATACTGGTTCTACCTGTCTTAATGTATGGCTCAGAATCCTGGGTTATGACACAAGCAGATGAATCGGTTCTGGCGGTATTCGAGAGAAAAATACTCCGTAAAATATATGGGCCCATCATCGTTAACGGAGAGTATCGGCGTCGTATGAATCATGAACTGTACGAGCTGTACACTGACATTGACGTGGTCAAACGCATTAAGGTGCAACGGTTGCGTTGGCTAGGTCATGTTGTACGCATGGACGAAAATGCTCCAGCTCGAAAAGTCTTCGACAATGAACTCGATGGACGGCGCAGAAGAGGGCGACCAAAACTTCGTTGGAAAGACCAGGTTACTGAGAACCTTACAGAACTCGGTGTGACTAACTGGAGAAGAAGCGCAGAAGATCGAGGTGCTTATAATATTTTTCTACGTGCGGTATATAATCCACTGGGATTGCATAGAAGTACCAGTTAAGTAAGTAAGTAAGTAAACAATATAAATTAATACAATACTAAGTATTTAAAGATCTTAGAACTAATCATTCTTATACAAAAATATTTCTATGAATAAGAAGAAAAAAAAATACAATTGTCGATAAACAAGTAGGTGCCGTTAGTTGTGAATCTAAAAATAGAAAGCGTGTTAATTCACGACAACGCGAGAAGCTATCCCATACCTCATTCATAGGGTGTAAAGGGAAGTTATGTTAAGACGGTTCAGATTCAGAACCATCTGCCACCGCTGGACGGCACTGCAATTCTCCATATTTTTGTATAACTGTCGAGGATGTTCGTTTCTTTTACTATGTTCTATGCTCATTTTCCCCTAACACATATATTTTACTCTTATCCACAGCCCTTGATCTCATACTAATGTCTTTAAGAAATCATAAGATATTGATATTTTTTATAAAAGCTTCTCCCAAGCAAAACACAGTTTATTTCCCCTATCCATATCTCTATAGATAAAATACTACGTAAATTTATTTCTATTGTAAAACGTAATATTTTGAACTCTCTAAAGGCTTTCTTTTTCTTTGCCAGTTCACAGTGAATTTGATTGCGCAATTTGAATGCATTTTGTGCCTAACTAAGACAGTTTTGACTTATCATTTTTTGTAATTACGCAAATGCTTATCGTAAAGAGCGAAAAAACCTACAGCAGCTATCAAAAAAAAAAAAATGAAAAGAAATTAAAAAATAGCCACAACACAATCATGGCGATGATGATGATGAATGAATCATTTGACTCAATGTGACGACGACTACGAAAAGTACAAGCACGAGTACAAGTCGACTCATAAATTATTTATAAGTTCAAAATTCAAATCCGCCCGAGAGTGAAAGACTGACAGAGACTCATCACACGCCCGTCCGTCTCTCCGCCCACCCTTTCATGGGCTCTTTGCAGCCAATTGTTTTATTTTTCAACGTCGATCGCTGATCGGTGAAATAATGTTAACCGCATTTTAGAGGCGCTAATGCATGCAAATTGAACTAAATTAATTGAATAGTCAGTCTAGAGACAAACGAAATAAATCAACAATGTTACTTTGTTGATGATCTGTGGAAAAAAATTATTGAATTTGTCCCAAATACAAGTACAGCAATCTATATATCTGTCACTAATAACTACGGAATTTCTAATTCTATAGAAACTGAAAAATTTAAATATTCAGAGTAAACAGTGCTACCGGGAAGCTGACGGTGGTGCTTGATTCGCTAGAACTTACGTCAATAGGCTAATACGCAAATAAAATAAAAACATTTTTTTTGGTAAATTGAAAGTCTAGGTATCCGTTTGACTTTAATGAAAAATATTAAAGTTGACGAATTCTTAAGAATTTACTATATTGTTATGATTTGTCAAAAAAAGACGAATCTTGTTATCATAGATATAATATTAAATAACTTCCGCAGGTGTTTAAAAAAACGTTATTATTATTTACTGTATTAATTTGCATCTAGATTGTCACAAAACTGTTATCAATGGACTGTTAAGGTAGTCTAGTCTTCTTAGTTTTTTTTATTTGGCAGCAGCATTAGTAGCCACACGTAGAAAAGTATTCTGTCTTTTCCGCTCCGTAGATAGTTCGTCACACCAAGCTTAGATAACAGTTCTTACACCTGGCCTTTCCAACGATGTTTTAGTCCCCCCACCTTGCGCCGCCCATTGAGTTTGTTGACGAAGACTTTTCTTGCTGGAGGATTTTCATTCGTTTATACATGTCTTAGCCAGCGCAAAGAAACTATTTTTTGCATCGATGTCGTTATACAGCTCATACAGCTCATGGTTCATACGACGATACAGGTACAATTATTTTGCGATGTATTTTTCTATCGACGACTCCCTGTATACATTGGACCGTATGTGTCATTACCCAGGGTTCTTCGCTAAAGAGAAAGCAGTATCTGGTATAGTTGGAACTTTATTAGTCAACAGAAGGCTTTGTCGCTTGCTTAGCGCATAGTAGCATCAGTTTGAGGTCAAGACTCGTCTCTTGATTTCCAGGCTGACATTATTAGTTTTGCTTACGGCGGAGTAAAGGTAGACAAAATTATGTCCTTCTTCAAATTTATAGTTGCCAACATTCACACAGCGTCCCAAACGAATAGACTTTTGGTTCTTACTTAATTTCCCTTTGCACCCCATGAATGAGGTATGGGATAGCTTCTCGCGTTGTTGTGAATTAACACGCTTTCTATTTTTAGATTCACAACTAACGGCACCTACTTATTTATCGACGAATGCGAACGTCATTGTTTTGAGAAGCTCTTACTAGACACGACGATTGAATCGACGCTTAATACTGCGAAGTTGCTGTCAAACAACATTCGAGGGGAGCCGACAATGAAAGAAAATTTTATTTATTTTTTTCTTTTAAGATGACTGGAGCCAGGTTTGAACCTGCGATCTCCCGCATGGTAGTCGCGTGTTCTAACCACTATGCCACGGCCGGTCCCGACTTTTGGTTCGCTGAAGCAAATATCTTGGTTTTGTCCTAGTTTAACACCAGATCACCACTTTTGTCGACTGCTCAAAGCTTAAAAAGGTCACAGTAACATCTCGCAGTCTCCGACCTATGATACCTATACCAGTGAACGGCAGCCCAATACAACCACAATATGAGTTTGTGTTGGTGAGTTGCTTTCATACTGTAGTCGTGACATACGTGAGTACTGCAGCCTTCTGTATGATAATCTCCATTAGGATGTTAAAGAGACCGCATGATAGACTGTCGCCTTATCTAACGCCTCGCTTGGTTGATTTTTTAAAAAAATTTACTGAAGAGTTAGTGTCGATGAGTTTTATCCCGAAAAGTCGTATCAGCCTGGATACCATACTCAGCCATAGCATCTAATAGTTTCTGTCGTACCGGACTGTCGAATGTAGCTTTAAGATAGATAAACAGATGGTAGGTGTCGATCTGCCTTCTTGGGTCTTCTCCAAGATTTGTCGTAGTGCGAATATCTGGTCGGTCTTGGATATACTTGGTTTAAAGGCACACTGGGACCGGCTGTGGCATAGTGGGTAGAACACGCGACTACCATGCGGTCAGTCATCATAAAAAGAAAAAAAAATACTTTCATTGTCGGCTCCCCTCGAATTTTGTCGACAGCAAATTCGCAGTATTAGTGTCGGCATGTCTAGTAAGAGGGACCGGCCGTGGTATAGTGGTTAGAACACGCGACTACCATGCGGGAGATCACAGGTTCAACTACTAGCTCCAGTCATCCTAAAAAAAAAAAATCTTTCATTGTCGGCTCCCTTCGAATGTTGTCGACAGCAACTTCGTGAGTACAAGGCTGATCCCGCGTTATTTGGTGCACACACATGGATTGCTTTTCTGAAGCGCAGGACGTACAGCACTCAGATTCCAATCATCGGGCATGCATTCCTTTAGCCAAATCGTGTTAAGGAGCTTGTGAATACAATTTGTCAGCTCATCGCCGCCGGGCTTAAAAAGCTCTACTGGCAGTCCATCAGCTCCTGTAGCTTTATTGTTTTTAAGCACGCCAATCAGTGTTGATGTCGTTTGGGCTCGTTGATGGACAATCTACTCTGTCTTTGAAGATTGCCGTGATTTTGTAACTTGTGCTGCCTTCGGAAAGAAGTGTGCAGCAAATTTGGTTGCAGCAGATGGGCTTTAGTGTCCGTGACCAGATTTCCATCTTTGTCCATCTTTTTTCGCCTGAAGAGGCGTTTCGTCTCCCTCTCTATATGAAGTCACAGGTCGGACAAAAAAAATAATTTGTCTCTTCTCTCAAAATGTAACACCACGACCTCTCTTTGAACTGTAGATGATCGATACATTGCATTTGCTATGCAGCTCAGAAGGAAGTCTTACAACTTGCAGCCATGACGTTGTGTGGCGGCTGTCAAAAGTTTTATGCCTACAACTTGACATCAGTGTGTTGGGGGAATCACTTTGCAGTTCTTATAAAGGTGGTATGATAATTATGGATTTGCCTTCGGAAACAAGTGTGCAGCAAATTTGGTTGCAGCAGATGGGCTTTAGTGTCCGTGACCAGATTTCCATCTTTGTCCATCTTTTTTCGCCTGAAGAGGCGTTTCGTCTCAATCTCTATATGAAGTCACAGATCGGACAAAATAAATAATTTTTCTCTTCTTTCACAATGTAACACCACGACCTCTCTTTGAACTGTAGGGTGATCGATACATTGCATTTGCTATGCAGCTCAGAAGGAAGTCTTACAACTTGCAGCAATGACGTTGTGTGGCGGCTGTCAAAAGTTTTATGCCTACAACTTGACATCAGTGTGTTGGGGGAATCTCTTTGTAGTTCTTAAAAAGGTGGTATGATAATTATGGATTTCAGTTGTGTCGTAAATATTTGCAACATTTTAATGTAACTTTGTGGCTTTAAATTGAACCTTCCAAATTAATATTTTCCAATTCAAAAGAAAGTTTTAGAAAAAGGTGTTTATATTGAGAAACTTAGGGAATGTTTTTGTAAAATGTACTTGAATGTCTTCTATTGTGAATACATAGGACAACATATCGTTGGTAAACTGACCAACTACAGTTTTGGTTGGTCATTTTCTGTTTTTAAAAATGTTTTTTTTCTCCATATAAACTTATTTAAAATTTTGAAAATTACATATTCCTTTTAGATTAATTGATGTTAAATTTAATTTATCTCTAAATTATCAAAATAGAGTTTCTCAGTTTAGTTTATTTGTATACCCGCAATTGTCATATTTTGTTATATAGAAAAATCCTATGTATATTTTTTAACTATTTAAGAAATGTTGGCCTTTTTCTTTGATATGCTATTGACTGCGGCCAAGAAATTTCTATCTTCTACAATTCTTTTCATTCAATCTTTACATCAGTTAAGATGTATTTTTTAGATTTTTTTATTTATATTTTATATTATTATTTTAATATTTTTATAATTTGTAATAATTGTAATACTATTAATATTTTTATATTTTTATATTTTAAATATTTTTATTATTTTAAATATAAATAAATATTTTTCATATTATTATTATTTTTAATACTTGTAATATCTTCAATATTTTTAATGTTTTTAATATTTTTAATATTTTCAAGATTTTTAATATTTATAATATTTATAATATTTATAATATTTATAATATGTATAATATTTATAATATTTATAATATTTTAAATATCCTCCCACAATTGACACACCCACCTCGTGTGCATTGCCATAAATTATACAATGTGTTTTATTAACATATTTATTGTATTTTCGCAATTAAACAACATTGAAAGTCAACGTAACAACAAAAGCCACAACAACGGACAATCTACATATGAATTACTGGGAACAAATGTTGCATGTTGCCTACCAATTTTCACATTTAGTTTTGGTTTTCCCCTCATTGTTGCTGGCCAACGCCTCTGAAGGCAACTTATGACAACAACAACGACTCCGACGATGACGACCTAGACCTTAACATTATACGACTTTTGTGGTGGTAGAGCTTTTGTTTATGTTGCACTATGTATTTTATGATTGTTGCGTGTCGTACATGCGCCTGCGCATATTTTTATGTCTTTTACTTTTGTGGGTTCTGGTTTTGGGGAAGAGGATATGCTGCACATGCAGCAGCTTGTAGTGGTCTGTTATCTTTTGCATCATAATTGTGTTTTGGACACGCCAAAGCCATTGTCAAGTGTTATATGTGTGTTATATATCTTACGCGGCTTCTTACGCGAAAAGCCAACGAAAAAAAACAACAATAATAGCGACAAGAACATAAGACTAATAATCTATTCTTAATGTCGCAATAAACTTTAGATAATGTTGAGATAAAACTAAGAATATATGCAGCACTCTTTTTTTAATATTTATGTACGTATTAAAAAAGAATGCAAAAAAAAACTCTTACGCACTTACTAAGATTTATGATAACTCGCAACACTAGGCATTGCGTGCTTGAGCAGACAGTAATGTCGTAAGTCAATGGTATAATAAATACTTGATATGGTTGAGAGATGTGCATACAAATTGTGTGAAATATGAACTTATAGACATGAAGTTTAAATCAGAAAAAAGAGGGTTTTCTTTTCTATTAGACAAACTTGACACTGACACACCGAGATCCTTGTCAACTATACCACAAACCTGCTGTGTTGTCATATCGGTTAGAGTTGCTGACAATGATGGGTGAAATTGAAATTGGATAGGATTTATTATCATAAAAGCAGATGGTTAGGAAAATGAATAGTTTGTACTTGATAATTGAACTTAAAATACTACACAGAAAGTTTGTTTGAGAACAATTTGAGAAATGGTTTATCTATCTTCTATCTATATATATAAAAGTGAACAGTTGTTTCTACGTATGACCGCTATAGTCTTGAAAACTACCGAACCAATGTGCAACAAAGCGGATTCATTAGAAAGGCAATCTTTCGAGGATGGTTATAGGCTATTTAAAAATTGAATTTGACACATTTGGTCCATTTAATGAGTCAATTTTCGAATTTTCACATACAAAAATTATCCAAATTTTTAAATGTGAAGATTTAAATATTGAAATATTTAATAGGCTCTGACAAATGCTTCATTTATGTATGTATATAAAATTTGAAACTTATGGGATGGTTCCGCATTCAACCTATGTTCTTCAGGTGTGGTTCACCCAATCCACACCATTACCTGAAATGGTAATACAATAAGTGACTTTAAATTGGGAGTGGACGCAATATGATTAGGTCAAAAACAGTCGTGCTTTGATTATTAGGCGTTACCCCGCCCATGAGAAATATTTTGTTAAAGTGCGGTATCTGAAGTACTAGATCGTTAAGCGTGTACCTGCCCATTAAACGTAATTTGTTATAATGTGATGTCTGAAAAACTATTTTTCGAATGACCATGAAATTTGGTGTGGATTCAATTAAGATAAGTATACGTATTTTAAAGGAAAAGGAAGGGATTTAAAACAGGATGTGCAATTGTGCATTTTTTAAAACCAGTGGTGCATGTGACCGAGAACTACGACAAAAAATATACGTATACCCACGAATTAAAACATTTCCTAAATCTGCATCTATTACAAGTAGAGTAACGAACGGCACAAAACATTGTAATACAAATTTATAAGCAATTACGAATGAGTGTGGAGGATTTTATTTCCTTGATGCATCCATCGGTTTTCATATCTTTGATTTTGGCAAATGTTTGATCGCAAAATTTATCGCGTTGATTACTGCATCCTCCTGTATTACGCAACTCTTTTGGACATTGCAGAACAGCGCAATAAATAGCAAATTTTCTGAGAATCCCGCATGTAATATGAAGATAAAAAATGTTGCAAACATGTCATATCATAGTGAGGAAGAAGTGTACTATAGCACACAAAAAATTGATTATGCCCCTGATCGCGCATTACATAATTTAGGAAGCAATACATGACTGTGTTATTGTTCTTAAATTAATTTAACCGGAAAATATAAGGGATCGATGTATTGCCAATGATACCCACGGATTTGCCGTTTGATTTTAAATAATTACAGTCTCTAGTTCGTTTAGAGTTTGCGATGACAATCAATAAAGCTGAAAGACAGTCTATTCAAGTTTGTAGCTTGAATTGAGAAAATCCATGTTTTTCGCATTAACAGCTTTATGTTGCATGTTCACGTGTGTAACGACCCACTGATTAACATATTTACACTCCTTTGGTTCTCCCATACACGTTGTTTTATCAAAAGCATTGCAATAAATTTGTGTAATTAAAAAAATATGATCCTTTTATAAACCATAACACTCTTTGTTAAGTTTCGATGAGAATATTAAAAGAATCTAAAGCACCCGAAGATATATTCCACCCAAAAAAGTTACATTTAAGTCAATACTTCTTTAGGCAGGACGAAGTCTTAAAAATTTTTAATATTTTTAATATTTCTAATATTTCTAAAATGTTTCGTTTGAAATCGTTCGGCTTGAGGTCAATGATATTAATTTGAGAAAAACACTGATTTTATTGTATTTTTCCTTTGTTTTATTTTTCCAATATTTCGATTGACATCATCAGGGAATTTCTACATAAAAATTACAAAAAATATAACAACAAACACACTGTTAGACAAATGATTTACATCAAGAACACAACATAGTTACATTTAATAAAACGTAGAACAAAAAATGTTAAACGTCTGTGTCTTCTATTAAGTATGTAATGACTAAATTTTTATTTTCTCCTATTATGTTTACTAACTGTGTGCCTATAGATTCTCGCTAATCCTTCCGTGTCTCTCTTATAATTCATGCTTTTCTCTTTTGGTATGTCCATAATGTGTAACATCTCTAGTGTATATCTTCTCTTATAATTGGTCTCTTGCGTCAGTATTTCCACATCGTTGAAATTTGGTATGTGGCCGGTCAATGTGCAATGAGCCGCAAGGGCTGTTTCTTGTTCCAAAGGTTTGTTTAAGGCTTTTTGGTCCGACTTATGTGACGATAGTCTAGTTTTTAGTTTTGTTTTTGTTGTACCAACCAAGGGCGTAGCCAGGATCTAATGTAGGGGGGGCAGTCGGTTTTACATTTCATTTTAATAGTTTGTTTACAAAAAAACAATTAAAACTAAGTACCTAACGAAAAATCAATACTCATTGTTTTGACAATATTTTATTAAACAAAGGTAGACCAGATTAAATTTTTTTTAAAAAAAATTTTAGGTCGTCGAATTTCAAAAAAAAAATATTTTTATTCATCTGTTTTTTTTTTTTGTTTTTTTTTTTTTGACATATAAAATTTTAAGCCGGATTTCTTGAGAAATTTTAAAAATTTTTTCTTGTTTTATTTGAAACAAACTGTGCACTGAATAACCGTTTTTTCATTCTGAATTCCTCATGGTTATTTTTTTTTAAAATGTGTCAAAATCGATGAAAAAAAAATAATTTTTGACTTTAATTTTAAATATTTTTTGGGGTTTATGGCCTTAAATCGATTTTCGCAGACCATAGTTGGATTTTCGGATATGCCGTCTTCGATAAAGTTCTTTTAAATTAGTCTTGCTTATCAGTAATCCCAACTGTGGCTTGGCGAAAATCTATTAAACCCCTTAAACACTATTCAAAGTAAAAAAACTTTAAATAAAATTCTGTACAAAACCCAAATAAAACCTAAGGTACACCATTGTAACTCAAAAATCTAATGATGCAGTACGATTCCGAATAAGGTTAAAACCGTCGAGTCCGGTCTTGTCTATTTTTTTGACTACCATAGTGTTCTTATTTACAGAATGTAATCTACAAATCCAAAGAACTAATTAATTTAGTCTCATGTCTTGTTAAAAGAATCGATTCGAAAATCGAGTACGGAATCAGTTGCCTCAAAAATTATTTGTTTCACACTCTATTGATTTTTTTTTAAATATTTTTACTGTGTTCGTTTAATTGGCTGCATCCGGCTCGCATCGAAGTACCTCATTCTATCACTCCAATTTCCCAAGACCTTGTTAATGCTTTCGGGCTGTAGCTCACGGATTGCTTTGATGATATTGGCCTTAAGTGTTTGAATCGCTTCTGGATTAAAATAAACTATGATTTTAAAATTAACTTGTATTTGGTCCATCTTATATATCATTTGACACGAGAAAAGGGTGTACAGTTAAAGGAAACACGCTGGGCCTTAAGAATCTGAAAAGCGAATTCAATTCTGTTTTATTAATTTTCAATATTTGGTTTTAACTTCCTAAATAAAAACATAACTTCTTAATGAAAAACTGGATGATATTTGAATTTGGTACATTTACATACATACTAAGTATCTTTCTTGCAATTGCACTAAATACAGTTAAAATTTTGCACAATCTTATCGCTTATTGAACGTTAACTTACTTACGAAAGAACCTCGCTCTGCGTACTAGTACTTCCAATACAAGGTAGTCTAAATTTTCCCAATAAGGAGGAACAAGGAGGAACTCTTAATATTTTGTGAATTCATTAACACTTTCCAAACTGTAACCATTTCTACAGCTTTGATACATGGCTGTAAACGTCTGGCCAACAGATACCACTGCACAAGCAGAACAATTACAATACATAAGTACTTTTACTTAAAAATCAGTTAATTTCATTGAATCCGAGTTAACAAATATCCACTACAATTTTTGAGAGTGAACATATGGTGAAAGTTTTTATTCGTCAGTTCACCTTTTGTAAAATTTCTGTACTATTTTATTTTAATTTTCATATTTTCTAGGATTTTGACCAAATTTTCAAGCTCTAGGGGGGGGCAGCTGCCCCCCCCCTGCTCCTACCTGGCTACGCCCTTGGTACCAACATATACCTTATTGCATATGTTGTTTCCGTCTCCATTGCACTTAATTTTATAAACTACATCAGATTTTTCTTCTTTTTTTACTTTTGTCTTTGTCTTACTGTATAGCTCGTTTAGTGTTCGATTTGTTTTTAATGCTATCTGATATTTTTCCTTGTTGTACATGTCCGAACTTTTCAACCTCTCGGAGAAACCAGATACATACGTTAGCGGATTGTAAATTTTGTTTTCGTCGTTAGTTTTGTCCCTGGGCTATTTGCCTTTTGCATGTTTGATTAATTGTTCAATGGTTCGTAGTGGGAATTCATTCTTTTGTAGAATTGTAACAATTCTTTTCTCGTTGTCCATATGGAAATCTTCGTCGCTAATATTAAACACCCTGATTTTAAAGTTCGTGCCGTATTTATAATAGTATTACGGGGGTGTTTTGAGTAAAAATTAATCAGTCTGCCAGATGAAGAAGGTTTCTGGTACCAGTCCAATTTGAGAATATTCCTTTGTCGATAAATAATCGAGTCTAAATACGGCAATTTATTTGCAGTTTCTGCCTCCATGGTAAATTGAATTTGACGGTGAAATGAATTCAATAGCCGCAGTGTGTCTTCTATTTCCTCCCTCTTGACTATGGCAAACAGATCGTCAACATATTTTGTCAAGAATCTAGGCTTTGTAGTCATTTTACTTATTGAGACGTCAAGCAGTTCCTCCATAACAATGTCGGCAATTACTGGCGACGCTGGGGACCCCATTGGCAATCCTTTTTGTTGTTCGTATATTTTGTCATTATATTTGAAATATATCATATCTTTAGGTATTCGTGTAAATTCCTCTATATCTTCCCACTTGTCAGCAATCGTTTTCAGAGCCAAATGAATTGGGATGCTGGGGAACAGAGATACGACGTCAAACGATATTAACATCTCCTCATCGTCTATATGTTCGTTGTTTATTTTAGTTCCTGTCTTCTAAAATTGTTCATATTTTTACTATTTTTAATATTTTTTATTAAATTTGTTAATCTAGCTTAACGATCAGAAAGGTTATTTATTGTCAATATAACTGGCAATTCATTGTCACTCACTAGGATGACGCGTTTCGAACTCCATGACGAGTTCATCATCAGACCCCTTTGTGACGAATTGTTGCATTTTGGTACATCATCAGCTGTATATATATCTACAATTATGTGTAATGTCCATAATAATATTTTTTAATATTTTTAATATTTCTATTATTTTTAAGATTTTAATTATTTTTTTTTATTTAATATTTTTAATATTTCTAATATTTTTAATATTTAAATTATTTTTAATATATTTAATATTTTTAATATTTTTAATATTTTTAACATTTTTAATATTTTTAATATTTTTAATATTTTTAATATTTTTTATATTTTTAATATTTTTAATATTTAATATTTTTAATATTTTTAATATTTTTAATATTTTTAATATTTTTATATATTTTTATATATTTAATATTTTTAATATTTCTAAAATTTTTAATATTTTTATATTTTAAAAATTTTTAATATTTTTAGTATTTTTAATATTTGTAATATTTCTAATATTTTTTAATATTTTTAATATATATAACATATTTTATATTTATAAATTTTTTAACATTTTTAATTTTTTTTTAATTTCTTTACGTATTGTTAAAATGTTTATCTAATATTTTTAATAATTAATAATATTTTAAGTATCATTAATATTGTCAATATTTTTGAAATTTTTCATATTTTATTTGTTTCAAATAATGTAACTGTTACACCACTTCTTTAAAACTTTATTTTAATATTGTTGTTGCTTTCATGCTTGTTCGATTTTCAGCTTAGTGGGTTTTCCTGAAATGTTCACATATTAACACAACAAAGTAAATTTTCCGATCAGCTCGTGTTTTAAGAGAAAATTATATCAAGAATAACAGCATCTCTCCCCCGTCTAAAATTTAGTTTTTTTTTTGTCATACTCAATCACAGTTCTCACAAATGACCATCCATTCGGTTTCAACTTGGCAAATGAATACTGCTCGTTTTGTTAACTTGTTCATTATACTTCATTGCCAGAGTTTTTCTACCTCCTGATTCCATCGACGATTAATGGCCAAAATGCTTTTGATTTGCTGCTGCACAAAACCATTTGCAAATCTACCAAATAATACACGATAATAAGCGTGAAAAATGTGAAACACTTAGCAAATGCCTGTGCTATCAAACCCAGATAATTAAGGCTTTAAAGTAACACAACAACAGCTACGACAACATCAACAACCAATTCAGGTTGAAACCCTAATGGCTCTGCTTGAAGAACGTACGTACGCAAAGTAAAGATACTGCCAGCAAAGCAAGGGAGTGAGTGAGTCCACCAACAGTTGAGACAACACAACTCATGTGTAAAAGTTTAATTTATCTTAACAATCGTTTTTAAACATTCACGACCATGTAAATGTCATGGTGCCGCATAAGTCAGAGGAGGACATTAGTGCAGAGCATCACACAATGCAACTGCCACCAAAACCACAGACGATAGCACCGATTGTAAGGCAGCAACAGCGAAAAAAATCCAACGCTTGGCAAAAACAGCAGGAAAAACGCGTAAATGCAAATTTCAATTAATGCGATTCGCAAACAACCAAAACATCCATTGGTGGCAACACAAAAACTCTCATGTGATGTCGGAAAAGCTTAGGTTGGAAGAAGGTTCTTAGTTGCCACAATAGGGACAATAATCTCATCGTTGCTGGGACACAGAATAGCACAGAAGCTATATTTGCTCCTTTGTGGCGAATTCGACGTGCGGTAAAACAAGCTCTAAACACTTTGCTGGCAAACTTTAATTACTAATTGCTATCATAGATAAGAGTAGGGGCAACGAAGCCTGTACTTTAAGAGAGAGGGAAGTTTGAACAATTAAAGCAATGAGGTATCAAGAATATGTTATATCAAATTAATGGTTGGTATTTCCTGTCTTATATCGAAGGACATCCGGCAGTAGCAATATAAAAATGCAGTATAAACAATTTTGTTTGTTAGAGTTTTGTTTTACAAGAGGATTGCTATTTTGATAGTTGCCAAACTATCATCATCAGCACCCTTTGCTGAGCCTTCTCCACACATTATCACAACCCTAAGTGTTAAAAGTTTCAAGAAACCATCGAGAAGCGAAGATCAATGAAGACCACACGTCAACACACAAGCTCTTTGTCCATCAGATCTTCAACCGAACAATGAAAACAAATTCATTTTAAATTTTTAATTTTTAATAAATTTTATTTAGTCTTTGTGAACTGTTTTGAGTTATTTATCATGAAAGAAATACAACAAAGATATACAATTGATCAAAAGCAGTACTAAGTTGTTCTTGCGAACAACTTTGAAATGTTGAAAGCAGGGATGGGCAGCACTCAGCTTCGCGATGTCGGCTTTAAACTTATTTTTCGCACGTACTTGAGTTTTGCTTTATTCAAAACAGTCAGTGTCTGCTTGAGTGTTATGAAAGCACGCTTGTTTCGCTTTCAACACAAAAACAGACACATGTACAGACAATATTCAACGATTGTTGGGAGAGCGTGAGAGCACAATTGTTGGTAGAACACAAAATTTTGCACCTTGTACAATTCGAGAGCGCTGACGCTTCTTGTGCGACCGCCACACTATTTTGTTGTGTGTGTGCGTTTAATTATGCGTACCATTGATTTAAAGTATAGATAAATAGATTAATATGTAATTTGAAAATAGCGGCGATATGTTGGTTAATGTCTAGGATAAATACTTTCTTTACAGACTGAAACCTTAAGTAAGTAAATTAATACTCCAGAAGTACAGAATTCATGAAGGTCTAACTTTTGTTACGGCCTGATGAAGTTTTTAGTTTGACCTTAAAAACTATGTTTAATGAAATTTACCATTGAACTTTTTGTGGAGCACTTTAACCGACTATATCGATAGCTCAGTGGAAGCGACGTAGATTATCAATCCGAAGTTGCACTGGCCAAATCAACATCAAATACTTTCGAGTTCTCCAGCCAACAAAACTAATCCTTGATGCTTCCACTACAAAAAAATCCAGATTGCGCAAGGACCAAGGAATAATAAAATGATGAGGAACCAGATGGTGCCATCTTTGGAGGAATTTGGCGATTAAAACTCACAACAACATCTAATAATCCCTTGACACAAACCTTTTTTCTACAAAGCAACGAAACAGAGTTGTCAAAAATGATCGTGTGATAAGCGGATTACATGCCCGATCGAGTGCAGATAAAAATAATCGGTATAAAGAATAATCACCCCAGCTACTTCCTCCAGCTGTTACAACAACAACAACCCCTATCCCCCCTATCGTGTGAGAAGAAAAATACCTTCAAATTGTATATTTCTATAGAAATATAGCTCAGAAAATGTTAACAAAAAAATGAGGGGGTAATGAATGTAATTCTAATAGTTTTCTTCGTAATATCAGATAAGGATTTAAATTTTTTTTGTAATGTGTAGAACACGCAACTATCATGGTGTTGAGCCCTTTCACGTTTAACAGCATAGTTATCTTCGATGTTTTTCACAGCAATTTTAGAGTAAACGAGTCAATCGGTATGTTTTCTCACTAAGTGTTTCTTATTTGTACAAAAACTACCTTTATATTTCCTTTGTACCAGAAAGTACTTTATTTTACTATACTTCATCAATTTAAACGAACATATTAGTATTGAATTTGTAACAAATTTTAGCACTAATTCAACTGTAAGTGAAAAGTTGACAAATATAAACAACTTTCTTCCTATAACAAAAAGAATTTAATTTCCCTTTACACGTATCAATGAGAGAGAAGAAAAAAGGAGAGAAGGTATCCCCTATACCTTCTCGCGATATTGTAAAATAACTTGCTTCTATTTTTAAGCTCACCATGCGGGAGATCCATGGTTCGATTCCTATCTCCAGTCATCTTCATTTATCTTTCTTTGCCGGCCCCCTCGATGTTGTCGCAGTATAGAGACGAGTCAATCGGCATGTCTAGTTAAAAGCTTCTCAAACTGTGACGTTCGCATAACAACTAGGTGCCGTTTGTTGTGAATCTAAAAATAGAAAGCTTGTCAGTCCCCAGCAGCGCAATGAGTTATCCCATACATCATCCATGGGGTGTAAAGGAAAATTAAGGTAAGTTTTAATATGACTAAGATAGCATTCGAACCCTGGTCTCTAGCATGATAGTCGTGTGGTCTAAGCATCATGCCACGGTCGGTCTTTCTATGACAAGCCAATGTTAAAATCATGTGTTGTTTTGGTGTTTTTCTAAACTCTAAACTACTTGTCATCCAACTAAAAGCATCTCTGCACATTATATACCACGCTTCAAATTAAAGTACACTCGCTTTATAAGAAGAAATGTAAAATAAATACATGCACAATAAAATCGGTAGCGGAAAATAAAATAAGCTCCTTTAATAACCGTTTTTATATACAAGATTTAAAATATTTTCTAAAACCAAACTTCTAGAATTTTATTTTATTTTATTTTAAATTTGGTGTGAATAATGGTAATTTTCCGGCACTTCAGAATTTTGTAGTGTTCTTCTTATTATGTTCTCTCATAACGGAACATAACAATTATTGGATGTTGTTTCAAACAGACGTTAATATAAATACTTATGGCCAATTGGTTGTTAAAATACTACTCTTTTGTTAGAATGCTGTTATATACCAATTTTATTATTTTCTGTCGATAATTAACAAATGATTTATAGTTCAAATTTTGCTGATTAAACAATTGTTATATAAACAGCTGTTGTTCGCAGAACAGGAGAGAAAATAGAAGACACAAATAATATTTTGCTTTCCTCTAAATTCAACACAAATTTAAGCACCTCAAACTAAAGATAACATAAGATCATAAGTATGTTATACCTTACATACTATGATTGAGATATGGGAGGACTAATCGCATTTAGTGCGTTTACATGCATTCTATTTTTAGGCTCACGGTACGGAGCTAGCAGTTTTGACGATAACTTATCGCATGATGGAAAAGTTTTTTTTATCCCAAAAGGAAAATGCACTGTCAATGTTGTTTCATACCATTTTATGTTTACTTTCTACACACATCGATTAATTTCAAATATTTAAGCTCACAAGTCCCCACATTAACACACTACCCGTCCTTGAAAATGGCAGCGAAAAGAACATTAAACGATTTCCCTTTTTAATAAAGTAAATTCAACCAACCCCAAGCAAATAACCCAACCACCATCATCATTATCATCATCGTCATCATAGGCAATTGAAACATGGCTTACTTCCATACTAAGTAAATGATAACTTGCGTCCCTATCAAAGTACTACACTCGTTCACATGACCATCCCCACCCCACACACGTCCTTCCTGACAACACACACTCAGCATAATAATCATGACCACCACCAGCACCATCATCATTACCATCGTGGTAGAAGTTGTAATGCCATGACAATGACCTCTTTTTCCGTGCTTTAGATCTTCAAGGCCAATAACCAAGAATTATATTTGCCATATCTTTGGAGAGATGGTTGGTTGGTTGTTTGGTTGTTGGGTTGCTTGGTTGCACACCGGGAACTGAGATTTTTCCACCACCACCACCACCACGACCACTGCTGCACTTTTGCGCATTTAATATGATACGTCAACCGCACGCAGTATCTTTTGACTTGTTGGAGTTGTTGCTGGCTCGGATGGGTTGTTCCATCTTAAGACCAAATTACCTTTATTGGCTTAGATGACTTTAGCTTTGGCTTTGACTTGCTGTCTTCCCTGCCTGATTTCTTTTGGCGATTTGGCTCAGCAACATAAAAGACTAGCGCTTCCAATGGACACCGATCGCTGTCGCGCTGCTGTTGCTGTTGACCAAAGCCCAAGTCAAGCCATCACCATCGTCCTCATCAGTGGTAACAACATCATTGTTACTTTGGTAGCTCCGCATTTAGAGCCGAGTGCAGCCACAGTTGGGGCAGTACAACATTATGTATAAATTGTAGTACCCATGGCGGCTGCTATCATTATCCCCAAAAGGGGGAAGATGGACGAAAGACTTTTAAAATTTATTGTGCTTACAACACAAATATTTATTGTAACCACAACAAAGACGCAACCGGCCGGACAAAACCAAAATGCGTTCCTTGCACTGCACATACATTAAGTGAGGGACGCGGCGACACATCAGCAATGGTCAGGAAAAGAAGTAAATGCTTATGTTCGACTAAAGACAATTGCTGCTGCTGCTGTCGTTGATTGCTCTGAACTTATCCAAAGTTGTTATGTGTGTGGCACAGTGGTTTGGAGGGGCTTTAAAAGGGTAAGTAGGTGCATTAAAGAAAAAATGGAGGAATAACATACGCCGGACGCCAAATGACAGCACAGCACAGGAAATTAATAGTTGCTCTATAACTTTTATATTTGTAAATTAAAGTAAATACTTCTTAAGCAACATTTTCAAGGTTTGGAGATGTCTTTATGAGCATCATAAGAAATAGGCGTTATATGGATACAGGAAAAGAAATTCAGGAAGTCAATAGTCAAAATTGACTTCGAAGTCAAAAGTGATCAAAGGGTTAAACGGAGCCTTTAATATACGAAGAAGAACGGTATGAGTTTTGTTTTAATATGACAACACATTACATATTTGGGCAAGTTAGAAAGTTTCAGGAGGAAAATAGCGGCGAATACCGCAATGCGTTTAGACGCCACAAAAGCATGGATGCACAAAAACTATGGACAGCCCAAAATTCTGAACCTAATCAATGTGATCTACCGCACAGATTACACCATACCTGAACCTCTATTCGATCCGGGTTTTATAAGGAACATCCCGGATAGGTCCAACTATAATGATAATGATAATGCCTTGAACTTTGGGGAGGATGTCATCCTAATTTTCACGGACGGCTCAAAATCAAAGGAAAGAGCGGGCTGTGGAATCTTTTCGAAAGAGTTGAATCTGAGTTTATCAATCAGGCTACCAGACCATTGTAGCATAGTTCAGGCCGAAATAGCGGTCATTAGAATAGCCGTAGAGAAAATTCAGTATCTTGGGATATTGGACGGCAATATTCATATTCTTACTGATAGTAAAGCGGCTATCAGATCCCTAGAGAACGTGTACACCACTTCGAGAAATGTTCGTGAATGCCGGTCGTCTCTTGAGGAGATAGCGAGACATTCGACGGTTACCCTAACATGGGTTCCAGGACATGGGGACATATATGGAAACCAAATGGCAGTTACGTTGGCAAAGGCCGCCATAACCATGAACTCGGGCGAAGTTTACGGTCTCATTGGGATCCCTCTCGCAAGGGGGAAACAGCTCATTGCTGGGAAACTGAACATTATTGCTGAAGAGAGTTGGGCAAGAGAACCCACCTGCACGACGACCAAACAAATTTGGCCTACACAGGATGCACAGAGGACACGATTTGTGCTGAACTTGTCCAGAGTCCACCTAAGGAACATCATAGCTGTAATAACTGGTCACTGGCCGGTTGGCAAACACGCTAAGAGGCTAAAACTACCCTACAACGATGTTTGTAGGAGCTGCAATGATGAGGAAGAAGAGGAGACCACGGAACATCTTCTATGTCACTGCCCTGCTTTTGGTGACCTGAGATACGAAAAGCTTGGTCATCGGACACTTCTAGACAAAACCTGTCTATCTGTAGGCGATTTGCGGAATATCCATGCCTTCATCAGAGCAACGAAATGGCTTGACAGCGACGTTGGCCGAATAGAATAGGAACATTTGGTGCGAAAATCTTAAAATGGTATCACAACGGGACTCATACTAGGACCCAAGTGAGCTGTGTTCAACGTGGCTGCCGAATTAACCTAACCTAACCTAGAAAGTTTCAGTCGGACAAACTGACTTACATTTACCCTCACCCAAACTATATCTTATAATAGCTTAACAAAATATGGGCACAATCGCGTCGATTTCTAAAGTTGGCAGAATGATACATTTCTCTGGGAGATACCAGATCGTGTTGGTTGTATCGATATTATTACACAATTTCTAAAGTGGCGGACTGGTACATTTGTGTGGGAGGTACCAGAAGGGGCATGGCCTTATAACTTTTTTAATTTTGGGAAAATATTACCCAATACAAAGTTTCAGAACAATTGATTACGTCTTTCGTATATTTTCAATTATATTACTATTATTACTCGATTTCTAAAGTGGGCGGATTGGCGCGGCTAGACTGTTTTTTTCTCCAAAACTTGTCCTGTTATAGCTTTGGGCACGATCATGTCGAGTGTATTGATATTATTACTTCATCTCCAAAGTGGGCGGAGTGGTATATTTGTATGGGGGGTACCAGAAGGGGCGTGTCTAGACTTCCAGATTTTTTCTCCAAAACTTTATCCTGTTATAGCTTTACTAAATACAGAATTTGGGCACGATCGCGTTAGGTCTATTAATAATACTAATCGATTTCTAAAGTGGGCGGTACCAGATGGGTATGGGAGGTACCATATGGGACGTGGCTAGACTTCCAATTTTTTTCTCCAAAAAATGTATCCTGTTATAGCTTTTCTAAATAAAGAATTTGGGTACGATCACGTTGGATTTATTGATATTTTTACTCCATCTCTATAGTGGGCGGCAAGGTACATTTGTATGGGAGGTACCAGAAGATGCGTGGCTAGACTTCAAATTTTCCCAAAACTTTATCCTGTTATAGCTTTACTAAATACTGAATTTGGGTACGATCCCGTTTGGTGCATTGATATTATTACTCGATTTCTTGAGTGGGCGAAATGATGTTTTTTTCTGGGAGGTACCAGAAGGGGCGGAGCCATGTAGCCCATTTTCAATACCGTAAGTAATTTTGGGAAAATATTAACTCGTGCAAAATTTCAAAACATTTGGTTGCTTCTTTCAAAAGTTATCGTGCGCACCAGCCGGACAGCCAGACAGACGAACAGACAGACAGACGGACAAGGCTCTAACGACTTAAAAAGCCATGAATCGAATTTGGTTCAAAAAAACCTAGAGTCTAAAGTGACTCCTTCTATGTGTTACACTTTTGGGTCGTATCAAATGATATATACCCTCCTACCCGTAGGGTGAGGGTATAAAAATGTGATGTTCTGAAATTGTTTTTGGATGGCCTTTAAACGTAGGGGGTGTCCGCCTCGACTTATTTTTTTTTTGTTTTGCGGACCGATCCATACTAATATACATTATGTATATATATCTTCCGATATCGGACCGAAGTCGTTACTAAAAACGTATACAGTGGTTGACACGAAGTCTGACCGACGCAGCTGAGGGAAATCTGATATATGTACGAAATGTCGTACTCACGTCTGAACGATTTCTGAATGTAAATCAATGAAAATTTTTATGGGAAATTCGACTTGTCGTTACGAATTGGAATCAATATCCTACCAAATATCTAAAGCGATTCGGATGTTCTTGCCGACGCGTCGTACAGATTTCTGCCTGAAGTCTTTAGTAAAATATCTTCCGATAACGGATCCGAAATATGACCGAAATCGTTACTGAAACGTATGAAGTGGTTGACACGATGTCTGACCTACTCAGCTGAAGGAAATCTGATGGAATACATGTCGTGCAGATGTCTGAAAGATTACTGAATGTAAATCGTAGGAAAATCGTAGGAAAATATTTTGTTGTTTCCTCCGAGACAGAGTTCTGAAATCGCTACGAACTAGATCAAATATGTCTGAGCAAAATAAAAAAATTTCCCTTCCACGAATTGTGCCAAATCCTGTACGATATCGGTAAGAAGAGTTCAGATAATGTGCAGTCGTTTCGGGCAACAGCCAATGTCGGAGCTTTTGTAATCATCGTAATCACTGTGCAATCACAAGCTTCGCTATGTTTCTTCTGATTTCGCTGTCGTTTTGTTTTGTTACCATAATCATCATGTCTCTACGTACATACGTATGTTTAAATCTTGTACTTGATTATGGTCAACATACTCGTACCTAACTGAGGAGTATCATTGTCTGGCGTTTGTAGCCCGAAGGGTCTTTAGCTTTACAACATTTTCTTGATTCATTTCAGAACTGAGGAGTATCATTGTCTGGCGTTTGTAGCCCGAAGGGTCTTTAGCTTTACAACATTTTCTTGATTCATTTTCTTGTTCGTTCTGTTGCCTTCTTGTGATTGATTTAAGTTTCGCTTTGTGGCCAGCTACGAACATAAACATCTACCAACGAACATACACACATTTATACATACACACATTCATGCAGCAATCATTGGTATTCTCGAAAGAACTTTTGTGGCTAATAGCTCGGACCATCAAAACGGCGTATAAGTGAATGTCATCGTATACATTAGACATGTTCTTCATTTACGATTTCGCAATCAAAAAACTGACGACTTTTATTTCGGTAATACGAAAATGTGCAGTTGTGTTGTTGGTACTACTACTGTTGTTGTTGTTGTCATAATTTATGCTTTTTTTTAACTCCAATTTTAACTGCAAAATCATGTTTATTATCATTATGATGAAACACATCATAAATCATCATAATGTTGTGTGAGGGCAGGAAACATATGTACGAAGACTAGGGTGGGACGATTAGTATGGTACCAAAAAACGGTATATAAGAGTATCTACCAAACGAAAGCTGAGATGATTCTAAATAATTTTGGTAAAAGAACCATATGTCCACAGTCAATGTTTAGTGGACATACTTTTAAAAAGTCGGAGGCTCGTAACTGAATTTTGATAAATGGTTTCATCACCAAAATTGTATCGACGGGGTACTCTTTGTACAAAATTACCCACCCTAGTGAACACCCTACACTAAGAGAAGGAGGATTCTATTTACAGCATAAAATGTTAGGTGTTGATTACCGCAAGTAAATGTTACCCGCACTGTGACCGGTATGTTATGATGCCCTTGATTAAACTTTAGTAATTAACAAAAGAATACCGTTAATTTAAAAAAAATTGTTGTCATTACTCGCAAATAATAATAGAGGGGAGGGGAATAAACTACTAACGGTCCGTGAATATTAGAAATCATAGATTCAGTCGTTAATTTTCTCGAATTGACTTTAATATTTATCTCAATTCTGTGCTAATGATTAGACGCCATTAATAGTTACAAATGATTTACCTGTACATTGCTAATGTTTTGTGTCTGTGTTTCAGCTTCTGTGATAAATGAATCGATGGTTAAACGTTTGGCCGCACAAGCTGGCATACTGATCTTCCACAATTTGAATTAGCCAAGCAGTTAGTGGCTAACGCCACCATACACTATCAAACCTTAAACGTGAAAATCTTTGAACCAAAGGCGTTTTGAGCTGAGTTGAGTTGGGTGTGTGAGTGTGTGTGTGTGTGGAGAGCTTCTTAACCTTCATAGGTTGAAAATTATTAACTTTTTGTTTTGTGTTGTTTTTAAATTTATATTTGATATTTTGCTGTTCCAATGTTATTAATTATTTTTCCATAGTGGCAGCTCACGAATCGGAAAACGCAACTGAATTGTGTTTGAAGAACATTTTATAATTTAATTATATTCAGTTGCGATGCAATGCGATAACCCCTGATTATCATGTGGCTTGAAGGTATTCAAGAAAAATGCAAATGCAAATGATTATACATTTTGTCATGGAGGAAGGAGCATATATATGTTGTTTGGTGTTAACCAGTGAAAAGGATACCGTATAAATAAGATAATCAAGAGGTTGCGTAACAATTGGCATCGAATCATATCAGGAACTGATTCCAATGAACATTACAATATCATTTTTCAAAATTAGAAAAAACTAGTATATTAATTTTTTATTGGTAGTTTCTCAAAGGATTCAGAAAATCTTTTGATTTTGGGGGTTTTTAATTACATAAAGTTAGGGCGTCGCAAGTGTGATGCAAGGTTAAGCTTCTGATAGGTTTAACTTAGTAAACCCCGGGTGATCCTTGTCAATTACACATCAAGTCTGCCCACAGAGATCCGTATTCGTGGTACTACTACATACGAAGTACCTCCATGTGGTGACGCTTGAAAACTTGCCTTCGACACCCGTCAGAGCACGGCTAACTACGAGAGGCGAAACCTAAAACCCAGGCACCCAGAATGGGTGGCTGTAATAAAATCCTGGCAGGAGGAAAAACTGCGACATGTTGCGCTGGGCTTGCAACCCGCCACTGACGTTTGAACTATTGCAATGAAAAGAAAAAAATAAAATGGACCCCACCTGGAATGTTAGAACACTGTATAGACCAGGTGACTCCATCCAATTGGCGGTAGTCTTCGAACAATACAATGCTGACATAACCGCTTTACAGGAAATCCGGTGGACGGGACACGGTCCGCTCATAAACACGTGCGACGTCTATTATAGTGGCCATGCGGACAAGCACGAGTTCGGATGTGGATTTGTGGTTAGCAAGAGATTGCGACACCTAGTTTCACGTTCAACCCTCTGTGTGAAGGAAGAGCAACCATACGAGTCGCAAGCCACCATAAGAGAGCCCATGCTCCGACAGAAGAGAAAAGCGATGACGACAAAGACGAGTTCCACGAGAGCCTAGAAAATGTATATAACCGTAGCCCAAGCCTCGACGTTAAAATTGTACTAGGCGATTTTAATGCTAAAATAGGCAGGGAGACCACTTTTAAGCCTACCATCGGAAAATTCAGTCTGCACACCGAAACGTCGAACAATAGCATAAGACTGATTGATTTCTCTGTGGCAAGAAATGTGGTAGTAAGCAGCACTAGATTTGACCATAAAAATATTCATGAGGCAACATGGTTACCTCCAGATCAATTGAAGAGGCATGAGATAGATCACGTGGTAGTCGATGGAAGGCACGCATCGAATGCTCTGGACGTACGAGTGATCAGGGGTGCGAACATTGACTCCGATCACTTCCTTACCGCAGTTAAGGTACGCACAAGGCTAAGCATGGCGAAAAACGAACGAAACCAGGCACAACGAAAGATGGACCACAGCG
The DNA here is from genome assembly GCA_964034835.1 of Muscina levida. NCBI lineage: Eukaryota > Metazoa > Arthropoda > Insecta > Diptera > Muscidae > Muscina > Muscina levida. The sequence continues at coordinate 9,228,884 of OZ035882.1, forward strand.
GACCACAGAGGTAGCGGATGCCTTAACCAACCACCTAACTCAACTGCTGCGGAATGCTCCAACACCTGATAATATAACCTCGCAGTGGCAAAATATAGCCGACTCCATACAAAGGACTGCGAGAAACGTACTTGGGTACTCGAAGCCGTCTCAAGAAAATGCCTGGTACGATGAAGAATGTCGGAATGCCACGAAGAGGCAGGATGAGTGCACAGAGTTGCTCCGAAGTAGAGGGGAAGCCCGAAAATTCTACCAGAGAGTTAAGGAGATAATGCGTGGAACAGGGTTGTCCTCCTGCAAGGACTGCGATGGCCAGCTAGTGACGCACCCGGAAAACGTTCTGAAGAGAACATTACAGAAATCTGCTGAATACGGACACCACTCCAGAAGACCCCGCTCCAATCCATGACAAAGGTATTAACTGTACACCTCCGAGCCAGAGTAAGATACGTGCCCCGAATTAAAAATAATAAAACAGCTAGAGCCGATCGTCTTCCGGCTGAATTTGTAAAGGCAGGTAGAGAAAAGCTGATTAGGATCATGCATTATGGAGAACATGCCCGGAGTTTGGAGTCTCAGTTTGTTTTGTCCCTTAACAAGAAAGGAGATCGTATTGAGTGTAAGAACTACCGTGGAATAAGCCTATTTCCTATTGCGTTCAAAGTCCTTTCGAGCATATTGTGTGAACGTCTAAAGCCAATTGTAGAAAAACTAATGGGACCTTATCAGTGCGGTTTTAGACCTGGTAAATCTACGACGGATCAAATATTCATTTTACGACAAATCCTGGAAAAAAGCAGATCGAAAAGCAGATCGACACCTACCTCCACTTTCTCGACTACAAAGCTGCCTTCGACTCTCGGATAAGGTATAGGCTATATGTGGCCATGTCTGAATTTGGTATTCCTGCAAAACTAATGCGACTTTGTAGTTGAACCTTGGAAAACACCAAATCCTCCATTAGGATTGGTAAGGATGATTTTGAACCATTCAACACGGAAAGAGGTCTCAGGCAGGACGATAGCTTGTCCTGTACACTATTTAATATAGTTATGGGGAAGGTGATGATCATTAGCCGAAATCTGCGGAATGTTACTGCAGTTTTCTTATCGCTAAAAAAGGAGTCAGCCAAAATGGGTTTAGCGTCAACGAGGACAAAATATAAATAATAATTTCGACAAACAAGAGTCCAGCGTCAACGTTGAAAGTTATTGTTTTGAGGCAGTAGATGAATTTACCTATCTCGGATCTTCAGTCAATAAGAAAAATAGTGTCAGTCAAGAAATCAAGCGGAGAATAGCGCCAGCCAATAGATGTTTCTGCGGACTTCGGCAGCCCTTTAGTAACACCACCATATCTCGGGATTCTAAGAAACAGCTGTACTAGGTGTTAATTTTACCCTTTCTATTGTATGCTGCCCAATCTTGGGTGCTTAAGACAACGGACATACAAAACCTGGGAGCATTCGAAAGAAAAGTACTTCGAAAAATATATTAACCTCTCTGTGTCGACGGCGATTTTTTCGGTATTGTAAGAAACAGGTATACCAGGTGCTAATTTGACCTTTTCTATTGTATGCCGCCGAATCGTGGGTGCTTACGACAACGGACATGCAAAAAATGAGAGTTTTCGAGAGAAAAGTACTTCAAAAATATATAGACTTATCTGTGTCGACCGCGATTTTCGCTATCGGATGAACCATGTATGAGCTTTACCACTACATCGACGTAGCTAAAATGGTCAGAATCCAACGACTTCGATGGCTGAGTCATTTTGTCAGGATGAATGTAAATGCTCCAGTGAGAAAGGTGTTTGAAGGCGAACCTAAAGGACGGCGCAGAGCAGGTATACCCAAACTACGTTCGAAGGACGATGTGGTGGGCGACGTACCACCATCTGCTGGACTAAGTGGAGAACGCACGCAGACTACCGAAGCGTGTAAAATTCTTTAATACTTAGGGCCTCTTAATTTATGAACCACGTTCGTAAGTTTTAATAGGCCACTTAAGTAAGTTAGTAAGTAATGTTGAGAACAACTGGAATAGGACGTCATATTCTTAAGTCTAAAAAAGCTCTTGCTAATATTTCTTTAATGATATAAAAAACATTGTCAACAACAACACTTTTTACTTTGGACTTGATAGGAGTAATTTTAGACAGCTGCAAACAGAGCTCCCTTTTGAGCTTTTTTGTTAATAAATCTGTTATAAGAAATCTAAAAAACCCCACAAACTAAGACTAAAATTATATAAATTGTACATATTTTTTTATTTTATGACACAAGTGTTTATCTTTAAAACATATAATATTTGAAATTAAACTCCTTTCAATATTACTAGTGTGGAATTCAAAATGTACCAGTGAATTTCTGGTTTCAATATCACCATATTATCTCAAAAGAACTACATAGTCAATACTTAGTTATAATGGTTTAAGAGGACTCTCAATGACAAACACATGTTAAATGTCTGCAACAGAGAGCATTGAATAGGTTAAAATTGGTCAATAGTATCGATGACAAAGCCAATAGTGAAATAGTACAGTTTTACTAACGACATGTCCTTCAGGGCATTTTTAGAACAAAATAATGTAATGTACATATTGTGTTTACATACATATATATTTTAGTACTAATTTTTATTTATTTTCTGAAAATACGAAACGGTAGAAATCCTGTAGTACATTGAAAACAATCGAATAGTTTGAAATAACGACAAACACATGCAAGACATGTGGTTTCTCTTATCTACCTGATTTAAAAATAGACAGATAAGTAAAAGAGCGTACGTGTTTATTTAGTAATACCCACACACACACACAATGGTAAACACAAATACAAATATCTACATAAAATTATCAAAAATCCTTTTGTTTACATAAAACCCTTCTTACACACTTTCAATGTCAAATGCAATGTTTAAACTAACACAATCCACTGCACATAAGCCTCGTAACAATATGAAATACCAAAGTATACATTTTAATCACACATTTTAAAAATATCCACAATACAAACTTATACAAAGATGCATCTGAATGTCACTATGTAATCATTGTTATTTTGGGTTTTATGAACGTGTTGAAAATTCCTGCGATTATGTTTACTCGCATGCATCAGCACTATAACAAATCATAAATAAATAAAAAAATTTATTACCTACTCGGCTTGATGGAGCAATAAATGCATACCAGTGCTAAACATAAAATTATGCATGAAATATTGATAATTACTCACATCTTATAGAACGACTTAATCTCCAGGCATTAGAGACGTGATTCTATGGAAAACCATTGCTCGTACGAGCAAGAACATTTAAGCCACAGTCCGTCAAACAATTAGCCGACAAAATGTAAACTTAAAAATTAATTAAATTGCTTTGCAGCCACATTTTTATTGCCACTGTGCTGCCATCATCCTCAATTTGCGAGAATTCAAGGAAAACTAATTTTATCGTTTGATAATGGCAATGAAAAGTTTAAGCTCAATGTTGTCGTTGTTGTTGTTGTTCAGTAATATTTAGAATATTTATATATAGAGAGAGGTGTGTAGAACGGACGGACACATTCTAAGGTCAAGCACGTGTGGAGAGGCACTTTAAAATTCTACCTTAATTTAATGTTCTTAGGAAAAGAGGAAATAAACATATAGTTTTGGTTATCAAGACTAGAATATTTTATTACTATGGAAATAGCATAAGTTTATGTTGATTGACATAATAGATTATTAAAATTTATATGTTATGCACAATAATTCATGTTGATAGTCCTTTGGGACCGGCCGCGGCATAGTGGTTAGAACACGCGACCATCATGCGGGAGATCACAGGTTCAACTCCTGGATCCAGTCATCTTAAAAGAAAAAAAATAAATACATTTTTCTTTCATTGTCGGGCTCCCCTCGAATGATGTCGACAGCAACTTCGCATTATTAGTGTCGAGCAAATCGGCGTGTCTAGTAAGAGCTTCTCAAACAGTGACGTTCGCATACGTCGATAAACAAGTAGGTGCCGTTAGTTGTGAATCTAAAAATTGAATGCGTGTAAATTCACAACAACGCGAGAAGCTATCCCATACCTCATTCATGGGGTGTAAAGGGAAATTAAGTATTAAGTAAGTATTCCACTATTTGATTTGCTTGCATCTTGACTAGAGGATAAACAGAATAATCACAAACCTTTGTAAATCTTTTCTTTTAATAGGATTCTTGTGTTTTTTTAACATATTTATGCTATTATTCTGAAGAAATGCATTAACAATTAATTATTTTTTTTTATAATTTTCTCATTTAACAAATTAAGTCGCACCAGAAAATTATAATTCCGAGAATATATTAATTTTATTCAGATTTTTGTAATTTTTTAATTAAAAAAAATAAACGCGCCATTTGAATTTCACTTCATCATTTCATGTACAATATACACGATTAATTTTTAATTAAATGATGATTAAGAGAAAAACTAAATAATTTATTACCTTTAAGTTGTTTCATTTTCGACGCCACGTTAATACAAATTACTTACATGTGTAGGCAGTAAATTACATTTGCATGATTAACGACATCTGATTACTGGGCCTTTTAAAGGTTACAAGCAAATAATGCTCACAATTAGCCACTTGTATTAAAGTTAAGCGTAAACATACCAAATATTTCGATTGTTTGTTTAGATATAAATGCTGCAAGGCACAGTGGTTCAAAATGCCATAATTTATAAATATTTGAAATATATGTTAACGTGCACATTAGAGGTGCAATAGTGTTGTATGAAGATCCATAGTACAAGATTTGTATACAAACCACCCCCTAATTTTGTGTGGTTGGGAAAAAAATGCATGAGCAAAAATTTTGAGGGAGGGGATCATGGTCAAAGTTGGTAGAGAAGGGGAAAAAATCCAGACTTAGAGTGGTAAAAATGATGACCGACCCCCCTCTTTCAACAACTCTTAAAGTCGTCCCCATAACATTTTTTTTATTTTTTTTAAGGAATCAGCTCCTGCCGCTCCCATGTGCCTCATATAGAGGTTAAATGTATGACTTACCCAAGTCCCAGACATCTTTCCACCCTAAGGCGGATCCCATAAAAAAATATTTTTTTGTATAAATTTTGTTCCAACCACTCTAACTGCCCCAAGGGAACCCCTAGAGGAGTCAAATGAATGACCGAGCCTAATTTTTTTTGCAACCCCAATAGTTTTTTAAAACATATTTACCCTCTATCTTCAACCCTTATGGTGGAGTTCCACATTCGTGGTACTACACGTTTTGACTCCTGGAAACGTGTTTTTGACATCCGTCAGAACACGGCTAACTGTGTAAAGCGAAATCTAAAACCCAGGCACGTAGGATCAAAGTGAGCGGTACCCTGGTCAGCACCCCACCCAAATGGGCGGCTGTAAGAAATCCTGGCAGAAGGAGAAAACTGTGACGTGGTGCGCTGGGCTTGCAATCCGAAAATAAGAAAATGGACCCCCAATATGTTGACGACCACCGCAAACGAATTAAGGAACATGATTTGAGGATATGCACCTGGAATGTTAGATCACTGTACACATCAGTCGCCTCCATCCAACTGACAAAAGTCCTCGAAGAATACAAGGCTGACATAGCCGCTTTACGGGAAATCCGGTGTACGGGACACTGGTGCTTGCGCATGACGACGTGCGACATCTACTATAGTGGCCATGCGGACAAGCACGAGTTTGGATGTGGATTTGTGGTTGACAAGAGATTGGGACACCTAGTCTCACGGTTCAGCACGGTATGTGAACGTATAGCCACTAAGGAGTCAAAACAAAGTGTTTCAACATAACACTTATATGTGTCCATGCTCCGACAGAAGCGACAAGCGATGAGGACAAATACGAGTTCTAAAACAGCCTTGAAAATGTATATGACCGAAGCCCGAGCCATGACAACAAAGTTGTACAAGGCTATTTAAAAGCAAAAAAGGCAGGGAGACCGTATTTGAGCCTACCATCGAAAAATTCAGTCTGCACACCGAAACGTCGAACAACGCCATCAGACTGATTGATTTCTCTACGGCAAGAAATATGGTAGATAGCAGCACTAGATTTGACCACAGAAATATTCATAAGGCAACTTTGATATCACCAGATCAATTGACGAGGAATCAGATAGATCACGTGGTAGTCGATGGAAGTCACGCATCGAGTGTTCTGGTGCGAACATTGACTCTGATCACTACCTTACGGCAGTTAAGGTACGCGCAAGGCTAAACATGGCGAAAAACGTACGTAACCAGGCACAGCGAAAGATTGACATATGTAAACAGCAGACCACAGAGGTAGCGGACGCCTACTCCAACCACCTAACTCAACTGCTACGGAATCCTCCAACCCCTGATAATATCATCTCGCAGTGCCAATATATGGCGACTCCATAGAACGGGCTGGTACGATAATGATGAATTTCGCAATGCCACTAGAGAGACGGATGCTGCGTACAAGGCGAAACTGCAGCTAATGGCAACGAGAGCTGTTCGTGAACGGCACAGGGAGAAGAGACGAGAAGCAACTCGTCTTTTTCGACAAAAAAAAGAAAAAGCTGAAGAAGAGTCGGGCACAGAGTTGCTCCAAAGCAGAGGGAAAGCCCGAAATTTCTACCAGAGAGTTAAGGCGAGAATGCGTGGAACAGGGTTGCCCTTCTGCAAGGACGGCGATGACCAGCTAGTAACGGACCCGGATAACGTTCTGAAGATATGGAGAGAACATTTCAGAAATCAGCTGAATACGGACACCACTCCAGAAGACCCCGCACCAATCCATGACGATGGTAGTAACAGTCCACCTCCGAGCCAGAGCGAGATACGCGTGACAATATCGCGCCTTAAAAATAACAAAGCGGCTGGATGGTCTCCCGGCAGAATTGGTTAATACAGGTGGAGAGGAGCTGATTAGAAGCATGCATCAGCTCATGGGGAACATCTGGCTGGAGAAGAACATGCCCGGGGAAGTCTCAGTCTGTTATGTCTCATATACAAGAAAGGAGATCGTAGTGAGTGCAAGAACTATCGTGGAATAAGCCTATTATCAATTGCGTACAAGGTCCTTTCGAGCATATTGTGTGAACGTCTAAAGCGAATTGTAGAAAAACTAATTGGACCCTATCAGTGAGGCTTTAGACCTGGTATATCTACGACGGATCAAATATTCACCTTACGACAAATCCTGGAAAAAAAACTCATAAAAAGCAGATCGACACCTACCACCTCTTTGTCGACAACAAAGCTGCCTTCGACTCTCCGATAAGGACTAGGCTATATGAGGCCATGTCTGAGTTTGGTATTCCTGCAAAACTAAATCGACTTAAGTTTGGTAAAGATCAGTCTGAACCATTTCACACGGAAAGAGGCCTCGGGTAGAGCGATAACTTGTCCTGAACACTATATTTTATAGTTAGGGAGACGGTAATGAGAAACGCTGACGTCAACATGTCTGGCACCATATTTCACAAGAACCACTTGCCATAGCCTATGCCGATGATATAGACATCATTGGCCGAAATCTACGGGATGTTACTGCAGTTTTCTCATCGCTAGAAAAGTAGTCAGCAAAGTTGGGTTTAGCGGTCAACGAGAAAAAAACAAAAAATAATGATTTCGACGGACAAAGAGACCTCTCAATGGGGACGAACCGTCAACATTAAAAATTATTGTTTTGAGGAAGTAGATGAGTAAACCTTCCTCGGATCTTTCGTCAACAAGAAAAATAATGTCAGCCAAGAAATCAAGCGGAGAATAGTGCTTGGCAGTAGATATTTTGACGGACTTCGGCAGCACTTTAATAACACCACCCTATCTCGGGATACTATAAAACAGCTGTACCAGATGTTAAGTTTACACGTTCTGTTGTATAAACCGAATCGTGGGTGCCTACGACAACGGACATATAAAACCTGGGAGTATTCGGGAGAAAAGTACTCCGAAAAATATATGGACCTATCTGTGTCGACTGCTAGTTTTGCCATCGGATGAACCATGAGCTGTATAAGCTTTACTACGACATCGACGTAGCTAAAAGAGTCAGAATCCAACGACTTCGATGGCTGGGACAAGTTGTCAGGATGGTCGTAAATGCTCCAGCAAAAAGGTTTTTGAAGGCGAACCTGAAGGACGGCGCAAAGCAGGGAGACCCAAACTTCGTTAAAAGGACCAAGTGGTAGGCGGGGTTTCACCATATGGTAGGACTAACTGGAGAACTACTTCAGGCCTCTATAAATTGTTAAGTATATTCAAGTTTGATCAATTAATTTCCGTATTTTTTCCAGTTGACAATCTCAGCATTTTATTATTATTTTTTTTACTTTTTAGGAGAAAGACAGTCGAAACTCTCTATAACGAACTCCTATATAACAAAGTTTTCTTTATTGCGAAGCAATTACAAGAACACTGTGTTTTAGGTCTACTTTGAGTGTATTAAAATCTCCATATAACGAATTTCCCTATAGCGAATATTTCCTTATAACGAAGTATTTTTGCGACCGTAACTTCAAAATTGAAGCGTTTTCAATCTCCATATAACGAATTTAGGCAAAGCACAAGCAGAGACTGATGCTTTGAATCGTTTATTTACCATAAAATTGAGGGTATTTTGGGGAAACACCGAACTTTGCAAGTGACAACTGGAATCATTACCATCTCTCACATTTCTTGCAGTCACTATCAGTTTGCCTTTGCATATCGCGATATGTACTGTGTTAACTTCTCTAAATGTATTAGAAAATTATATTGAAAAAGAAAAGTGGAAAAATGTACTTCAACCAAAATAACTGACTACTACAAATATTGTGGTATTTGCAAAAATACAATTTTAAATATTTATTTAAGGATAATTTTCAATAAAAATATTTTTAAATAATATATGTTGGAGAGAAAAATGTTGGCTAGCCACTAACGGGGTAATGTATAAATATCCATTTAAAATTCTCTCATCTATCAATTAGAAAATCCGGCACGTAATTTGTAATTCCTCTATGTCAGTTTGTAGATCCTACACCATTTAAATCTTTTTTTTTTTTAATAAGCAGATTTGTTTCTTAATTTTCAATATTGCAATACAACATCGATTGTTATCTCAGATATTAACTTGTATTCCCTCAGTACAATTTATTCTTTGTTCAAAATTCAGTTATTTGTTTATTACATCCTACACACACACACTCTAATTCGTAACACTGTGCAACGGCACATAGATTAAATCACAAATTGCGTGTGTAGGCATAACATAACTCACGTGTTTTACATTATTGTCACTTTATTATTATAAATTTGCGCATTTGCGATGTGATGTGAACAGGCAGACATGTAGCAGACTTGTACAAGTATGATGAATGTACATACATGCACTGGTATGTATATACATATATATGTGCGTTATAAATACAATATAAAATGTTTAACAAAATTTAACCATTAACAATTTAGATAACAGCAGCAGCAGCAGCAGGTACAAGTATACTACATAGCTTATCGCTAAAGATCACAGAGTTAGCTAAACACGTTTGATTTTTATTGTTGTTGTTGTGGTGTTGTATTACTTTATTTTCATTCAATTCTTGCGAGTCCGAAAACTGTACAATGAACCAGGAAGGTGGTAATTGTTTGCCACCGCTCAGCTCAATACGATGCCAAATGTGGTGGGTGAAATGTTGTACAGCAAAAAGTCGACATAATTGCGTGAAAGTCTAAATAATTATTAGAAAGAACAAAATCGCATGACAAATATCTGACATATTTAAGCTAAATACCCAATTAACATTTCATTAGCGGGGCCATTTAATAATAATTATCACACTGATACCTGTGACAAATTCACCACACCACAGCGTTAGTCGAAGACTGCAGTGGTGCTAGTGGTGTGATTCACATGCCAATGTACTATATGTATTATTTTCAATTACATTTACACAAGGTCTGCGGCCGTACATTCTGTTTGTCCGTCCGATCGTCTGAATGCCCTGTGCCTATAGTTAAAGAGAATGAAATTGTGTGTGGGCCGTGTGTTGTAATTGTGTCTGTGCACTTTTAGTACTCGTCTTTTCAAAAATTATCCAAATTGTTTGATTTGGAAGTTTTTCGTGTAATTTTCCTCGTCTCGTTTTATTTTTGCTTCCGTGCGTTATTAATTTAGATCAGTGTTCATTCATTTATAGCTCGCGTAAACAAGAATTTATAACCGGGATGCTAAAAGTAAATACATAGTATGTGTACAGAGCAGACTGCTGACATTCATATGCATATGAGATACGTATTTAAATTGGTACGATAATTGGGATATAGGAGTGAGAAAGCGAACATTACGTTACTACAATACAAAATTCTAGTAATGAGAAAATAAATAATATTGTGGATAGATAGAAATTGATGATTTACAGAGTATAATAGAGAAATATATCAATAGCTGTTCGCAGACACACATAATGTTTAACTAGTTAATTTATTAAAGACATTACTTGATGCAAATCTTAGCTATGACCATGAGTATCAGACTTTAAGACACCTTTTTAGGTTCATTGCTTTCGGCAACATCATTTAGTTGTTATTTTGTTAAAACTGAGGCAATGTCTAAATATCAAAAAAAAAAAATCCACTGTATTTGAAAAAACGAAGTAAAACAGATTTGTATGAAACCGTCGTTGTAACTCAAAAAACTAATGATGCAATTCGATTCCTCGTACCCGAGTCTCTCCTGTCTCCCCGCCTTGTCTTTGAAAATTTTTGCCACAAACTATCACAGTGTCATTTTTCCATAATTCGTCAATGGCGGTTATATAACATTTAACTAAAATTTTATTAACAAATTGTAGCGAAGTAAGAAAGTAAAAAAAGTATAAAATAAACTTTCAAAAAAGAAAAATATTTTAAGAATAAAAAAATTATCGTATAAAAATCTGATATTGGAATCATAAAATTCATAAATTTATTATAATTTTCTTTAATACGAGGGGTGTATGGAAAATCATTAGTGTGATATATTTTTTTTATTTTATCAATGAAAAAAAATATTTTTAAAACAGTTTTTTAATAAATGTAATGTATGAGTATCCGACTATAAATTGTTTTTAACTGTAATATAGACTATAGCAAAAACACTTATTACCGATAAAGGATACTGAAAAAAAATTGATTGTAATAAAAAAATAACAAATGAATGCTTCACTTGTTAAATCGATTAACAGCGTTTAACAAAAATCTGATATTGTTTTTAAAACTGTTGTTAAATTGTAAAGTCTAATAAATGATGTACGAAATTAGTTAGTTTTTTATTTTTGAACAAATTTTTTTAAACATTAAAATTATGTAATCTGTTTTTGATTTTTAATTTTATTTTACATATCTACCTAAGTGGCCAATTACAACTTAGGAAAGTGGTTCATATATAAGTGGTCTAAAGTATTAAAGAATTCCACACGCTTCGGTGTTCTGAGTGCGTTCTCCAGTTAGTCCTACCAGATGGTGGCACGTCGCGACAGAACGACAGAACGGGTAAAATTAGCACCTAGTATAGTATAGTTTAGTATAGTTTATTTAGTATCCCGAGATAAGGTGGTGTTACTAAATTGCTGCCGAAGCCCGTAAAAAGATCTATTGGCGAGCACTATTCTCCGCTTGATTTCTTGGCTGATACTATTTTTCTTATTGACGGAAGATCCAAGGTAGGTAAATTCATTTACTATCTCAAAACAATAATTGTCAACGTTCACGATGCGTCCCCATCGAGAGGACTTTTTGCTCGTCGAAATCATTATTTTTGTTTTGTCCTCGTTGACCGCTAAACCCATTTCTGCTGACTCCTGTTCCAGTGATGAGAAAACTGCTGTTACATCCCGCAGATTTCGGCCAATGATGTCTATATCATCGGCATAGGCTAGTGGCATGTGGCTCTTGTGAAATATGGTGCCAAATAAGTTGACACCTGCCTTTATCATCACCTTCACCATAACTATATTTAATAGTGTACAGGACAAGCCATCACCCTGCCTGAGACCTCTTTCTATGTTAAATGGTTCAGAGTATTCCTTATCAATCTTAATAGAGGATTTGATGTTTTCCAAGGTACATCTGCACAATCAAATTAGCTTTGCAGGAATACCACACTCAGGCATGGCCTCATATAACTTACTCCTTACCGGAGAGTCGAAGGCAGACAAAGAGTTGTTAGGTGTCGATCTGTTTTTCATGAGTTTTTTTGTCCAGAATTCGTCGAAAAGTGAATATTTGGTCCGTCGTAGATTTATCAGGTCTAAAGCCGAAGTGATAAGGTCCAATTAGTTTTTCTACAATCAGCTTTAGACGTTCACAAAATATGCTCAAAAGGAGCTTGTACGCAATTGGTAATAGGCCTATCCGACGGTAGTTCTTACACTCACTACGACATCCTTTCTTGTAAATGGGACATAACAGAATGAGTCTCCAATCCCCGGGCATGCTCTCCTGTACTCAGATGTTCTCCATGAGCTAATGCATGCTTCTAATCAGATACTCTCCACCGGCCTTAAACAATTCAGCAGGGAGACCATCGGCTCCAGCCGCATTGTTATTTTTAAGGCGGGATATTGCTATACGTCGTCTTGGATTGGTGCGGGGTCTTCTGGAGTGGTGTCCGTATCTATCAGTTATTTGAAATGTTCTCTCCATCGCTTTCCTTGAGGACAAACCTGTTACACGCATTCTCGCCTTAGCTCTCTTATAGAATTGTCGGGCTTCTCGGGCCCCCTTTTCCATTTAAAAAGAAGAGTTGCCTCTCGTCTCTTCTCACAGTGCCGTTCACGAACAGCTCGCGTTGCCATTGGCTGCAGTTTCGCCCTGTATGCAGCAACCGTATCTCACGTGGCATTGCGACATTCAATCATCGTACCAGGCATCTTCTTGAGATGACCGTTCTAAGGAGTCTGCTATATATTACCACTGCGAAGTAATATTATCCGGGGTTGAAGCTTTCCGTACCAGTTGAGTAAGGTAGTTGGAGTAGACGTCCGTTACCTCTGTGGTCCGCTGTTTACCGATGTTCATCTTTCGCCATGCTTAGCCTTGTGCGTACCTTAACTGGGGTAAGGTAGTGATCGGAGTCAATGTTCGCATCCCTGATCACTTGTACGTCCTCAATTGATCTGGAGATAACCATGTTACCTTATGAATATTTTTATGGTCAATTCTAGTGCTACTAACCACCATATTTCTTGCCGCAGAGAAATCAATCAGTCTGATGCCATTGTTCGACGTTTCGGTGTGCAGTCAGAATTTTTCGATGTTAGACTCAAATGCGGTCTCCCTGCCTATTTTAGCATTTAAATCCCCTAGTACAATTTTGATGTCATGACTGGGGCTACGGTCATATACATTTTTTAGGCTTTCGTAGAACTCGTCTTTGTCCTCATCGCTTTTCCATTCTGTCGGAGCATGGACATATACATATGAATGTTATGTGGCAAATCTTTGTCTTGATTCTTATAGTGGCTATACGTTCACACACCGGGTTGAACCGTGAGATTAGGTGTCGCAATCTCTTGCCAATAACAAATCCACATCCAAACTCGTGCTTGTCCGCATAGCCACTATAGTAGATGTCGCACGTCTTCATGCGCGAGCATCCGTCAACCGGATTTTCTGTAAAGCGTTTATATCAGCCCTGTATTTATTGAGAACTTCCGCCAGTTGGATGAAAGCACCTGTTATATACAGTGTTCTAACATTCCAGGTGCATATTCTCTAATCATGGTCCTTAATTCGTTTGCGGTGGTCGTCAACATTTTGGAGTGCCTGTTTTATTATTTACTTACTTCTTTTTATTGTAATAGTTTCAACGTCGGTGTCAAAAGCACGTTTGCAGGCGTCACCACGTGAAGGTACTCGGTCCGCAGTAGTACCGCGAATACGGAACTCAGTGAGTAGACTTGAATTGTAATTGGCAAGGATCCCTCTGGGTTTGCCAAGTTAAAAAGTGAAGTTACCCGATTTGCCAAATGAAGCATCCCAATGATATTTGCACAATATAGCATTTATCACTGTCAAATGATAATCTCCCCACATAAATAAGAACATACCACCCATAATAATTGGGAAAATTATATCTGATTTTGTAAAATTTTGTTATTTTATTATGTGAAATAACAAGAAACAAAATTGGGAATATATACACCGTTGGACAAGAGACTAAATTACAAGTTACCAGTGACACATAAAATTGCTCTCAGATGTAAAGACAACTTATAGACAAATGCAGACGACCCAATACTAATTAGTTTATAGAAGCTGACTTAAGACAGTATCATTTGTAACTGCCCATTTTTGTAAGATTATCTTTACTAAAAAAAAAACAACAATAATTGTCTTTTAAATACAGATTCTATCCGAACTAAACCCAAATATTTTATATTTTGTTATTTTGGGACGCTAAGTATAATGAAATAATTGTGTAGACATTGTCGCGTCAAATACAATTAGGTGCAGGTACCTTTGCCCTCACATTCGCTTAGTAACAACGACGTCAGATTTCAACAATATGCACAAAATGTGATGAAATATTTTTTTTTGGTTTGAAGAAAAATCACGTTGATTTTTTTTATCATATTATGAAGCGGCTATTTTTGTTATTTCCTTACAAAAGCATAACAATACAACGGCAATTATGACCACTTGCTGTGTGCTATCACTTAAACTAATGACAGATGTGCGGCATATTGTCCATTTTTCTTTTCTTTCCTTTTTTTTATAAGTAACACCAACGGATCCACTTATGTGGATTTCGATTTGTAAATTCTTCTGGTCATTCATTCCAGCGTCTCGTCTACTTATGAAATTCACATCGTCATCGGAGAATGTTGACATATTCATTGAAAAATCAGCCAACAATTACTTTCTATATACATATGTATTAGGTTAACTGATTAGCACTTGGTAACGTTCTAAGTGGAAAAAAACACAACGTCAAAAGATATTAGTCATTATTCGGATATACGGGAGACTTCTAGTCGTTATGAAAGAATTGGGGTGAAAACGCTTAATGCTGCAGTCGATGCAAGAACCATTGTGATAGTAACAAAAAAACCGATCTCATTGTTTTATTAATTTGTTGTTAGATTTAATTTAACAATACGATATGACACAGATTTGTGACAGCAATCTAAAAGTGCTGCTACAAAGATATTAATTGATTACGGAGATAAATTGTTAGACAAAAGCTACAAGTCGAGCCCACAAAAGAAAGTTTACGATATCTTGTGAGAATATACGAGAATGATCGGTATATGAATAGAATAGCATGGCATGTGTAAGTTCTTAATTAGGCAAATATTCAAGCCTCCAGTATGAATTTTAAATAAGTCTAATGCATTTGTCCGCTATATGAGGAACAAAATTAAAAAATATAGAGAGTATACATTTATATATAAAAAATTAATTTCCTTTTATCTTTTTATTTACCAGTATATAAACTGTCTAAGCATATAAAAATCTTAAGGATGCTTACATCTATGATAACCACAGTAAAGGTTATGGCACGGGCCTTTTTTTATTACTAAATAATAAAATATCCCAAAAGTCTCAGCGCTTTTCTAACAGAAAAGTGAAAAAAAACTTATCTCTTTCTGAATAGTATACAAAAGTTCATTGTAACCCAATAAAATAAACTTGCCTACTAAAAACATGGTAATTTCGAACCTCGCCTAAATTGTTTTTAATTACCCCTCTTAACTATAAGCCTAAAAAATCATCTTAACTCATTAGTTTACACAGCACCATAACAAATGGGAGAGAGTTCGTTAGTTACCTTTTCCAAAATTATCACAAATAAAACTTGTTCGTTTAAGAAGCCCACAAACAAAACTTAAGATACTTGAAACACATTTTATGTAAATATATAAAATACATTTTATGTAAATATACAAAATTTCAAACAAATTTCTATTATCTTAACATTCCAAACCAGACAGGGATCGAATTGAAATGCTACAACTTTTGTAACTCCAAATCAATGTTTAACATTCCGCCAGCTGATAGTTAGAGTTTTTCGGTGCATTGTAACACATTGTTGTGGCTTTGGGAGGCTTTTAGGTATTTGATAATCTATCATGCCAATGGGAGGGGTGACTTTATGCACCAACTAATTGATAACATTGGTAAACAGTAAATAAAACAAAACAACATATAAAAACCTGAAATTTTCCATGTCATCCACAAATCGTTAGTTTAGCCACAACCACTGACCAATGACACTTTAATGCTGCAGACCACAAGCTGCCAGCACCACCGCCAACACCAATCACACAATTCAGACGTCGAGTCCAGAGCACCACAGAATACCAGAAACAAATAAAAAAAACCATGCAGCATGTTCTTATCTGTACATTTTTTGACATTCAACACCTACTGACATTAAAAGGTCTTGCTCGAGGTGAAATGTTTTTTTGGCTGCACTAACCGATAATGAAGACTCCGAGTATCAAAAGCCAACGGCTGTCCGCCTGCCCGATTGCCTCTATCGTTTGTGGCATTTTGTTGTTGTGGAAATTTCCATTATAATCTGGTTGATTGATAGTTTCCTTTAAAATTAGAACTCTCAAAATGAAAATGTCAAATCGATGGATCAAATGCATTTGCTATCGGGTTTCACAAAAGGTTAAGCCGGATTATCTCGAAATGGGAGAAAGTATCAGCATTGAGTTGGTGTCAATTATAACCGTAATCGGATAAAGCCCACAAATGAAGGTGAATGAACCCAAAATATGTTTAGAATGAATGTGCGGCAGTGTAACGAGTAAAGGAGATACTTGTCTTAATGACTATAAATGAACTTTTGTTAATAGTAAAAAGATTTTAATTAAAAGATGAACAATAAAATATTGAAGAATTCCATAATAATTTTCTCTCTCCCTGTCTCTCTATATCGCTGGCAGGTTGAATTAAACTGTTAGGATTAAACTGTGAAGAAGTATCGAAAGAGGGGTTGCACCAGCGAATAGTGGTCACCCTATAGGCTAAGTTTGGCCATCAGCCATATATTGATAGATTGATATATTGATAGATTGATAGATTGATAGATTGATAGATTGATAGATTGATAGATTGATAGATTGATAGATTGATAGATTGATAGATTGATAGATTGATAGATTGATAGATTGATAGATTGATAGATTGATAGATTGATAGATTGATAGATTGATAGATTGATAGATTGATAGATTGATAGATTGATAGATTGATAGATTGATAGATTGATAGATTGATAGATTGATAGATTGATAGATTGATAGATTGATAGATTGATAGATTGATAGATTGATAGATTGATAGATTGATAGATTGATAGATTGATAGATTGATAGATTGATAGATTGATAGATTGATAGATTGATAGATTGATAGATTGATAGATTGATAGATTGATAGATTGATAGATTGATAGATTGATAGATTGATAGATTGATAGATTGATAGATTGATAGATTGATAGATTGATAGATTGATAGATTGATAGATTGATAGATTGATAGATTGATAGATTGATAGATTGATAGATTGATAGATTGATAGATTGATAGATTGATAGATTGATTGATAGATTAATAGATTGATAGATTGATTGATAGATTGATATATTGATAGATTGATAGATTGATAGATTGATAGATTGATAGATTGATAGATTGATAGATTGATACGATTGATACAATTGATACAATTGATACGATTGATACAATTGATACGATTTATACGATTGATACGATTGATACGACTGATACGACTGATACGACTGATACGACTGATACGATTGATACGATTGATACGATTGACAAGATTGATACAATTGATACGATTGATGCAATTGATACGATTTATACGATTGATACGATTCATACAATTGATACAATTGATACGATTGATACGATTGATACAATTGATACGATTGATACGATTGATACGATTGATACGATTGATATGATTGATACGATTGATACGAATAATACGATTGATATGATTGGTACGATTGATACGATTGATGCGATTGTACGATTGATACGATTGATACGATTGATACGATTGATACGATTGATAAGATTGATACGATTGATACGATTGATACGATTTATACGATTAATACAATTGATACGATTGATACGATTGAAACGATTGGTACGATTGATACAATTGATACGATTGATACGATTGAAACGATTGGTACGATTGATACGATTAATACGATTGATAGATTGATACGATTGATACGATTGATAGATAAAAAGATTGATACTTCTTCGAAAATGAGGTTGGCCAAGCAGTTATGGTGAACGGCGGTCGCTATCGCGAGATGACAACGGACTTCATGTGGCCAAAAGTTGGGGATATGGACCTGGACGATGTGGTTTCAAAAGGATGGTGCCACTTGCCACACAGCTAACGAAACAATGTCTTTTTTGCGCGAGAAATTCAATGGTCGAGTTATCTTAAGTCGTGACGAATGCGAACGTCACTGTTTGTAAAGCTTTTTACTAGACATGCCGATAAACTCGACACTTGATACTGCGAAGTTGTTGTCGACAACATCGAGGAGGCCGGCAATGAAAAAAACTGTAGATGAGTGGAGGCGGAAATCAAACCCGGGATCTCCCGCATGGTAGTCGCGTGTTCTAACCACTATGCCACGGCCGGTCCGCCAAGCCAAGAACAATTTCAGACCTAAAGGATAGTATAATTCGGCACATTAACGACATTAAATCTCAATTATGTCTCAGAGTCATTGAAAATATGGACCATCGGATAGGATCGATATTTTATTTCACACATAATTGTCATAGATCCTTCTGAAAACTTTTTGTTTTATTTACAAATTCATATTATTATTGACAACGATTCAATGAATAATTCCATTATTCATCATAGATTTCCTTCGACTGTTACCAAAGTTCAAGCAAATTGATTATACCCCGTGTTCTTGCATGGAAGCTCAATAAAAAGCCAACAGCGCGCAGAGTTTGTCTGCACAATAATTGTTGAGCACAACAAAAAAGGAAAGACGATTTGCAACCACATTCTACTTGTTTTCCATTCTATTAATAACATTATAAAAAATCTCATTATTTTCCATTTTAAAATATCATCGATATTATCGTTCGACAACATCGCCGCTGTCATCTTCAGCTTCCCAGAAGCCAGGTAAATATCCAGTATTCTATTCTGGTAGATCATTATTGCTGCTGCTGCTGCTGTTATTGCTTCTCTCCCAACACCTTTGCTAGTACAACACCAATACCACCATCAGGAATAGCAGCAACAACATCAGCACCAACACCACCTCCTAACCACTGGCTACTATTATCGACAACAACAACCTATCGATCGATCGATCGATGTTCCGATCGATCGAGTAAGCGTTCTTTCGTTCGATTCAGCTTACCAACCAACCAAACACCACCTTCTTTAGAAAACCTATTAACAATTTTTCAATACCAAAGAAATTATAATTTACCATAAATAGTGTAGAGACTATGGCAACAGCAACGGCAGCAGCAGCAACAATAAAAAAGAGTTAACTATAAATAGCCAAAGCCAAAAGAATTGGTTTGACTGGGTGAAGAGAAGTAACAAATAAAATAAAAGACTAAAAAGCTCAGCTCACGATTTTCAAATAAGGTTTATTGGCAATATCAGAAACACACTAAAGATAGACCTTTTGGGTTACCAGAGCTCAGGCACCAGAATGGCACAGGCACGAGAAGTCTCTTGTGGCGATGGCACTGAAGAAGAAGAAAAGAACAGCCAACCATCAATATTGCGGCGATAGCAATCAAATAGCTAACTTGATGTAGACTGGATGGGTTCGAGTTGGGTCAGTGTTGGTAATGTTATTCAATAGCTAAGGAAATTTCGTTGATTTAACAAAAAAAATAATACAAAACATAATCGATTTAATGGTGAGGGCATGCATGTATTTACCAACAACAGTTGTCTCATTCGAATACTACTTTGCGATGTTGGATTTTGGTTCATATTCGATTTTAAAATTTTCGGCAGTTTTTGCAATCAAGTTTCCCATTTCCATTCATGTAAGTCCTAATAACTTTCCCTTTGCATCGCACGAATGAGATATGGGAGAACTTCTCGCTTGTGTGACTCACACAACAGGACTGACAGTTTAACTACGATTCCGAACGCCAGCTTTTTGAGAAGCATTTACTTGACATGTCAAGTGACTGGACTTCTCTATGTAAATGGCTATGAAGGGCTGAAACCCATGTCAATCGCATGTTAGTCTCTTGTTCTAGCTATCATGACACGATCTAATCTAATATCCAATATCATTACTGATGAGATATTCCCAAATCAAAATTTCATTGCTAAACAATTCACTATTCTCTATCCAAAAATCACCATTACCACCAAAAATCGCCAAATTGGCAACATTATTGATTGTACATATTTAGAAATGGAAGCGTTTTGTTGTTTTTGTTTTTTTTTTGTGTTTGCCCCATTGCTAAGTTTAACATGAAATAGGAAATTTTTTTTTATAATGCTAAAGGCTAGAAAACCAGAATCTTTGGCTACAACACCACCAACAACAATGACAACACCGGCAGCAGCATCAATAGCAACATAACATTGGCAACAACAGCTAAAGAAGTTACAACAACAACAACAACTATGTAGTAGTTGCTCTTAGAAAAGAAGAAACTATCTGCAAGCAGCACAAAATCCACAAAAGAGTCCGAGTCTCAAACAAAAGTTTAACAGACACTCAAGAAAACTATCATCGTCGTCATTATCATGTTGGACAACACAGCACAACTGAAGTAAATTGTTGTTAACCAATATCCTACAATAGCTCATATATTTTCTACATTGCCAAACCACCGGACCTGGCTAACTGGCTGGCTAGCTGGCTGGTTGGCCTGTTCGCTGTCCGGTTGCCGCGGCGTTGCCTGGCACAGGCCCGGTTTGGTCTTCTTGCAACAAAACGGAAAAAATATTAAAGCGATTGAGATTGTCAACAAGAAACTGCAACTAAACGTAGAATACGAGTATTTTTTTCATCTTAGTCAAAAAGGCACTTGTGTCGTTTAAAGCCATAGAAAAATATTGGTACTTGAATGTGACGGCGGCGGCGGAACACATTGACTTAAATCAAAGCTAAGCTATCATATGCGCACATTGGGCCACTCTTGACCATTGGCTAGCTAGCAGATAGATAGCCATTGTTATGCTCTGCTCCGCTCTGTTGAGCGTTATGCTGTTGTTGCAGCCTAAAGACGTTTACATTTAAACCTGGCTAGAATTGCAAATGATCTGTTGGTACCAGGCCCCGCGCTGCTCTCCCCCTCTCTCTCTCTTTCTTGTGTTCTACCAGCAACTCTAACTACACAACACTGCAGTCGGGAGACAATTGCCCAGTGTCCCCCCAGTTGGACTACAGGAACGTAGGAAAAAGTGCAAAATCTATGCAAGTTCTTTGTAATTGCATGCAACAAGCCCCAACAACAAGAAAAACAGTACTAAACATATAATGCCATTAAATGCAGCAACAAGAACAAAACAAAAAATTATAACAGCCCCGTACAAACAAAGAAGACAACAAGAAGACGGCAGCGACAAACTCCACAAACTCCAGCCAAAGTTGAAGAAGACAAAAATAGAAGATCCAAATTGTTGGCAATAAAAGCAATCACGTATCGGCTGAATATCGTATGAGAGGGGTTGGCACTCTTACACATACACACACCTTTTGCGGATAGATGAGGATGTATGAATGTTTGGACGTTTGGACGTTGGCTATAACATCAAAAGGAATAACGATGACGATGATCATCATCATCTTCATTATAATGGCTGGATGGATGACCAGTGGTTAAAGTGAAACCGGTTCTCTACGATCGCCAATCTGCACGTAACTTAAACGGACGATATGTACACGAGTGTATGAACTTTTATGGTTGTACTTGGACGCATTTGAAAAGAATGGAAAAAAACCGCTTGACTGATTTAAAGGATTCTATTAATAAAACACACACATAAACTTTTACACATACATATTCCTCTCGATAACGATGGGTTTGCATAACAATTATCGTAAATATAGAAAGCATTGGCCTGTGCTGCGTTGGAGGTGGGGAATTTCCATGTAGTTATAACTGCCTAAAGACTATGAAAGGCTAATAATAGTATCAAGAATTTAAAAATAATGCAGTCTTTGCTACTAAAATTAGAATAACTTTGGCTAATGACAAACGAAAAATTGTGGTGGTTAAAATAAATTCTAAGCTTGAGAGTTGCTGAATTGTGTAAGAGATGGCAAATGGAAAGCCAGCGATACGCTGCATATCTCAACTAGAATAATAAATGGAAAACAAGAATCCAGGTAAACCGGTAGCAATTCTGCAAACACTATGATATTTTAAAGTAAATTAAAATTGTTAATGATAAAACACGATGCCCTCTAGTGAATCAAATGGGCCATGACACCTAGTGTTTCCCAAATGTATCACTTTTATGCCAAAAGTCGCATATATTATTATGACACAAAATTAAACTTTTTGAAAAACACCTGAACGTGACTATATAGGCTCGTTAAAAATATGTTAGGTAATATTAGCGATGTTGGTCATCTAGCTTCACTCTAGGTTTGTTTTTGTCAAAATTACGAATATATTGATTGAAATCTCGTATCGATAGTTAGACATTAGAGTGTGTGTTAAACTTTAACACAGTTAGCAGTAGAAGCTTAAAAACGTTTATCCCAAATCGCCACGGGTTAACATGATCCAATAGTACTCAAATTTTGCCTATCCCAAAATCTTCAAAGACTTATAATTTTTAAGGGGCCAGACCGACAAAATTTTGCAAATTTTTTCTCATATAAGTTGCGACCACCCTAGTATACATACATACATAAACATTAGGGTGGTAGCGAAATTGGATTTTCGGTAATGTCCGAGCAGAATATTGTGTTTTATAACACCGTTTTATAACACTGCTATGGTCAAAATTTTAGCAAAATCAGACAACTTCATGCCGCTCCTCAAAGAGTTCAAAGGTCAAATCTATATATAAATATATCTATTTTTTTGTACCATATAGACTCGAAAACGGCTTAGCCGATCATTCTGAATGCTGTGTGGTTGGTGGTGAAAATAGGGTACTTTAATTATCATTATATCAAGTGTGAGTGGCCCCGCCCATTAGAACCTATTTTTGAAACCGCAGTATCTAATGAGGCTATTTCTCCAATCGCCAAACTCCAATAGCAAATTTGGGTGAATGCATTTAACAGCAAAGGTCGTGATTAGAGCGTTCAAAACCGAAACCGAAAACCGTCTAACCGGTTTTTTTTTCTCCGAAACCGTGTGCCGTGTTCGAATACCCGTTTTTTATGTCAGTTAACCGGTTTTTCAAAAAGGAGTATATCACAGAATATTGCCAGGTTAATTCCAGGCAAATCGGTATACAACGTTGTTAATTCTTACCCGATATTTGGGAAAATCTCAAAGGGTGCTTCATTGAAATTTTCTTCTGCAATACGAAGAAGAAATTTCTCCAATCGCCTAACTCCAATAGCAATTTTGGGTGGATGCATTTAACAGCAAAGGTCGTGATTAGAGCGTTCAAAACCGAAACCAAAAACCGTCTAACCGGTTTTTTTTCTCCGAAACCGTGTTCCGGTTTCTTCAAAAATGCCAATTTCGAATACCCGTTTCTAATACCCGTTTTTTATGTCGGTTAACCGGTTTTTCAAAAAGGAGTATATCACAGAATATTGCCAGGTTAATTCCAGGCAAATCGGAATTTAAACGTTGTTCATTCTTACCCGATTTTTTTTGGCAAAATCTCAAGGGTGCTTCATTGAAATGTTCTTCTGCAATACGAAAATTTGTTTGTAAAATACTGCTAGAAGAATGTTTCCTCTCATCATGAAATGGGTAGCATGCCGTTTGTATTTGTATAAAAAACTTTCAGTTGTCGTTATCTCCTAAACTAAGCATCTTGCGGTTGCCTTACTGGTGATCGTTATTGATATGACAAATTTTAAGTGCAGTTATCTCCTAAACTAAGTATCCGATCTCAAAAAAGTAGTTGGGAAAACCCCATATATACAGTTGAAATCTCATCTTGAAATAGATTGATATCTCACACTGAAATGGGTGGGATGCCGTCGATATTCACATGAAAAACTTTAAATGCCTTTATCTCCTATACTAAGATCGAATTGTCAAAAGGAGGTTAATTTGTGATCAAACCGATACCTTAATTCCAAACCATGCTAAGTGTAAAATGTAAGTTTCTCATGTAACGTGTTCAAAGTTTTTGAGTAATATAGATTCCACGTATATGATAAGTTCTAATTTCCTAACAACTTAAGTTTGAATAAACTGATCATAATGAGATTTAAATATAATATACATTAAAGCAAACTGAATTCAAAGCTATGTTTACTCAGCATACTTTACAATTAAGGTATCGATATTCATATGTTTTCATATTTAATTCATATCTAATTTCATATTTGGTTTTACTTAAAAAATTTCGAAAACCGTACGAAACCTGTTGAGCCAATTTTTTACTAAATTATGTATTCGAAAACCGAATTGTTGAAAAAATTTATTAAGTTTGACTATTACATATTTACGAGAAAAAAAATACAATTCCTTAATAGAACATTAGTAAAAACAAACGATGTTTGTCCGATTTTACTCAAAGTTTGGTCATAAATTGTATTTGCATTGAATGAATTTTCATGCTTCTTAAACAAAGGGGTAATACAGTCTAACGGATCCGAACGTCAGTATTTTTACAGCAATTTTTATACGACAAATGACCTGACAATTTGAATTTTGGTGTATACAACATCAAGGAGATCGCCGATCAAAAAAATATAGGAGATCACTCGCACGATAGTCGCGTACTCCGACAATCAGGTAAGGTAAAACAACTATTAGCAATGATAGAAAAATTATCTTAAACCGAACGATGAAAAACATATTCATATTTTGCACAGATCGACAAAACAAAACAAGAGCAAAAACACGGGAGATACACTGGGCTTACATTTGTGTTAAAAACAATTCTATGCAATTTTGTCCGATGGACAAAGTGTAGACAAGAGCTTATGTTGACGTGTGGTCTTAATTGATGCTATCTTCGCACCGGCGTGTTTTGGCTTCTCAATACTTTCGATGAGCTTATAACACTTGGCAACTATGAAAATAGCCGATGTCAACATTATCCATTTCACACAACTCTTGTAAAACAAAATCTTTTAGCAAAAATAGAAAAATTTTCTTAATCCGAATGATGAAAAATTATTACTTAAGTTATGAATTGTTTAAAATAAATACAAATTAAAAAAAAAAATAATTACATGACTGAACCCAACGGTATTACTCTAATTCGGACACGAGCAATCAAACTGCATCATTAGTTTTCTGAGTTATCATGAGCCTATGTAAAACAATTGTGCCGAAGACGGCTTATCTGGAAACCCAACCATAGTATGTGAAAAAATCGATTCTAGCTCTTATAGCTCTTAAAATCGAGCTCCTGGATAACAAATGAAGTGATAACGAGCACTAGAACGACTCAAAAAAACTAATAATGGAGTTAGATACCTCGTGTCTGAATAAGGGCAAAACGCCTCTGGATTACATTTTATGGGGCTATGTTAAGTTTGTAAACGTTTCTTTGTAAACATTAATTTATAAACAAGGATTAAAATACTGAGATGGTTCAAAATTAATTTCCCTCATGAATTGAAAAGTTGAGGCTAATTCAGAAAGTTATGCATATCCATAAATACAATTAGTCACAATAATTGTCACATGCTGATGTTAAAAAATTATTTCAAAAAATATTGTAAGATCTAAAGACACTAACTACATACTCACAAATCATTTCGAAGAAATTTAAATGCACTAACCTGCAACGAGAGAAGAAAAAATACATTATTTACATTATCATGGAGCATTATGAATTACAACTTCAAATGTTTGTCACGGGATATTTGAATTTGGAGATGGTATGATCGATTACCTTTAATGTCGTGATAATAAAAAAAGTAATGAATGGAAATGATTTCTCAATGAAATGATGGAATGGAAGTTAAAAACGATAAAATGCCGGATGAAAGTTTATTATCATTTATTGCATCAAAATTGTGGTAAATGTTGAATTTGATTATATTTTCTTAACAAAAAGTTGATTGAAATATTACAATTTAAGAAAGTATAAGATGTTCCAGAATTATTTTTACATTACTTAGAAAACGTAATAAATTTTGCTTTTCAAACATTTATTTTAGATTTTTATTATTATTTGCATACAAGCTCTATCAATTTGATTTTATTTTTAGTAGATTAAAACGTTATAATTTAAGAAACTATATATTTGAGCATTATTTAATGAAAAAATACCAAATTAATACTTTCCACATATAAGTATTTAAAATGTTTCACTTTAGTGATACAAAACATAACATAAGTCAAGATACTTGTGATTAGAATTTCAGTCTTAGACACCCTAAAATAGATAGAAACTGTCAACATAGTTAAGTTCTGATGATAGGTTATTAAGACAATATTATGCAAAATAGCACGAAATTTACGCAGATAAACACAAAAGATAATCTAAATATGGTCATAAATATAGTTTCTTAATTGGTATAAAGATTTAACAACAGCCCAGCTCAAAAGTTGAAAAACCTTCCTTAAAAGACAAAATTATGTTATATTTATTATGCTGAACGCATTTAACGATTTCTTAAAACAAATGACTTTCCGCATACAGATATCTTAAAGCCGGTTTGAAAAAATTCATAATTTTTAAGTTAATACTAATAATCAAAATTAAATAATGCATATGCATTTGCATCAAGTCAAAGCTATTTTTGATCACTACACTGAGGAAAAATATACATATGAAAACATATACATAAAATCTATAATACGTATATACCATACAATTTTAAATAAACTTCAAAACTATGAACATTTTCAATTAAATTTTCAAGTTTTTCGCATGTTTAATTTTATTCCTGTTTTTATAAGCCTAAAAATATTGCCAAAAAAATTTACGTCTTCTGGCAAATTTCCAGCGCGTGTTCCTCATCACTACCTACTGCTACGTGAGGGAAATATCTAAATAACACTGCGTGTCTACCATAATATGCTACTGGTTTAAACAAGACATAATCCTCATAACGTGTATTCTTGGTTAATTTTTCACAATCCGCAATTTAGGTCGATCTTGACAGACCTTTGCCAAACAGACAAATGAGACAATTTCTCCCGCCACAAAATGTTAATGATAATGAATTCAAAACATAACTGTTTCCTTTTGGAATATATTAATATAAATATTAGCTAATCTTAACATAACAGAATCTACGTAGGATTCAGAACTACGAATACCTGTTTCTTGAACTTAAATACCATATGGATTATTAGTTATGCATGACATCTGGATAACAGGTGCCAGGTATATCTGAATATCGCATACAAAACTTTAACGTATATGTCAAAGAACATCACCATGAAACATAGATTGATAAGCAGTTATATTATCAATGATTTCTTTTTTTCTTTGATGTTTTCTAATGTATTCTGTTGTTAAATATTCTTATTGGATTATGGTATTTTTTTTTTTTTATTTGGAAAATATTAATTCTACTTTTTGCATTTGCGCATAAAGTAGAGATCCCCCGCAGTGCAATCAATTATGAAAAAAATCGAATTTCAATAAATTATGTTTTATGCATATTTAACTAGTTTCTAATAATGTTGTTAAAAAACATGACATTTTATTTTAATTTTGTATCATCTACGATTCGTTGCATCATATGTTGACGTTATTAAACAATACTGGTGTAGTTGACACCAGATTCTGGAATATATAAGGTTGACAGAGTATTGAGTTAAAGTAGTATTTACAGTCCGAAGTGAAAGAAATTATGACTAGTTTTGGTATATATTTACAGTTTAAGGTTTAATCTCTCCACATTTCTTATGGATAACTAAATAACCTGAAGTAAATACAACTGTTACCATGTTTACCACAATAAACATGATACCTGCCTGCATACACTGAAGACATAGTTATTGTTTATTAGAAATTTTGAGATATTTCTGTATTTGTAAATCACTAGTTTTTACTAATCAATTATACCAACAACAAGAAGTTATAAACATTGTTTCCGTAATACCTCTAGCACTTATTGTACATCTTCGTGTGCTTACAATTATTTACTTTTAATAGCAATTAACAAAAAAATAATATTAATATGAATTAATTTTAGAAAGGCACAAACTATCATGGAATTTTATGAATTTAAACTTTCAATTTTTGTCACGGGATATTTAAATTTGGAGATGGTATGATCGATAACATTTAATGTCGTGATAATGAATTAAGTAATGAATGGAAATGATTTCTTAATGAAATGATAGAATGGAAGTTCAAATCGATAAAATGCCGGATGCGAAAGTAATGTTATTTATTTCATCAAACTTCTGGTAAATGTTGAATTTGATTATATTTTCTTATGTAGATTAAAAGATTACAATTTAAGAAAGTTTGATTTTCTAACATTTATTTTAGATTTTTATTATTAATTGCATTCAAAATTTATTAAATGTTGATTTTAATTATATTATTTATAGATTAAAACGTTATAATTTAAGAAACTAAATATGTTCTAACATTTACATAAAAAATTTTGCTAAATTCTTAAATGTATTTAAAACTCTTGATTTCTAAAGTTGAATGACCAGATCTTTGCCAGAATTATTCTGACAATGGGTTTCGCCAAGGCACCAATCAAAGTATTACATATTAATATTTTGAAATTTCTACACTCTAGTAAGTGGTTAAAATGGATGACATAAAAGAATTAGTGAATGTATGTTGATGTTCCCGACCTTCTTTTAAGAGGTTATTTTTAGAGGTTAGGCGTAGTCATTCTTTAGCCCAAGATAGATACAATTTGGTACACAGCTACACATTTGAAATTAGATGACACTACTGACCTATTCTGTTGGCTGTTTTTCAATTTAAATCCCAATGTGCGTACAATCGGAAAAATAGTGCAAAAGTTTGAGCAATCCGGGAGATGTGAAAACACCAGTGCATGAGCATACAGCTCGTACTGCAGAAAATATTGGCGTTGTTCGCGATAGTGTGGCAGAATAGGCGTCAAACTCAACTCGTCGTCGCACAGTGGCTCAAAATTGTTTTTCATTGGCCAAAATTCTGTAACTTTTGAACCGATCAAAATATTGAAGTAATTTTTTTTTAATGGATAGATATTTAGTTCAGCTTGACTCCGTTATAATTACATTTAAATTGATTCAGGACTTTTGAGGAATTCTGGGTCAAAGTTGAACTTTTGATTGTTTTTTAACATTTAGAGTGAAATATGGGTATATTATTTTTTTAATCATTAACAAATTTTATATTTGGAACTTAATAACAATTATAAAAATTTTTTGTAATATTGGAATTTTTTTAATGTTACACTCAAAAAAATAGTAAAATCAACTGGAGATTTTGCTTTATTATTACAGGAAAATTAAAAATTTTAAAAATAAAAACTGCAACAGAGGTAGTTTGTGTTTATTATTCCTTTATATTAATACTATGTTTTTCATACTTCAATATTTTTCTGTCTGGTAAACTGACTAATAAATACCATCACTCAGTATAAGATTAAGTCTTGAAATATTGAAATAAATAGATTTTTAATTAAAATAAAATTGCTCATTTATTATTTTTTTTTTTGAAGCAAAAACGTAAAACAATTAACTTATTTGTACAGGAGGTACAATTAGGGGCAGCACACCGTATTTGAATTTTTTTGTTTTTCGTAAATCAACGTTCAGTTTACGCTTACCTTGGCAAAATTTATCTGAATTCAGTGTACATACAAAAATGCTATGTATGTAAAAGGGAAAATATCGGTTATCTACATGGGAGATACAAGAAGGGATGTGTCAAATAGTTAGGGTTTCTGAGGTTTTGCCGCCTATTACAAGATAAATTAACTGACCAAATTAAAATTATCCCCCAGGCGCCGGTTTGGAAGTTATGGGAGAAATATAAATTTTTCAGAAAAGGTTATTTTGTATGGGAGGCACAGAAGGAATGATTTCTTATTTTCCAAATTTTCATAACCGTATAACTTACGCAAAATTTGACTAGATTCAGTGTACTTACAAAAATTATATGTATGTAAGACTATAGGGGTGAGTTCGCCCATTTGTATGGGAGGTACCAAAAGGGGTGTGTAAAGTAGTTAGGTTTTCTGAGATTTAGCCTTCTATCACAATATAAATGAACCGACCAATTTTCATTACCCCCCAAGTGTCCGATTGGAAGTTAAGGGAGAAATATTAATTGTCCAAAAATAGGTCATTTTGTATAGGAGGTACCAGAAAGCGTCAACCGATATTGTCCATACCCATTCCTGAGGTCGATAATCATTAGCGTACATCATACGCAAAATTTGAGTGAATTCACTTTGATAACCAAAAAGATATGTATGCAAAACTATGAGGGTCAATTCGGTCATTTGTATGGGAGGTACCAGAAGGGGTGTGGCAAAGGTTTTGGTTTTTTTGGGGTTTTTTCAAATTTTGCAATATAAATAAACTGACCAAAATCAAATATCCTCCGATCGTCTGTTTGGCAGTTATAAAAGAAATATTAATTATACAAAAATTGGTTATTTTGTATGGGAGGTACCAGAAGGGGTGGGGCTATTCTGGTAATTTACAATCCCATAAGTTCATTTTGAAATATATTTATACTGGTGAAGTTTCATACCGATCCGTTAAGGTTTACTCGAATTATGTATACGAGTACTTATTGGGACTTATAGGGCGTAATTTGATTTTTTTTTTAGAGTAATTTCATTAAAATGAAAAAAGTGTTCTACCGGCGGCCCGTGCGGGTACAAAAGTATATATAGGATTAAAGAGGACACTTTCACCTTTCTCTGCGTGGTATACGTTTCTTGTTCTCCTTTGTTCCCTAGAAGTTCTATTCCACTAAAGTTTAAGTTTGGGAAAAATATAGTAGTTTCATAAAAATTTCATAACGCCCCTAACATTAAACGCTAGAGCTGCGACCACTGACAACAACTAAAGACTATAATCCTACCAACATTATAAAAAAGGCCGCAGGCAATTATCGATGATAGCTTGCGAGAAGTAACCATTTATTTTTGAGGAAAAAAACAAACAAAAAACACATTTTTCTGAAATAAAAAAAACAGTTGAGTTTGACAGCATGCCACGCCCACAATTATCCTAATTTTTTGGCTACCTTAATCTGGTTATATTAGAACGGCGTAACAATTTTAAAAATCGATGACAAAAAAAAATTTTACTTTTAGCCAATGAAATCAAAATTTTAACCACAGTGCGTCGTACCCAACAATTGCACCTCTAACGCTCGTCGTTGATGAACATTATGCATAAAGGCTTGCATTTGCACGCTTACAAGGTGCAATTGACTCATGAACTAAAGCCTATTGACCATTCCAAACGTCGTCAATGGTCAGAATGGTGGCAACAAAAGGGCAACAGTGGATTATCAATTTTCGAAGAAAATCATCTTCAGTGATAAGGCACATTTTTTCGCACATTGCGAATGATAATCCAAGAGTGATAGACGGAAAATCAATGCACCCACAAAGAGTGACTGTTTGGTGCGGTTTATGGGCTGGCGGCATCATCGTATTTTTTACAAAATGAGGCCGGTCATTTTGCCGGTCAAAAAGTACAATTGATTGTACCAAAAAGTACTTACATTGTATCGAAAAGTACTATTATTTTAACAAAAAGTACTAACAGTACAATTTATTGTACCAAAGAGAACCTTTATTGTACCAAAAAGTACTTTCAATGTACCAAAAGCACTTTTATTGTACACAAAAAGTGATTTTATTGTACCAGAAAGTACTTTTATTGTGCCAAAATGTATTTTTGTTGCACAAAAATAGTACTTTTATAAGTACTAAAAAAATTTTATAAATTAAAAAAAATTACTTAATTTGTTCCAAAAATTTCCCTTTTTTTCAAAAATTACTTTTATTTTATCAATAAGTTCTGTTGTTGTAGAAAAAATAAGTTCTGTTGTTGTAACTTCTTCATATTTTTTAATTTTATTACTGACACTTTTTCAGTAATTTGACAACAAATCGTAAAAAAAAAATCCACTGACAGGATTCTGACAAAAAAAAACATTTACACAGAACATAATTTTAAGTAAAATACTCAAAGATTCAGTAGTGTAAATGAGTCTTTATAGCATTCGCAAATGAGCCTTTGATTTCTGCTCAGAATGTCTGTTAGAAGACAATGACGGGTGTGACCTTAGGAATTTGAGCTTTTACAAAATGATGACTTTCAGGTTAAATTCTGTAAAATTTTCCACAGAAAGTTCAAAATTATTGAGATGTAGGTAATTGTGTATATTGCTTTTGATTGTGTTTAGTACTTACTATTCGCAAAAAACTACTTTTTTTTAATAAAAACAAAAACGGATGTGACACCATTATACGACGTGTGTGACCTAGTAAAATAAACTCAAAAAGTATGAAGAAATTAAAGTTTTTATAGAGTTAATTTATATAACGAACATAAAGGGGTGAACATGTAAGAAAATAATATGACATATTTATTCGTTATCTGTACTATCGTATACATCATCATTAGAGTGGGTACATTTTTTTTCGACGCGGTTAAAGATATCGTAATCTGGGATGATTTCCAAGAAAATTTGCCGTAGAAACCATGGATCTGAAATCAAAATCGAGGCCCCGGTTATTATTCCCCGCAACTGCCAAGGAATCTCCCCTAGAGGATTAAAATAAGTGACCGACCCCAGTCACTTTTCCCACCTATCATTTTTCCCAAACATACCTATCGCCCATCTTCACCCCCTAAGGGGGCTTCCATACAAAAATTAAATTTAAATAAAATTTGCTCCCACCGCTCTAACTCCCCTAAAGCATCCCCTAGAGGAATCAAATGTATGACCGACACCAAATATTTTTCCAACTCCAACAGTTGTTTAAAACATATCTACCCTCTATTTTCAACCTTTAAGGTGATTTCCATACAATTTTTTTATTTTTATAACTTTTTTTATAAAAAATTTAATTTTCTATTATTTTTTTTTTAGTTTTGTTATTAAATGTTGTTGTACTTTATATCCAAGATGATTCATCAAAGTAAATAAATAAAAAAAATTTTATTAAGTCAAAAAAAAAATATTATCAAAAGAAATTGTTATTAATTATCAATTTCACAATTTTTAAACACTTTTTTTAATTTTTTGTGTAAATGATTTTTATATAGATAATTTTTTTTATAACAAAAATAGCCTATTAATTATTTAATATCTTGAATTTTTCTGTTATGTCTCAAAATCTTCTATTTCTGTGTAATTTACTGTTTTCTACATTTTACTTCATATGAAAAAAACTAACCACCTAAAATTTACCAATTGTTACAAACTTTAGATTTGAAAACAAAAAAAATAATTAAAATACAAAAAAAAACTAAAATTATACTCAATACAAATTTATGAATATTGTTGACGTTAACACGACCAAACTAACTCGTGGCTTTGAAATGTGTGAAATTATAAAAATTTGTAATTAATGAAATTAATAAAACTTATAAAGGTTATGTTATATATAAAATTTATTAAAAATAATGAATTTTATAAAATGTTAGAAATTTTTAAGATTTATAAAATTTGTAAGAAATATTAAATTTATGAAATTTTTTAAAAGTTGCAAAATTTTGTGAAATTTATAATAATTTTAAAAATAAGCACATTTAAGTAATTTACATTTATTTTCTGATAATTTGTATGTTAATATTAAGAACTTTGTACTTTGTTTGTGGAAATTCGCAAAATAAAAATAAATAAATGCTCAAAAAATATTTTTTAAATATATGCACATATATTTATTTTTTTAATGTAAAAAATTTCCTAATTTTTTTGATATTAATAAGAAAAAAATTATAAAATTTTTGTACAAAACAGCGAAACACCTAAATTTTTTAAACTTTATCCAAATTTCTTAATTTCTGTTGATATTATTAAAGAAATTTTTTAAAATATTATTCTCTTACACAAAAACACGAAATGAATGATTTTATCCCTATCATTTATCTACTCTGCCTCCAAATCTTCTATTTGCTTTAAGACTACTCCATTTTACTTCAATAACTAAAATAGCTATATACTTTTTTTTATGGAATACATAAAATTAAATTGTTATTTTTCTGTAATTTACTTGTAGTATATGAGAAAACGACAACACACAAATTATCACAAAAAAAAAAAAATCAGCAGTGGAAAAAAAAATTCACCACATTCTCTGGTAGTGAATGTCAGCAGTATTCACGTACCGGTCTTTTAATCTAAGCTCCGGCGCAGTGAAATAAAAAACACACATTAGAAATTGAATTAAAAAAATAAAGGAAAACCTGCCATAGCCAGAGAACACAAATGTAAAATCAATCAACAAAACCTAAAAAACAAACACATACGAGTGTGCATAAACATGTTATGTTGATATTCGTATACATATAAACATAAGTTGATAAACTCTAAAACTCTGTTAAGTGATCATGTCCACATACAAGTATAAACGGACTCAAGAGATTAACAGCGGTCATAACATAAACTAACACATACAGTGAGATAGATATCACTATAGCTCAGAAAGAATATCATTGAGTGTTAACAAACAGACCTACACACACACACACACACACACATATGCACTCAGAATAATCGACATTCGTTAGGTTCTACTGCTAAGCCGCCACCATTAGCAATCCACACCAGAGAGTGAGAGAGAGACTCAAATGTAAAACTAACAGATAAGACACACTAATACTTGTCAAGCAAGAACAACACTACAACACTACATGACGACGACAAGCGACGCAGCGGCAGCAGCAGAATATCACATAAAAGAAAAAAATCAATTTGTTCTTTATTCACCACTCAAAGGGATATAAAAGCAGTTGAGCATCACTGCAACCATTCAAAGTGATTTCTGTTACTGACCGCAGTGCAACGCAACGCAACGCATCGCATCACAACGGCCGCAAATCTCAACAACATAAATAATAAATCACATCACACCAACAAACTCCAAATCTAAAAGACATTTGAGCTACTTCACGTTCAAACAAAAAGTGTTTACAAAGGAACAGTAGTGTGAATACTGTTAAGCAAAGCAAAAAGGTCTATAGAACTCAAATCTGTGGTGCTTTTTTTGTCTGATAAAGAAAAACTCTTGTGATATTTTTCCTAAATAGAAAAAAACAAACAAAAATCTTTGTTTAACATAAAGATTTTGGTCGCTTTAAGTTCAAAAACGAAAATAAACAACTAAATATTTTTTTTTGCTCAACGCATAAAAAACAAGTGCACATTTTAAGGTAAGTTAAGAAAAACTCTGCATTTGTGTTATAAACTAAAGAAAAGAAAGAAGTAATTGTTAGAAGAAAACTAAAGTGTTAAAGATTTGTTTTTTTTTTTTAAAAAAAGATAGAAAGCTTTAAATTTTAGCAATTGTGTTAGTATTGGAAACAAATTGTGTGTGGTTTTTAAACAGTGAACCTTTAGTTTTTAAAGGAGTTTAAAAAACGTTAGTGGGTAGAGAAAGATTCTATTATTTTGAAAAAAACTTAAAGCAATTGGTTTATAAGGTATTCAATGACTTGAGATGTGGTAATTTTTTTGACCGTCAAAATTTGGGGTTTTACAATTTTTTTATTTTTAGATGAGATTTAGGTTTGAATTAAAATTCAAGATCAACATAGCTATCAAATTACTTTAGTAGTTTTAGGTTCCTATTCTTATTAATTTTGAAAAAAAAAAAGATTTTTCTTTTAAAATTTAAGTTTTAAACCTTTTTTAAGTGTTTATGAATACGGCTGTGATAATTTAAACAAAATTACAAATTTATGGCACATGTTTCTTTCACCTTTTTTAATTTGATACACAATCTTTGATCATTTTTAAAATCAAAAATAAGAAACAATTTTGTAATGATAAAAAAATTGATTTAATACAATCTATTATAAAGAGAAAATGATTGTGAGTTTGTTAGTTTGTATGAAGGGGAAAATCGTTCAAACTACCCACCCGATAAATTTTTCATCAGTAGAATGCATCGTCATCACTGAGTGATATATGCTTTTAAGTAAAGCTAGCCTTAAATAAATCAAATACCGAAATATTGCATTGTTTTAATGATATAAGAAATTTTTCAAGTAACGGCTCTATCTTCTCTAATTTTAAATGAATAGCAACAATTCAACTTTAATAATACCATAGTTGAAGAAATACTTCATTTTTTAAAGTTTAGTATTTTTTTAAAATTGTTTCTGTATGATGGTTACTTAAGTAAAATTTCCTTAAAGGTTGTTGTTGATAACGATGTAAAATTAATATAATATTGACAAACTATTGACTGTTATATGAACATTTATAGGTTAGCATTTATCACAATTTTTACTTTGCCAAAAAAAAAAGAATTTGAAAAAAAAAATTTAATTAAATTCAATTTTTACATACTTAAAAAAAGTCACATTGTTAAATTAATTTTTTTAAACAAAATGTTTTCTTAATTTTCCCTTAAAGTTAACGCATATTTAATATGCCCAAGATTTATAAAAAAAAAATCAAAATTTAATTCGTTTAAAAATCTATTAAAAATTTATTCTTTTTTTAAATGTTTTTATTTATTATTTTTTTTTTTAAATAATTGGTTCATTTTTTTAACTTATTATAATTCTGTTTTTACTAAATTAATATTTGTTTTAAAATTTCTCTCAAACTAAACGAATATTTAATATTTAAAATGTGTTCTGTTATTTAAGAAAAAATATAGTTATTTATTAATTTTTTTTTTAAATAATTGATTATTTTTTTTTTAATTTCTTAAAATCTGTTTTTAACTAAATTAACATTTGTTTAAAGATTCTTGGCGCTCGTGATTAAAATTAATAAAAAAACTAAAGGGAAATTTAAAAACAAAATTATGCAATTTTTTAAATTTCTCCTCATTTTCTAAGTTAATTAAAAATACTAATAAAAATAATAAAAAAAGTTATAATTATTTTTTTAAATTAAAGTTGATCAAAATTACTTATATTTTTTAAATGATTAAAATAATTGCTTTTTGCTTGACTATATAAAGACCATGTACACTGGCCGGGTGAATTTACAAATTATCATCATAAAGACGACTTTTTTAAACCGTAAAAATATCGATGATCAGAAGTATACCCATGTTCTGGAACACTTTTCGGTTTGAAAACAGACAGAAAT
This sequence comes from Muscina levida, assembly GCA_964034835.1. Lineage (NCBI taxonomy): Eukaryota > Metazoa > Arthropoda > Insecta > Diptera > Muscidae > Muscina > Muscina levida. The sequence continues at coordinate 9,266,245 of OZ035882.1, forward strand.
CAGTACATTTTACCGATACTTTTTACCGATTTCGGACTGTTTTCAAACCGAATTGTTCCCCAGAACATGGGTGTTTTTTCTTATGGCGCCACATTTAAGGTATTTTTGAAAATTTCACCGAAACAATAGAAGTTGACACAAATTAGTATCGTTTAGATATCTTAGACAAGAGCATCATTTATTGCAATGATACTTGCGCCATCTATCATCTATATAGAGTACTATTCCAAGAACTACCTCAACAACTCTACACAGCTCTTCTATATGAAAATAAACAATTTAGTTTTCAAAGATAATCATAAAAACTAACTTTGATTTCCATCTTCACATATACATTATTCGTATCCGTATCTCATACGTTAAAATGGTATATTAAAATGACTCGTTGGCGTCCTCTATCACAGTTTATATGTGCTATTGTATAAATTGTTTAAAAAGCAAAAAGACCACAAGTTTTACCACAATGTGGTATCATTAAGAAGATAATCAATATATATTCAATAAAAAAACTGATTTCCAAATCGTAGACGTAAAATTTGGCACTCTATTTTATCTTAAACTTATAACTTTTTATATTTAGCCATTTACACACAGCTACTTCACAAAATGTCATTACAATAACATGAAAAAACAACGGTGTTACTTTTTTCTCATGAAAATAAACAATTTGTTTATGATTAAAAATTAACTTTGATTTCCATCTTTACATATACATTATTTGTATATGTATCTCATTCATACATACATCTTGTATACTGGCATAAATCTTGTGCGCCCTCTATCACAGTTTAAATGTATTATTGTATAAATTGTTTGAATATCTGGGAAACCACCAATTTTAACACAGAATGTTTATTTAAGATAAATAATTTATTTCCAATAAACAGATTCCAAAATTGTAGACATAAAATTTGGCACTCTATTTTATTTTCAACTTATAACTTTTTATATTTAACCATACCGTAGTATTTCAAGAATTACTTTAGCAACTTCTCAAAATTTCATCACAATTACATGAAATTCATATTATTAAAAATTATCTTTGATTTCCATCTTTACATATACATTATTCGAATATGTATATCATTCGTACATAAACTTGTATACATATACCCATAACTCGTGTGCGCCCTCTATCGCAGTTAAAATGTACTATTGAATAAATTGTTTGATTATCTAGGAAACCACAAGTTTCAACACTATTTTAACTCTATTTTAACTTTAACTTATAACTTTTTATATTTACCTATACGAAGAGTTTCATAACATTGCCTCTTAATAAAAAAACAATTAACTATTTATGTTTTTTTCTATTACTTTCAACATTTTTCAACTGCCATAAACAATTTTAGTTGATCCTCACTTTATAATTTAAATTTAAAAATATTCTTCTTTTTAAAATGTTTGTTTTTCACAAATCGCTTAGAAAATTAATATGAAAGTTATTTGACTGCCTACAAATGTTTTAAAAAAAACTCTTTACTATAATATAAAAAGGAGTAAGCTAAATCTATTGGTTCAAATAGTCCCTTGACAGAATGTCTCTTTGGAACGTTCTACTTTTCACTATATACAAAATTATCTTCACATACACCGAAAAAATCCGAACAAAAATTTTACTTTAAATCGGAAATTCACAATAAATTTACTAAATTTATTGTTTAAATTTATTAAAGTTTAAGCTTTAAATAAGCTCTAACTTTTGAAATATTTTATATTTTGAAATTATTACAATTTAATATTTTTTCTACAAATATCAGTTATACTAAAATTTCTTCATTGGCCACCAAACCATTTGCTGGGTTATGTACCATTGGTATTTTTTGTCTTAAACTTGACATTGATCTTGTAATGTAATTTTAAAGCGATACACGTCAATCCAGTTATGAAGACCTCACTTGGGGCAACATTACAAGATATCACAACAACAGACAAGCAGTCAAATATTTGGAAGATAGATAGAAAAATGTAAAAGACAACAAAAAATACATAAAAGTAACGATGCCATAATTTACATCGGACACAACAATACCAATTAGCCAAAGGGGCTATTTATAAAATAAACAAGATAAAAATAAATAATAAAAAATAAAACCACAAATTAGAAAAGGTACGGAGTACCAAGAAATTTAATGTTTTAATAAAAAAAAACCAAAAACTAATCATAAAACAAACGTGCTAAATATAAGAGTAACAGACAAGTAGATATAATACAAGACACCACGATGTACCAAGATATGTAATGTTTCATATTTGAAGACCAAAAGCTTGAAGCTTTCAATTGCTGAAAAAAATATTATGATCATACTATTTCTGAGGCCTTCTATTAATTGCACTTGTAAGCGATTTAGGTGCTCTAGTTATTGAATTCTTAAGGCTTAAATGGTATTTGGCTTAACGCCAATAAAAACTCAAAGGCCATTTTGATCAAAAGTCATAAATGGCAGTTTTGCTAATAAATAATCAAAGAAAGCAAGAAGATGAATGCTTATGAAACAACAATCCTTGGAATTTTTTTAAAAAGAATCTGGGGGAAACTGTCTTAACAATTAAGGACGTAGATTTTCCCCATTATTATGTATGTCGTAGTCACGTCGAATCTTTGTCGTTTTTCAAATTTGACATCGCTGTTGTCGTTTGTGAGACTGAAATACTACTGTTCTTGCTCCTATCATGTTCTACTTCATTAGATGATGAAAAATTCTCAACACTAAACATTTCTGTTAATTCTTATAAATTGTATTTAAATAAAAGAAAAACAATCGAAGTCGACTAAGACATACGTAATAAGGGGGTTTATATATAAACAAAATGTCGCTAACAATGTTTGCTTTAATTTCGTTGATTTTTGGAATCATAAAATTTGTTTCATAATTCAAGTACATGAATAACTAAATAATTTTTAGTAAAAACCTAAAACTCAAATCTCATAACATTAATACTATGTTCCTCCTATATTTCACTTGAATACTCTTAATACTTACTCCGCCATATCACATTTCCTGCTTCTTTAAGGTGCCATATAAAATATTTGTTTTCCCCATTTGTGACTTACTCTTAATCTGTTTTCCGTTTTTTGTTGTAATTATTAAAAACTTAAACATAAATAAATCTTTTTTGGAAAACGTAACTAGAAACAAACCAACTCATATGCAGTTTATGGAAATGCAAAATCACATATAATTCTCAACAACGCATTTTGTGCCTAGACAATTGACGTCTGTTGATGTTGGTGTCCAACTAAATTACAGACAAGCAGTGGCGGCGTCCACGATTTGTAAGCGGCGTCATAGCAATCGCGTATGTTGTTCGAATAATTAATGAGAAGTTGGTCATAATCATTTGTTATTTCAGATTCTATTTGCCGTTTTTTTTTCTATAAATTAAAGCTTTAATAGCAATTTAGTTATAATTATATAAGTGTAGCGTTAATTTGTAGGCACCCTTAAACTAGTTTAGCTGAGAATGAAGTAAGTGATTGAATGAATGACTGACTGGCTGACAGACTGACACCTCAAGATTGTGGACACAATTAAGATAATTATAATAGGGTAATGTAATAATGACGTGATACAACATAATACAAAATAAAATGTTAGAAAATTTCAAATGTGGACGGTTCAAAGGAAATGTTGACAGGAAGCCGATGCTGTGAAGCGATTGTGCAATATACTGAAATTTTAATATGAAAAAGGCCAATTTTTAAATGTTTTAACAGATTTGTATGCTGTAATATTTTGAAATTTTTCTTGCCATCTCAGTACTACAGATTTCTCATAATTCGTTAGAAAGCACAGATTTATTCATTGGAATAGAAATGGGAAAGACTCGAATTGACAAATGATACAAATTCAGTATCGTTAAGATATCTTATATATAAGCCTCTTTTATTGCACTGATTCTTGCGCCATCTATCATTCAAAAACCGCCCTATTCCCAATAACTACAGCGACACTACACAGCAACACAGCAACTTATCACCAAGGTCATGGAAGAACATTTGTTATCGATATGAAAATAATTTTTTTTTGAAAATGTTGTTTCAAACTAAACACAAACAGAAAAACGGTGCCTATGTGCCATTTTTTGGAAAATGTTTGAAATTGAATAGATTTCCAACATTTTAAGCTGTCTTCCGCTACTTAATAATACCCAGCTTTAAATTCATGATAATTGGCTCGCTATAAAAATTGTCTACCTACGTATACGTTACGTTACAAAATTCTATATAACTTATACTTTGTTGATTTCCAACAACTCGAGCATCAATTAATTGTACTAATCTAGTTGTTGTAATGTTGAATATTTGATTGATCAAAGTGCCATACGGAAAGTTGAATCATGATTCAGTGGCCTCATAACCCCCAATTGTATATATGCTGTTTATTTCCAATAACACGAGCACCATCTATCATCTATGAATTGTACCAATCTAGTTATCGCAATGATGAACATTAACAAAGTGTCAAATGGAAAGTTAAATCAAAATTTAGTTGCCTCATTACTCCCAACTTTATGTAGTCCTACCATAAAGAAAACATTTGACATTGAGCATAGTAACTATTTTCTGGCATCTATTAAATGTAGATCAGTGATGATTTTTTACAAAAACATTTATTTTTCTAGTGGTCAGTTCAGTTCTTGTTTGGGAAGTTTTTTTTGTACTGCATCAATTTCTTCTGTCCTTTACAAAGAGTAATTGGCCAAAAAATTGTCTCTACATAGACGTCCGTCTGTCGGTCTGTCCTTCCATCCATATTCTCTTGAGATTAAAGTACAATTTTAACATTGATCATAATTTTTAAAAAAAAATTCAGTGGTGTTTTTGTTTGGCCAAGGGCAAACCCATATATGTCAAGACGTTATCGCGACAAATTTTGATACAACCGTTCGTACAAATGGGTCCTTAAGGACATATGATATCATTATCCTATACAAACGTACTAAATCAATTCTGGTTTTGCCAAACAGATTTAGGAATACAATTCATGTTATCTATAGTATATTTTTGGGTTAACAGCCAGAAAAAGGTCAAGTTGGCTATTTTTGTCCCAGTCAACTAATCCGACCTATTATTTCATGTATCGAGTTGTAGCTGGTCAGATATGTACACAAGTCCTGTAAAATGCATTTGGGTCCTGTTTAGCAATGAAGAAATACTAAATTAGTTTTTCATATTTTTGCAAAATTGGCTATAGATCAATATTACCCGAGTTTAGACTGGCAGAGTTGTGGAAATTTCCTCAAGCTTACATAGCTTTATAATGAACAAATATAGTCTATACCAAAAACTGTGGTCTAAATGCGCCCTATCTAACAGAGTATTTGCATTTCCCTCTCTTTAAACATAGACAAGTTATTGGACCAATTACCATCTCCATATCCTCCAAAGTTGCACATAGATTTCAGCTATGTGCTAAGTTTTTATTTCCTTATAACTTCTGTTTGGCATAACTGAGCAATTTAAATAGGATATAAATTGAAGCAAACTGCTTTCAAACCACACTGTTTAATTAAAAACAGGCCATGGCGACTTATCATACTTTGGAATAAAGGTTATATCGTTACATTCCTTCCCTTTCTCCCATTTGTAATATCTTCTAAAAATCTGTTATAAATATCCGCCTAAGGCGTGAAAACCTTCTAAACTCTCCTGTCCGTTTGTCACATACATATCTCACATCATCACCATCATCATAAATGTATGTTTATATAGATGATTGAGACGAGTACCACAAAGCGTATCCTAAACCATACGCGCTGCTGTTCCAGCCCCAAAAGCTGTCACAATTTTTATGGCTTTTATGTCGGTTGTGTTGGTTTTTTTTTTGCCAACATTTCTTTAATGCCATAAAAAATAAACCGTTATATAATAACGGGCCAACATTTACAAATCAACTCTTGAGACTCGAGATTGGTCGCTTAGACCATTGAAAAACAAAACGAGTTCCATGGAAACCTGCAAAAGTTGTTTGTTTTTGGTCCGTTTTTGTTGTTGTTGTTGTCCATATTGTTGCGGTTGTTGTTATTGCTGTTTCTGTTGCCATATTTTGCAACGTCACACGCTTAACATTTAGCCAAGGATTTTTGTGGTAGTACTATGTATACGTACTACCCATCCGTTGGATGGATGCTCAACGGTGTGGACCACTTGTACCAAGAAGGCATCATCACAGCAACAACAACAACCACAACTGCGGCAACACCAACAAATTAAATAATCAATATTGCAGCAGCAGGTTTATACATTCATATAAAAAATGTTTGTGGTCTTTATGTTGTGTTGCCGCTGCTGCTGCCGTATTGGACTCGTGCTTTACGGACAATGACTTTTTCTAAAAAGAAATTGTATAAACCTGTTTTTTTTTGCTTCTCTTAAGCATCACTAGTAGTTAGAAGTAGGATATAGTATGCATGGTCGTTATATTGTACTACAGTTATTTTGTATCTCTCTAGGAAGTACTTGAAATTGTTAAACTTTTATATAAAGGATTGTTGGCGTTTTCTTTTTTGTCGACAGCCTTCTCTGTGTCTTTCTATTATATTCTTGTTTGCTTTTGGCTGCTTGATTTTTCTTTTAGTTCTTTTTTTTTTTTGCTGACATTCATGGCTGACTACTTGAGTGCCAGATTATGATAAGGCACAATTGCACAATTGGTTGAGGTTGAGGAGGAACATGCAGATCTAACGTTTTTTTTTTATTTTCTTGTTAAAAATCGTTATGTTCAACTTGGCCTTTAGTGAGAGCCTAAGAGAGGAGAGCGTAATGCCATAGATGACTTTGTAATGTGGCTAAATTGTTGTTTAATGGCGGCGATAGCGGTTGATAGGTTTTAATCAATCACTTGTGTGTGAAGAGTATGAGTGATTGTGAGAGTGTCAGTGTGTGCATAACCATTAAGGTTATAAGATTTTTAAGATGATTTTCATGATGAAAGAAATACACGTAGTACATAAAAGTAGACTAATATGAGATATTGTGCCTTTGTATGGATTTTTTTCGACAAAACAGCTGATATTTGTAAACAAACAATTTGTTTCAAAGCGTCTCCACAAACTTTTATCAGCTTTCTCTGTTATTTGCCATTGCTATTATTTCTCTACAGCTTTTGCGGGAAGCCTTTATTAATCAATTACTCGTTAGAATGTCAATAAACATATAAAACCTAACACATCCCAACACATCCCCATCAGATCGAGTGACATCTTCAAAGCTATTCGGCTTCTAATAACACCAAAAAAGGCGACCAACAATTGATATTTCACTTGCCTCTTTGTTATGATAAACAACATTGACTGATCTTAAATGCTACAGTATTAGCTGTCTACGATGACCTTACAACAAAAACGCGGTATAGTACAAGTACAACCACCATATAGAGAATGCGGTTCTTGCGCATGTCTGCAGTTGACAATTTATTGACAGTTTGGTTTGTACAAAATTCTTAATGCGGCAGTTCTAAATTCTGCAAATTTATCATATGGTTTATATTGACCTTAAAATGTAAACTTGATTTGCAACCTCAAAATGGTATTGAAATGCATACAATTGGCAAAAAATCTTGTCTTGCAGTCGCTAGTTTGTGTACAAAGCTTGACATTCTTTAATGGTTGCAAACATTATGAGACAGAACGACCACCATATGCTCGAGAGCAATTAATCATTAGGCGCTTATTGACCTTAACATGTGAACATGGTGCACAACACTGGGATTGTTAATAGAATTGGCAATAAGCGAACCCAAAAAACATTTAACACTGGGAAACATAATTTTTGGGAAATAGTTTGTAATACGGATTTATATAATAGAATTTGGTTTGTAACTGGATAAAGATGAATTGCAAAGTACAAAATATGGAAAAATTATAAGATCTTAACAAGTGTACATGTTAAATAACAACATCTGCAAGGTGGTATTGTTAATATAATTTGATGAATCTAAAGCGTTTTGGCAAAAGTTAATCCCCCTTATTATGTATGTCGTAGTCACGTCGAATCTTTGTTTTTGTTTCGTTTTCGTCGTTTTCATATATGGCATCGCTGAAGACGTACGTGAGACTAAAATATGACTTGTCCTTGCTCCAATCATATTATTCATCATCAGATGATGACAAATTCTCAACACTACAATATTTCTGTTAATTATTAAAAATTGTATTCAAATAAAAAAAAAATTGAATGTTGTAGAAAGTCGACTACGACATACACAATAAGGGGAAAATATGTCCAATATTCATAATTTTACAGAAAAACGATTTAAAGTCATTTACACATAGGGACCTGTATAGACATTAGTGAGAGTCTTTGCCAACTTGTTTTAAAATGAACTTTAAAAAAAAATTTCCCTTCTATAGCATTGTCCTCACTGTAGCTCAAAATCCCATGATGTGAAATTTCGCTAATTTTTTCTTTGTTTACAAATATCAACTGATATGAAATCACGAATCAAGTAATGTGTCATATAACCCTCTAATTACTGGTCACCTATATTTCAAACTGTTGCCAATATTTAATTAATTTGATAAAGTATTTGCAAACCAAAATTAGCATATTCCCCCTTCCCCGATATATGACAAACTTTCAATTCACAGGCAATAAATTAATTAAAAAATAATTTACATATGTATGTAAATCGGCAAATTTATATTGACACACACAAGTGAATGTATATACAATGTATATTGTACATACATAGTGTATATACATAGCATAAGCAATACATACATTTGTTGTCACATACAATCTAATACAACTCCATCTCTACCTAGCGCCACATAGAAATGGTCAGTCATTATTATTGATAATAGCTATCATCATGATGATAATGTTACTGATGATGATGGACTAACCTAAACCTCAGGCCAAAACCTATTAACCCAATTTATATGTAAATTAGAATCTATTATGATGACCGTTTGCGTTGTATGTTCGTTCATTGACGTTGGTAGTACCATTCTCGCCAGTGTATGATTTTCCCTTCGTTATTGATGAGTACAGAACAAAATGGAAATGCAAAATTATAATATGATTATGATAATTTGTTGAACAAACAATATACTTGCTGCTATTTGCAATTTTGTTTATAACAATTTCAAATGCTCTTAGAGAGGTTCCCAAACGGAAAACCACCTATCGCCTCAGGGTTATCACAATTTGATGCTACACTCTGTGTAGTTTATGCGAAATTGAATATTTCCTTTGAAATTTTATGTTGTTTTGACATTAAATGTGTATATAATTTATTGTTTCTGTGAAATTTGGTATTTAGTTTAGTGTGGATTGGTTTATTATCATTTGTATTTATGTTGTTGTTGTTGTTTTGAATGTGATAATTTGCAAATTAGTTTACGCTTAAGATTTATATTTATGTTTGCGATAAATCTATGCAAAACACCTCATTAAGCGGCATGCAATAGTAGTTGTTGTTGTTTTAATTGTTGCATGTTATTAAATGTTTTTATGTATAACACAAAAGTTAATTTATACATTGATTTTATTGCCAATTTGGTGACAAATGAAATGATTATTTTTAAACTGGACTCGAACTCGTCCACTTGTTTTCCAACATGAACGAATAATAATCGCAGTTTTATGTTTGAGGGCTAGGGAATGAGTTTAAATCGAACAACTGATGTGAAAAGATAAGCAGCTTAGGCAAAGTTTTATTTGGAATCGAGCTATAGTATGCTAAGTCTACTTAGCATGTTAAAGAGATTTTGATGATAAATTTTGGGAATAACATTTAAGAAATTTCAAGGGATATATACAAAAAAAAATTTAAGTATTTTAAATTTTAATTCAAAAAGTGCAAAATATATATGTCAATGCACCAGAAAGTACTTTTATTGTACCGCAAAGTATTTTTTTTGTACTAAAAGCTACTTTTGATGTACCACAATGTACTTTTAATGCACCAAAAAGTACTTTTATTATACAAATAGAACTTTTTTGAACCAAAAATTTGTTTAATTGTACCAAAAGGACACATTTATTGTATCGAAAAGTACTTTTATTGTGGCAAGAAGTTCTTTTATTGTTCCAAATAGTACATTTGTCGTACCAAAAAGAACATTTATTGTACCAAAAAATACTTTTATTGTACCCAATAAGTAATTTTATTGTACCAAAAAGTACATTTATTGCACCAAAAGAACTATTTTTGTACCACAAAGTATTTTTAATGTAACAAAAAGTACTTTTATAGTACCAAAAGTTAGATTTATAAGGCCCAAAAGTAGTTTTGTTGAGCCGCAATGTACTTTTATTGTACCAAAAAGTACTTTAATTGTACAAAAGGTACCTTTGATGTACCACAAAGTACTTTCAATGTTCCAAAAAGTACCTTTGTTGTACCAAAAAGTACTTTTCTGCTGGAAAAAACCTCTGACTTTGAATACTTGAAATTTCTCATACTTGTTATTCTCTTCCCCGAATGTGTAGAATGGGGGAATTATATTCCCGATAAAAATGAATGCACAGGAAAAACACAGGGATTTATGACCTTTGCTCCTAGTGCAGCTCAACTAAGAGTACTTTTATTCCCTGACATTTTAGACGTTATAATTTTAAACAAAACTAGAAAATAACTGAATGAGAGTAGACAAAAGAATAGGAAAAATAACATCTGAGAGTGGTTTGACAAAATATATACTCATTACTCTATACAAAATTCAACTAACATTTCAGAGAACTTGATTCAAATCTAATGGTTACTCAGTAACGTAATTTGATTCTCTAACGCAGTTTTCCTCAATGTTTTGCTTTACGAGCTTTGAGTTTTTAACGCACAGATTAGGAATAGGGACGGATTACTTATTTCTCTCTTTTAAGCATTTCGACAATTAACCAGGTCAGCTCGAGAGTGTAAACTGATTCAATCACTCACTGGTTATACTCTTTGCACAATTTTTCAATAATTTTGCAGATTTTAGTTTTTATTTTTACTGCTCATATTACTTTGAATAGTGGAAAAGAGCGAAAGAGTATCAATTCACGCTCTTGAGCTGACCTGATTAGTTGTCGGAATACGATAAGAAAAATGTATTTCTCTCACTGCATACGGTGCAGTGAGAGTAGGCAAGAGAGCGCGACTGATTTATTGCATAAGTACTATGTTATAAAAAAAATTTACAGAATATATGCACTGCTAATAAAAGTTAAAAATAAAAATTTTGCCAATCTTCGCAACATCTTATTATCGTCCGATTGACCTAATTTTTGATATACCCATATATTTTGATAAAAAAAAAAGAATCGGAATATACCTCTCCATTTCAATAAAAACGTGGGCCAGACTATTGTAATCCTACGAACCATTAAAACTTTCACTCTACCGCGAGTTGTATAATCTTTCTCATACAAAAAATTTAATCACATCGCCTATTTGTCTATTAAAAAAGTATGTGTATAGGTTTGGAACAGATTTTCTTGCGCTCTTATTGCACAAAATATCGATAATTTAAACGATTTTAGAAAGACATTTTCCAGAATATAGTTTTAAAATTTACTTAAATTTCGGAGCTGAGAAACACAGTAATGCATTTGTTAGTGTTTTCGTGAAAGACACGCTCGAGTGCTATGACCCATAGTTTGTTCTTAACCCTCTCATACATATGTATTGCTGTACTGCTATGGAAGACCATCATTCGCCGATGTCTAACAATGGCCTTGACATTGGCATACTAAAAGTTCAAAAACTCTGTAATTTTCTTAATGTGTAAAAAACATAACCAAATCACTTGCGGCTCCAAGTCATTCTCATATAACCCTCTTATCTAACAGACACTGTCACACACCCACTCTCACACATTGTTGCTTACGAGTGACCCCTTAAAGACGATTTAAATTTTTTTAATACCGAAATCCATGTCTATCTATGTGATAACTACATTCAGTAGAATTTTACATGCAATTTTTCACAATTTAAAACTGACACTCTTGATTATCTTAAGTGCTAAAAAACCTCGGCCAACCGACCAACCCAGGCAAGCCGCCAACAATTCCCACCCCAATTTTTGAGCGCAGTGTCTCACATAAAAGACGTTGAACTTCAACTTGTGTGGTGTTGATGTTGGCAGGGATGAGGTGACAAACAGAACTCTCTGGAAAATTCTCGACCCATAAACATACGACAAACGACTACAAAAGATTTCCGCCATTATTGAAAAGATCAGCGATAAAACTATGGGGGAGGGAGATTTACCGACTGACCGAAAGAGTGTGGAAGAAGGCACCACCGCAGCGCGGTCAAGACAGTCAGTCAATTTGCACAAACATTTCAATTAAGTGAGTGACGACAAAGCGAACTTAATCGAATTAACACAAATGACAGCTGACGTTTAAATCGCACAGAATTTTGTTGATCATAATTAAAGTAATGATCAGAGCGGCGGCGGCGGCCCGTTTTTTTCTTTTTGTCATGGCCGCAGCAATGTTACAACACATACATAGATAAATATGTGCAACATAGTAAATGCGGAAAATTAACAGAGAGTTCATAATAATTACATAACCCCTCTCCCTGTCGCAATGCAACGATTATAAAGACGAACGATAAGCCCACTTTTTGGGTGGGAGGGGGTTTTGTCATATACACTTTGCTGCATTTATAAGAATTGCGCAATTTTAACAGATGCCATTTTTGTGCGAATGAGCAATATGCCACAAACAACTGGCAGTTGCCGCTGTAATCAAGCCCCTGCTTTACCGCTGACCATATTTGTTGGGTTTAGCAAAAGATGTGAGTGCATGCAGATATGTGCCGTCATGCTCGACCTCTATGCAGTATTAATCGGTCTTGAGTTTCCTTTGCAATTATCTTCTGTAACTGATATTAATGATGTTAACCACAGTAAGCTTTTGGAATCTGCAAAATAGCTGAGATTATTTCAAGAATGCCAAAATCCATACTTAAGCAACAGTGTCAGATTGCAGTGTGAACAGTGATTAACATGTAACCAAAACAATTTGAAGAGAATAATAAATTTAAGCGTTGATTAGTCCCCCTGTCTATGGGGAGATGTTATGTTGTCACTGCTACGAGTATTATGTGGCCATACGTGGTATATCCAAGATTGTCAGGGACATAAGACTAAGGCATAATATTTGTCTTATAATAAAAGTCTAGTGACCTGGCGAATGTAGAATATTAAAAATAAGTAGCATAAAGAGCGCAGGATAATATTGCTAGGCTTTTGAAAGCAATAGGATACTCAGTTCAGTTAGACCTATCACAATATACAATTTGTTAGACTAGACTATCAAACAATAAAGCAAACTGTAAAATTGCTTTATATCGGATACCGAGTTTCGACCTTGTTCTACGAATAACTGAATTTTACTTTAACTCTAACTTTATACTTTTTGCCTCCTCTTCATTTTCAATTCAAAATATTAATTTCACTCTCTCACTCTCACTCTCTCTCCCTTCTCATTTCAGCATGAAATTCCAATTAGTCATATTATCCGTCCTTGTGGTGAGCGCTTTTGCTCTACCCGTTCCGGATGAGGAAGTCTCTTCCGTACAAGCCGTGCCCGAAGTTAAACCTGAAGTCGTACAAAATGTCGATGACAAAGTTGTGGATGTCGTGAAACCTGAATCGAGAACAATTGACGAAGAGAAGAAATTGCCTGAGCCCAGTAACGAATTGGCTGCCGCCGCTGAATTACCCGCTGCTGAACCTGCCATCGCCAAGACCGAAGAGGCCAAACCTGAGGAAAAGACAGAAGACAAACTAGAAGAAAAGAAACCTGAATTGGCAGCTGAAAAGCAAATTCGCAGCGAAGATGTCGTTGAAGAAGCCAAGGCTTTGCCCGTTATTGCCGCCCCTGCACCCGTTGCCGGTCTAGCCGAAGAACCTAAACCCGTTGCCGAAGAATCCAGCCCAGTTGTACAGGACATCCAGCCCGAAGGCAAATCTGCTTTGGCCTCGGAACAAAAGAAGGATGAACTCTCGGCCAACGAATCCAATGCTGAAATCAAGGAAGACAAAAAACCCGAATTGGCTGCTGAAGAGAAGAAAGCCGAAGAATTGCCCGCTCGCCAAGAACGCACCACTGAAGAGCAAGCCGAGTCTCAAGTAGTTGCTGCTGCCGTCCCCGCCGTTGCCCCCGAAGCCGAGGTTGTGCCCGAGGTTAAGACTCTCTCCGCCGAAGAACCCAAAGCCGAGGAGGCCAAGCCAGCCACTGAAGCCAAGACCTTAGAAGCTCCCGCTGCCGACAAGAAATCCGAAGAATTGGCCCAACCTGCTGCTGCCGCTGAAGAGAAACCCAAGGAAGACTTGAAGCCCGTTGAAGCCAAGAAGATCGATGAAGCTCCTTTGCCCGAGGCTGCCCAACCTGCTCCCGCTGCCGCCGCCGCCGAAACCAAAGCTGAAGAGGAAAAGAAGCCCGAACCCCAAAGTCTTAAGAAAATCGAAGACAACTCGGCCACCGATGAGGAAAAGTCCAACGAAAGCAAAAAAGTAGAAGCTGAATCAAAGGAATCTAAAGAATCCGAAGAGTCAAAAGAATCTGAGGAATCTAAAGAAGAAAAGTCCAATTAGATTGTAATCGATTAAAATAAACAAACGCTTAAGGTTCACTTAGAATTTAAACTTCGTAAAACCCTACTAACGTGCCCCCACCCTGAATCCTCAAGAGAAATCCCCCCGATGCCCTCCCAGGATACACACATATTTTTCAGTTTCCACCCCCGCCGTATACCGGAGGGAGTAAATCTTGAAATTTAAACTCAAATTCTTAAGTTTAAACTTAGTTAGTTATTTTTAGTTGTAAAGTAAATAAAGAACAAAGCTTAAAATGGAAGAGAGAATTGAAACGAAAATTAAAAAAAAAATGAGACCATTTCATAAAAAAGATGATTCAAAATAACGGACAAACCAGGGACCGCCAGGATATCATAGACAAAGCAAACGCAAATTTAGAGATAGAAAAACCATTGATCACCAGAAATCAGAAGGATAACAATATGGATGTCGGACGACAAACGTAATAGAATAGTACAGTGATAATTGAAATATTCAAACTTATTTTTAAAGCCCGTACCACTACCACCACCAACCCCCACAACCTCCCTAAACAGTACACACACAAACACAGCCACACGCTGCCCAATCCCCCACCCAGTTCCTGCCCCGCCCACACACAACACGCAAATAAAGCAAGGACAAACCAATATGATGGCATACAATTTAGTTTGGTTAAGGCCGAACGATCAACGAAAGCAATATACTTATTGATATAATTCTTACAAAACTAAAAAACACAGTATAAACACAAGAACATAACATAAATAACAGAAAACAAGAAATACAAACAAACAAACAATAATTATATTTTTATAATTATAATTAAGCCGTAATAGCGTAAACAGAGATCCCTTACAGTCGGAATCGAGAATATAACTTATATAATTGTGCAAACCACTGTATTATTTGTAATCTTAAACAAGTCTCTTGATTTAATTTTTCTTTTCATAGTGCGGATCTCGTGTCCCAGAGAGAGACATAAAGAGAGAGAGAGAGTTAAGGAGTAATTTTACAACGATATGATAATGATACTATATACGATATGATATGATACGATTAGGTTTTGTGTACAACTTTTATTATTTTATCTTTTATTTTATTTTTTTGTAATCCGCTGGCAAATGCAATTGATCGATGATTTACTCTATACATACATATATTAAAATATAAATACAATTAATTTTTTTGTTTATTTTGATTATCACATCATTCCACAACGGACAACAAACAAACAAACAAAAACAACAATTCCAATTCGATTTATCACAATCCAGACGCCGACTTCTCGATGCGTGAACTCCTGGTTCCAAGCGTTTCACCGATGATGCCCCCTCTCGCGGGGTATCGACCATTTTGTCTGTATCCCGTGTACGAGCGGCGGTACCAGGCTTAGTTCATACATTTAGAGAATTCGACGCATTAGAAATGTAAAAGAAAATTTTGTATGATTTCTTTTTTATTTTTCAAATAGACTGAAGATGATTATAATATAAAAATAAAGAAAATAAACGAAAAAAAAAACAAGTTAATGTGTTGTTAGTACCTTTTAGAGGTCAAGGAGGCGGGGCAGTGGTGAAAGGAAAAAGTAAGTATGAATAATTGAATAGAAGTGATCGAGTCTATTACATTGGTGTGATTCACAATGGACGGTTGCTATTTATTTTGAAATAAATTCAAATATTAAGTAACATATAAGCGATTCGTATATGCGACATCCACTGTATGTCTAAATCTAAACCGATACTATAAGTAGGTACACTGAATTCGGCCATATTTTGTGCAAGATATATGCCCATTTGACTCAGGAATGAATATACACTATATCCGCCGACCCTTTCCGGTACTTCCTATACAAAATAACCTATTTTTGGAAAATTAAAAATTACCCCAACTATTAGAAATTAAAATATTGTAAAAATGAGCAAATTCACTTTATTGTGAATAAATTCGAAAAGAATCAATCGAGTTTTGTGATCAATATCACATTTTGTTGCTATTACATGTGACTTTGTGATAAAGCAACAAATCCAAAAAATTTTTGACGTTTTCGACTTTTCATGATTTTTTAAAACAAAAAAAAAAAATATTGTCGAGTTGTCCGTTTAGAAGATATAGAAGAAATAATGATTTTGTAAAAAAGGTAAAAGAATGGGGCGGCCGATATAGTCCAAATTCATTTTAGTGTGAAATTTTCAATGAACTTTCAAAAAAGATATGAATGTAAAACTATGAGGGTCAATTCGGTCATTTGCATGGGAGCTACCAGACAAATGTTATGGTTTTTGAGGGGTTGTCTCTTATTATAAGGTTATTGAACTGACCAAATTTAAATGTCCTCCAGCTTTCCGTTTGGAAGTTATGGGAGAAATATTACACCCTGCTACAATTTTCAATTTTTTGTTTCACACGTGATGAAGACCATATATACGTGAAACTAGAGACCTTATGTAGTAAAACTCGCCAGAACGTCAGAATTTTTTTTAAAAGGACTTCAAAGTTTCAAAGGATGCACCACTTTTAAAAAATTAAATCAAATATTTCCACGAACCATATGATAATGATATGGGTATCAAATGAAAGGTAAGAATCT
Organism: Muscina levida; assembly: GCA_964034835.1. Classification (NCBI taxonomy): domain Eukaryota; kingdom Metazoa; phylum Arthropoda; class Insecta; order Diptera; family Muscidae; genus Muscina; species Muscina levida. The sequence continues at coordinate 9,283,364 of OZ035882.1, forward strand.
CAGCAATGCAAAAAAATAACAGAGTTTAATGGATCTAGACCAAAAATTTCAAAAAAGATTACTTTTCTAGACAACCATCTTGACTTTTTTCCCGACAATTTTGGAAATTTCAGTGATGAGCATAATAAGCGCTTTCATCAAGAAATCGAGGTGATTGAAAATCGATTTAGAGGAAAAAGTGCATGCCACATGATGGCAGAATATTGTTGGACAATATGTCGTGACACAGACGATCAACATAAGCGGCAAATTTAAAGTTTACATTTTAATTAATTTTTATTCAGTTTTTTTATATACATACCATTTTTTGAAAAAGGATTAATAATTTTTTCTTTTTTTACTAAACTAGTAAAGGTAGATAAATAAAATGTACATATAACTTCTTCAACATATATTTTTTTTTATATACAGTCTTCATCTAGTGTGAAAACCACTGTTGCACCGTGTTATTTTTACAAAAAAAGGTCATTTTGTATGGGAGGTACCAGAAGGGGAGGGGTTATTCAGCCCATTTACTATCTCATAATAATACTGGTAAATTGTCATAAAGATTAGTTAAGGTTTACTCGAGTTATCCTGCCCACCAGCCAAACTGACGGACATGGCTTAATCATCTTAAAATTTCATGAAACGAATTTGGTCGTAAGATACTTGGGGTGTAACACTTCTCCTAAAAATTATTACTTTTTAGAGTTTTAAAATTTTTGTAAATTTTTTATTGCAACAAAAAAAAAACAATTTTTTCTGGATTTTTTTTTTATTTTTTGCCTAAAAATTAGTTTCATAGCTTTAAAACTATTAATGGCATGAAAAACAATTGTATACATGATTTAATGATATTGTAAACCAAAATTTTTGGAAACTTACTTTAACAAAATCGGACAAGTTGTTTTTGAATTATGACAACATAAGTGAAGAAATGTCGAAAAATATAGACAGTTTTACTTAAAAATTATTTAAAAAAAAATGACCCATAGAATTGAAAAATTTTACCATTTTTGTACTTAGGTAGCCATTATATGTTAAATGTATTCAAGCGTTTTTTGCGTTGACCTGTGTTATCATTGGAAATGGTGTTTGAATTTTTCAAAATATTACCTCTGAAGAATGACAACACTCTCGTTTTCTTGGCACTGAAGACATTTATGAAAAAAACATTTCCGATAGGAGCGTGTTAACTACATATCATTAATTTTAACTCCTTGTAATTTATTAATGAGTCATTACTCAATATGATATACCTTCACTTAATTGCGAATATTATCGAATTTCTTCAACGATTTTCTTAGGAAAGGAATTTCTGTACTGTTTCATGTTGGTATATCATTACCAACATTTGTTGCATTAATCTTAAAAATAATGCATTTTTACCTTAGACACCGACTGTAGTTGATTTAATATAAAAGTGTGTCAATCAACATCGACCTTGCAACATATCTGAACTAAATAGCCTGTCTTACGTTTCCAATTCAAATGATTGATTTGAATTTTGTACAGTAATTTTCGAACGGGCAATTAGATCTTTCTCTTTCTTCTACTCTCGACACTGGAATTAATACCTTATATGCTAATAAATATAAAATAATTCAAAAAAAACTTAATAACCATCAGTATTTCATTGATATACAAATAAAAACTATTACAGGTTTTTTATTGTTAGCACATCTATAAATATATAATAATACTAAGAAGAATTCCTCTAATACATTTTTACAACACGTAACTTTCTACAATGACTATTGCAAATGTCAAATTTTATAATTTACTGCCACTTTAAAAGTCATTAAATGTGGCAATTGTGACGTTAACATTTCACTCGTACGCTTAGGCATAAATTTAAGTAAATAAATTTAATTTAAATAATTGAGAAATGGAAAAAATCTATATACATAATACGAAGATGGCAACACAAACCACAATAGTGATATAACTATTATAATAGAAAATATTTGTTGGTTAATATACATATAAGGGGGGTATAGATTTGAGGGATAAAAATAAAGGTTACACTTGTAACATAATTTACAAATTGTTATTATTATTAAACCATAAATTCACAATGGTGGAACGAAGTGCGTATGATTAATATAAACTACGCATAACATTTACATTACTCATACGTTGTACACACATGCATATATACTAGGGAATTACAAGGGGAAAAAAAAAACGGTTGGAGTATGTTAACCCGTGCAAATCCATCATCGATTTTTACGACCACCCTAATACATGCTTACATACTAGGGTTGGTTTAGTGCACGAGTTTTCGAATTCCATACGAACCACACTCTAATTTTGTGTGGTTGGGGAAAAAACCAGAAAGAAAGTTTCAGTCGGGAAACCCTCACCATCAGTAAAACATAGAATTTTCTAGTATGTTGACATTATTACTCGATTTCTGTAGTGGTACATTTGTATGGGAGATACCAGAATGTGCGTGGCTAAACTTCAAATTTTTTCCTCTAATTTTTCTAATAACACTATGTCACAAAATTTCAAAAGTTTCTGTATCCGGGACATTTAATAATACATTTTAATGTAAAATTTCACGCTGAATTCAAATCTGCTCTCAGATATGTGGAAAGTAGGACAGATTTTGAGATATGGTCAAATTTCCATTTTTAGTGTTTTGAAAAAAGGTAGGTCTACTAAAATGCCATTTTCTCTGGCTTTAATTCGCCGATTTTACTGAACTGTGACAAAATAAAAGATAATAAAATTATTTCTTAAAAAAACGATAGTTGATTGAAATCCAATCATTAATGACGAAGTTATGGCACTTCAAAGTTGGAATTTTGTAAAAATTTTAATAATTTTTTAAGTTTTCTCTGCCTTTAATTAAGTTTTTTTTCGTGTTTCCGTAATAATTGCTCCGGTTTCAGACTATGACATGATAGAATAATATGTTACAAAAATTTTTTGCCCTTGGTCATCAAAATCGGTTGAAAAATAAACGCTACATTCACAATTAAGTACAGATACCTCTTCTTGAGAGTAGTAGTAATTGTTGTTTTGCTTGTCCTCCGAAATATAACTCAAGTTTTTTGTTAAACAAGTTACATAGGAATATCAATAAAAATAAATTGGGTTTTTTCACCAAATGCTGCAAATGCTGAAGTATTTTTTATCCGATTTTGATGACCAAGGGCAAAAAATTTTTGTTACATATTATTCTATCATGTCATAGTCTGAAACCGGAGCAATTTTTACGGAAACACGAAAAAAAACTTAATTAAAGGCAGCGAATACTTAAAAAATCATTAAAATTTTTACAAAAATCCAACTTTGAAGTGCCATAACTTCTTCATTAATGATTGGATTTTAATCAACAATGGTTTTTTTTAAGAAATATTTTTATTACCTTTTATTTTCCCACAGTTCAGTAAAATCGGTGAATAAAAGCCAGAGAAAATAGCATTTTAGTAGACCTACCTTTTTTCAAAACACTAAAAATGGAAATTTGACCATATCTCAAAATCTGTTCTACTTTCCACAAATCTGAGAGCAGATTTGAATTCAGCGTGAAATTTTACATAAGGATCAACTATTTAGAAGCCGGGATCAAAAATTTGTTGCATTGTGTAACCGGTCGCGGACACCATTTCTCAAACAATTTTGATATAAAAAAAATATTTAAAAAAAAATTTTATGGAGCGATTTTTTTTTTAAAAATTTTTTTTGTGTCCGAAGTTACTCTTGGATTTTGACCTATATTTTATGTTATATATATATATGTTTTTCGTCTTGGTTCCTTAACATCAGTGGTAAGAGACGAATCCAATGGTGTGTTTTTTAAAACTCTTTGGGACCCTAGGGAGGCAAAAAAAGGTGCTATGGTGCTTTCTATGTGCGGGTACTCAAATGAAAGATATTTTTGAGACGAATGCAGTGCTTTCAATTTCAAGACTCTACGGATCTTACCGTTGTATTCGTCTGGAAAATATCTTTCATTTGAGTACCCCCACATAGGCGGTCATCATTTTATCCAAGGAGCACCTTTCTTGAACCCCCAATGGAGCCATGAGCCCCGGCTCCCATTTTGACATACCATTTTGATGTTAAGGAACCAAGACGAAGTGAATAGTATATTTTTGTTGTTGTTTGGCTCCCGCCCAATATTCTGCACTTCCGCCAAAGGCAAAAATTCAAGTATTTATAAAAACTGAATTTCTGTATGCCAACTATCTGAGGCCATTACTTTTTAACAAGTTCATAGATTCCCTTCTGCAATAATCAGTTTGTTTGTTGAGGTGATAGCTTTTCGCAGAAGGTTTCAAAAAAAATTTATCTCAAGTTTTCGATTTTTCCAGATTTTAAATCTAAAAAAGAGACGCTAATTTTCATGAAAAAACACAATTTTTCAAATGTATTCAGCCATTACGGCAAAATTATGCAATTTATTGAGTTTAAGTGACATAATTCTTGTTGGCCATTTGATTCCAATTAATTTGGTATCACATCTGGCCTGATTGCCATCTATAACTTGAAATATAGTTCAAAATCCAAAAGTAACTTCGGACACAAAAAAATTTTTCCAAAAAATTTTTTTTAAAAAACACCGCTCCATAATATTTTTTTTTAAATTTTTTTCTTAATCAGAATTTTGTCCATACATTTCGCTACCGCCCTACTGTTGATATTACCAAATGTTGTTTCAAATTTCAATTGATGAGTTTTGAATTTCAGTTGACGAATTTTCAATTTGAATTCGTGTCCTTTTCAATTGACAAGTTTTCAATTTTAATTATAGAATTTTGAATTTCAATTAATGCATTCTTAAAGTCAAATGGAATATTTGAATTTCAATTGGAAATTCAACTATTAATCTAAAATCAAAACATCAACTAAATTCAAATAAGACTTTACCAATACTTACAGAAAAATTACAAGTTTGAAAAACACGCTTACCTTCTTAACAAACATTTGGCAAACAATAATGCCCAATGACCACCAATCCACCGAGTGGGTATAGGGTTCGCCCCGCAAAATTTCCGGAGCTGTAAATAAAGCAAACAAAAAAAGAACTAATTTTACTTACCTGTAATAAAAATAATCGAAAATAAAAAACAAAATACTCATCCCATAGATTCTTGTACAATTCACATTTAACAAAATTAAATTTTTAAGTAAAACCAAAATTCACAATTTGATTTCGAATTGAAAATGAATTATACAATAATCTTGAAATAATCTTTGAACTATAACAAAATAAATAATAAAAACGTAAAATATATATTAATTTTATTGCCTTTCCCTTTGTATCGAAAATAAAAAAAACAGAAACATAGATGAAATTTGTTTTTAAAATTTTTTGATTTCATATTTTCATTGATTCATTTGTTGTTGATTTGTTAAATTATTTATACATATACAGATAATATTTACACAGCATTTGTTGATGTTACATTTGTTGGTTGGTTGGTTTCTTGGGGTTTGTATCTATCATTAATAAATTTTCATATTTGTTTATACTTAAACACTACTAATAAACACTAACTTATATTTAGAAAAAAAATCACGAAATATTTTGTATTTATTTATAACATTATCATCAGTGTTCTTTTTATACTCAGTAGATTTAAGTTGTATTTCTTTGTTTTGTTTTAACATTTTAAGCAAATCACATTGAAATTGTATTTTAATTTTAATTTTGTAATTATTATTATTTTATTATCTTATATATATATAAACTACATGTATATGGGTAGGTAGTATATATTTATAGGATTTTTTTTTTAAGTTATAACTTAAATTATGAAAATTTACATAAAATTAAAAAAGTAAAGTTACGAGAGATGGCTTCTTTCTTAGAGATATCGAAAGATAAGACCAAAGAAAACTAAAGCGATCACTCACTTACTATTATTATTGTATTCTAGGAAAAGTTTTAAGAGTAAAATTAAAAACAAGTTTAGATTTAAAAAATCTATGTAGATATACTAAATATATATATACGTAAAGTGGTGTCATATTGTTAGTTATTGGTATATTTAATTTTCGAGGAGCTTTACATTGCGTTTAATGTAAGTGTGTGGTTTGTGTTGTTTTAATAATATAAAATGAAATTTCAAGAGTTTCATGTTGTATTTCACTTTCTCGTGAAGTTGAACTAAAATTTTGTTTGTTCTACGGTTGTGTTATGTTGGGAGACATTTATGTTTGTTAAAACTGGCCAAACTGCTAAAAGCAATACAAGTTTACTTTATCGTAGAAATGAAATACAGATTTTGAAATAATTTGGTCAATCAAGTAAATTATTTTGTTTTCTTGATTAATATATTAATCAGTTTCAGTATCAATCATTTGGGTTAAACACAAATTGCAGGATTGATATTAGTATACAATAGGTCTGAAAAGCTGGCCCTTTTCGTATGTATAAGCAATGAACAAAATTTTGGCACTGAAACAAATCTTTATTTTGTTTTATATAGTCTCAACGGACTAAGCCAGGGTGTCAAGCCAAAGAAGACAATTTAAATTTATTTTGCTTGAAATAAGATAATCAATATGAGTCTGTGTGTTTTGTGTAGGCTTGTATACATTTCATCAAAAAAAAAAAACAATAACATGTTGGTTGCCATTCAATTTACTCTAGTGTACCATTAGTTAATTGAACATGAATTTTTGAAACATTTGAAAAAAATCGGAACTAAACAAAACCATTGCCTAATATAAATGTGTATCGTTGCGATATAGTTGATTAATATAAAAATCAATTAGAGAGTAATATATTTCAAATACATTTTAAGTTAATTACAACTCTCTCTCTCTCCCTCTTTCCGTTTTAGAAATTCTGTGTGGTAATTAAAATATTCATTTGTTTTTTGTTGTTGTTTATTTTTTTGCATCGAGTGTTTCAGTATCCAAAACAAATTGTTGTGTACTACTATTGAACTGAATACAAAAGTACACTTTAAAATATTAACTACTATCACTACATTTAGAATTATTTTTTTTTTATTGAACTGAATTTTATAGATTTTTCTTCTTTTGCTTTTTATTTCTTATATGTTTATTGTTTATTTTTTTATAAAGATGTATTTTTTGCAAATTTACTTTTATCACTTAAATTTCTAAAACATTTGAAATATGAATCACAATATATTTGTTGTTGTTGTTGTTGTTGGTATTCGTGTTGTTCTTGTAGTTGCGTTCGTGGGTAGGTGTAGGTGTTGTTGTTGTTGGGGGGTGTGTGTACTTTATTTGTAGTGTAATATTAAGTGATTAATATGTTAATCAACAAAAAAAATGATTTAATTAACAAATTATTTAGAAATTATAGCAAATATAAAAAAATATATTTTTTTTTCAAAGTAATTTTTTTGATTTGTTAAAAGTAAAAGAAGACATTAAATTTGGACATATCTTCAGCTTAAATATCTAACAAGACATTAGACATTTTGTTAAATACTTACAAAAATTTACAATTAATTTATAGTATTGTTATGTTGTTTAAAATAATAAGTCTAAATTTAGTTTACTATTTATTTCCATATTTTAATTAACACATTAATCACTTAATGTTATAAATAATTAAACTATATTTTTGTATCTTAATTGGTATAGCGCTTTTACTTATATACGTGTGTTTGCAGTTTTCCTTTTTAATAATAGTATTACCCATAAAACAAACTGGAAAAAAATCCTTCTCTTACTTATGTTCTACAATGGTAAGAATTTATATTATTTGGGTCTTGTTTTGATTTTGGTAAAAACAGGGATGTTTTAAGTATATATATATATATTGGTTTAAAAATTGTTTTTAGAAAAAATTCTTTATACGTCTGTCATTCAATGTTAATCGTTGTTGTTTTTTGTTTTGTTTTTGTTAAAAAGTCAATGTGATCACTTTAGCCAGATAGTTAAAAAGAGATGAAAAAAAACTAAAGAAATAACAAAAAATCAATATAGAGTAGATAGGCGATGTACTACAGAGCAATGGAAAAAACACAGAATTAATACAAAATAATTATGTGAAATTTCTAATAGATATGAATATTGATAGATTAAATTTTAAATATCAGAGAACAATTCAGTTAGATTCAAACGTCAATACACTTAAGGTATATATCAGTTGTTGTACAATTAAGAGATTTTGAGCATTTTACAAAATTTACATAACAAATGAATGGCGCAAAGCCAAATCAATCAATCAAAATCTACTTTTTTATTTATTTATTTATTTTAATTTTAATTTTTAATCACAAATCCATATTTTCTAAAAAAAAATTAAATTTCTCCAATAAAATTGTGGTAGTCGAAAAAAAGACAAGACCGGACTCGACGGTTTTACCATAATTCAGACACGAGGAATCGAACTGCATCATTGGTTTTTTGAGTAGACGGGAATAAACTTGATATCATCAAAAAAGCTCAAAAACACAAAGTGTATTAAAATCTCAAGCGGCCATAAATTTTAAATCATCAATAATTCTGAAACTTAAGAAGTGGAATTGGTCAGTTTACGCAGTATACCGACGATACGTTTCTTTACAAATTTGCACTGTGAATGATTTTGAACTCAGCTATGCCAAAAAGTTTTTAAATAACACAAGCACACAAAAAATTGTCATGGTTGAGTGATCAGACTACCCTTTCTTTTTATATTTTGAACCGCTGAATACGAATCGGAAATCAATTTTGTTCCAGAACGTCAGGATTTTTTCCTAACCTCAAAAACGCCAACGTTAGGGGTTTGTTCCTGAACAAAATTCCTGACGTGATTGGGAAAACATATTTCAGATTTGGTTTCAGCGATTTCAGAACAGGCACCTTAATAAACGTCTTTGTTATTATCAACCAATCAATTTAAGGGTCTAAAATCGGTTTAGCTGATTTCGGCTATATTCCTTTTATACTGATACTTATTATTTAATGAAAAGCATATATAGTTTTTTCCTTTTTCCATCAATTACAATTTTTTTTCTTGAATTTTCAGATTTGATTATCCAAATTCCCACTCTCTCCTGATCAATCACCCTTATTCCCGTTGTCGTCGTCGACATCGTCGTTGTTTTTATGTCAACATTACTTCGATTCAACATCGTCGTCACATCAATGCTATTTCGGTATTCTGTAACTACCATGAGACGAAATCGACTGGCCTCCCAACTTTTCTATTTTTTAGATATGAGAGCTACTTAAGTATTTATAAGGCGGCATTGAATTACGAGCTGGAAGAAATAGTTTCTATAATGAAAAGTGAACTCAGGAAATCTGTTTCAGTCATAATTAAGTTGTCAGCAGCATTGAGGTCCCTAGGACAGGAGTCTTACAACCTAAGTGTAAGTGCAGCCAGTAGTTGCAAGATTCTGTTCGAAACACTGAATGAATTAGAGAGGGCATTTGTCCACAGTGGATACAATTGAATATGACTTCAGATGAAGTAATTGGAGTTATTGACCGAAATCGTTACTACAACCGCAAAAGATTCTTTAGTATCTCTTAAAGGCGGTCCCAAAGAAGTAAGAATTAAGTTCTTCCAATTTTCTCACATTGCCCCTTAAAATTAGACGAAACTGTTTCTCTCAGAAGTCTTTGTACCAATGAGGGATTTTGTTTCTAAACCAGCCCCTATTTGGTACTCGGTATTTTCATTTTGGACGTCATTAAACAAAATCCTTTATAAAATTTACAAAAACTAAAATTATTCCTTCAAATTGTTTCAAGTCTTTACCAACAACTGTGGCGACAGATTCAGTGTCGTTTCGATTCAACGCCTTCGTCACATTTTCTTACAGAATTTGTGTCAATGGTCATCGATAGTTATCGAAAACGACTACGAGAATACCAGCATTACAGCATCGTCACAGCCGACGTCGTTTTGCGTCGACGACAACGGGAATAAGGGCGAATATTTGTTAAATAGAACTGTTATAAAAACTGAAAGTATTATTATGCAAGTACATTGGCAAACTCTTAGCTCTAATCTTCTATGATGGTGATAATCCCGTTTTACATTAAAATAATACGCCTCCTGTTTATGAAAAAAATCCCATGGATGGATATGGATAACAAATTTCATATTTGCAATTTTGTGAATGTACATCCCACCTAAAAAAAAAACTTCACTACTTTTCATGGATGACTTATACAGAAAGTTTTTAAAATCAGAAATTTTCTATGGATGCACTTTTTTCCTGATTACATTTTAAATTACATAAAAAATTCTCTCCAATCTCCATACAACTGTTCTGAACTGTAATTTAAATTACAAAAAGCAATCACATCTTCAGAATAAACTCAGACTTTCACTTCTGAAGCGCTTCAAATAAAAATATAAAACTTAAAACACATTTAATATCAAATTCATTGGCAAAAATAAATTCAAATTAGTATAAAACGTAAAGCAATAACTGAAATAAAACAAAAAGAGTTAAACAAAGAAAACTAACTATATGATAACTGGCAGTTTATACATTTATGTATGGTTTAAATTAAGAATAGTATTATTAATTGATTTGTTTTCACTACGACTACACAATGGTCCATTTCGTTTTGAAATCATAATGGTAATATAATAGTGTTTTTTTTAGGGAGAAGTATGTATGGTGGTTTTGTATTCTGTTCTTTAGACAACAAAACAAAAAACTAAAAAGCAAACGAATAACGGAGCAAACACCACTCCATCCATTTCTCCCTGCTAACTGTGCTGATACTCTTTTATAATGGTAACATACTTAAAAAACTAAACGATGGGTTTTTTTGTTTGCTTTGTTTGTTTTGTATTTGTTGTTTGTAACTCCTTCGCAACTTCGCTATAAGTAACTAAGGCTGTTTTTTGTTGTTGTAGTTTTTAGAAAAAATAAAAGTTAACTAGTATAGATACTAAATATGTATGCATATGATGTGGTGTGTTATCACGTTTCTTTTTCTTTCATTTTCAGATATTGTTTTTATTTTCAAAGTCGTTCCTTTGTTTTTTTTTTAATATAAAATGTTTGCTTGGTTTCTTTCAATTAACTTATTGAAGAATTCACTCATTTTACATTCAATTAGATGCAAATCACATTCAATCATTCATTCATTCATTGCCAAAAATAAATAAATCTTTAAATTATATCTAACCTAACTAAACTGAGATGAGACACAGTTTCTAGGAGTAAAAAAAGTAATTTTTTAAAATGTTCCTAGGCGTCTTTGGTGATGCTGGCGGCAGAAGCATATGAACATAAAGTCCCGAGCTAAAGCGTGCAAAAAACATACGAAGGGCATCTTCGGGCTATCTGAGGGATCATAATAAACAATCATGTGTTTCTTCTCGACAGCGAAGCCCTTGTGATCGTCGTCATAGGCATCAGCATCCGCATCTGCATCACCGGTGAACGCATCCTCTTGTTCCTCTCGTTTCATCTTGTAGAGCTTATAAACAACTTGAGACTTGTTAATACATTTTCTATCACGTAGACATTCCTCAATGTCTGTTGTTGAAGGTGTGTTGTTGTGTTGTGTACGATTAGACTGCTGCGTTAAAACTAACGGCTTTGCAACGCGTCACAATGCGAGCGTCTCCTTGATGATTTTCTTCATGGCATTGCCCATCGAGGGCGCCGCATAGTCCGATGTCGACGACACGAATTTAAAGAGATACGGCTGTACATCGGGATACGTTGTATCGAATATCAGATCCAGTTCACTCTGACTTGGCGTCTTAGGTACATAATCGTGTCTATTCATAATTTCGGTTATGTAGATCACCTTCTCGGTCAGCAGATCGGCGACATTCTCTCGGCACATCTGCCGCTCATCCTCATTGTCATGCTTAATCAAATCGAGGTGGATTGTCCACACCTCCCAGGGTATGCACTCGGCGGTGAAGGGCCAGCGTGACTTTTTCTTTTGGAAGAATTCTAGGCTGATTTGGCCGGAGCCACAACTTTCGTTGGAGCGCAGCTTCTCACTGAATACATTGATGGCTCTCTTGACAGTGCGTTGCAAGCTGTCCGAAGTACAGCAGACATAGGTGAAATCGATGAAATCACAATCGACATCGGTGTAGCCCACCGTACCAATTGAGTACTGGGCATCTCCGGTGTACATATATTTGCCAAGGCACCGATGGAATAGCACCGTATGAAAAATACTTGCCACAGCTTCGTCCACCTGACGACCCTCCATGGTCAAATCGAACACTTGTGAACGTGCATTCATTGTAATCACACAGTTGGAGTTACTTCTGTCAGACAATCTTAAGACAAAATTTGATTGGGTGTTCGGTATATCGAGACCGCTAGACTATTACTACTTTGTTTGGTGGTGTATAAATGATATTTCTATATAGTTGTATGTATATATATATTAACACGCATATACTAATTTCCTTTTGGTTGTAGTATTTACTAATCGCTTGTTATTGTTATTGATTTTGGTTGTGAGGAGGGGAAAATTGTATTCAAATCGTACCCATATATTGGAAAGTTCCGCATATAGTTTTTGTTGTTAGGCCAAATTTCAGCCACTTGCTGAGTCCAAAGTCGGTTAATTTTAGGTGATAATCAGCTGTTAGTAAAATGTTTTCTGGCTTGGCATCTCGATAGATAATGCCAGCGTTGTGTAGGAAGTCTAAGTGAAAAAAATACAAAAATACTGATGACATTTGTAAAATAAATAAAAAGTAAATACATACCTAGGGCCAAAGCTATTTCAGCTAAATAGACACGGATAAGATTTAAGGAGAATGTTGAGATTTTTGAGAAAAGTTCACCATTTGGTACGAACTCGGAAACTGAAAAGAGAAAATGTACGTTATGAAATGTTAAACAAGGGTGTGGACTGATAATGGTTATCTAAATATATAAAAAGATTCGGTGACTGACTGATCACTCCCCATCCCAAACAGCTAAAGTTAGAACCTTGAAATTTGGAATGTAGGTTCATTTTCATTTTATGACGTAGGCGCGCACTAAGATGGAATTTTAGGAAATTCGGACTGCAAGGGTGTAAAAAGGGTGTGGCACATCCCCATACAGCTCGAAATTTAAAATGTCTGTATCTCATAAAACAATAAAGGTATGAAGTCGAGATTTGGTGCTTATGTTGGTCGTACAAGAGCAATTACCTTTTTGTGGAAAGTGGGCGGTGCCACGCCCTTTAAAATAAATCATTTTATCGGCCAAATAAATGAACAGATTGCAATGAAATTTTCACACTGGCGTACAGTCCATAGGGCCTCTATCATAGGCTATATGAAAATATAATTAGACAAAGGGGCGTGGCACCGCCCCTAATACTAAAATTAGAATCGGCTATATCTCACGAGCCATTAGGGGTATGAATATGATATTTGCTACATATCGCTCATTTGCAGCAAGACCGGCAAAATTCAAAAAACATGATTTTTGAGTTAACGATTTAGAATTGTTCATTCCAGCAAACTCTATGTTGTGTAAAAAATTCATATTAATATCTTTTATACACTCCGCATGAGAACTATTTGAATTCATCCATTTCGTACAAGTTGGGTGTAAATTGAAAACTTTAAACGCGTTTATCTCGGAATCGATTTTATTGAGTTATGCCGGTCTTGCAGCAAATGAGCGATAAGTTACTGGTACAAGGGGGATTAAGTTTTGCTGGAAAATGGTCGGTTCCAGGCCTCTTTTGAATAAATCTTTGTATCCGTCTTTATAATAAACCGATTGTAATTTGTTTCACAATTTCTATCATACTGACTGACTGATCACTCCCAGCCCTTCCGTGCCGTATGTGAGGAGAAAAAAGGCCAATAAAGGGAAAAAGTGGTACTATCGCCCACAAACATCGGCTATAGGCAAAATTCCGAAATCATAAATACATATATTTAGTTCTAATAAGGTCGAATAAAGGAATATACGGCTAAGAGTATAATAGCGAGAATTGGGGAGAATATTTATTTTATGGATCAGTTATGCGATCTGGAGGTATTTTTCGAATTTGGTATTTCTAGAGGTAAGAAGGCCGAGAAATGGATAAAAATTGGTACTGTTGCCCAAACCAGTTGGCTATTAGTAGAATCGCGAAAAATGGGATTTGGAAAATTTTTTGTTAGTAGCGGCGGAGCAACGCGAGTCGGGAAAGCTAGTTGAATATATAAAAATATATTTTGATATGTTTATGACTAATTTTTGAAGACAGCATATCTGAAAACCTAACTATTGCTTGCCGAAAATCGCTATTAGCTTTTAAAATCCTATCCCTGAGTAAGAAAAATAAATATGAAGGTCTCATGATTACTCAAAAAACTAATTGATTCCTCTCGTCCAAAATAGAGACAAACCGTCATGGGTCGTCTTTTAAAATTGTTGAAAAAAATAACTATTTAAGATTTATGATCTCTAATTTTCAGTTAAAAAAAAAAAAACAAAAAGATTACAAAAAGATTTACGAAACAGATATAAATGGCTCAAAACACTAATAGATTAACTCTACTAATTGTTTTTTTTTATTTTAAATTCATATCAATGGCAGACTCCATATTTTTTCTATTAAAAATATAAAATTTAACGCTACTGAACATTGAAGAAAACCCGATCGCAGAAAATTGGTAAGATTATTAATTAAACACTTTTAATCAACTTCAAAACGTAATCACTAATATTAAAATCTAAGGCTAACAAAGTAACATTTTAAAAATAAACTATTTGTAGTTCAAAAATTGGTGTAATATTTGTTATTAATTACAAACCTTTTTAGGTAATAAACAGCAGCACAAATATAGCTAACAAAATTATAAAAAAAAATGCAATTGCAAATTTTCAAACTTGAAGTTATGCGTAGAAGCGACTAATGACACGACCTTACGTTTCAAAAGAACTGTAAAACTGAAAACAAATGTTACACCAAAAGAGTGCAAATGATACATTTTTAAGTAAAACCTAACAAAACATCTAAATCTATGTAAAGAAGTACCTGCGAAAGGTTTTGCACAAGTGTTGGTAGGAAGTACTAAAATAACACCACATATACAACGAGAGGCTACCTACTTGATGTTAAGCCTATTGTTATTCTAACTAGGTAGTAAAAGGAAATATCCTTTTAGAGAAAAACAATATACCTGCACGATGGACACAAAAACAAAAGTACAAGAAAAATGAGAGTACATACTAAAGAAATGTTAATGCCGGTGAACTTATAAACGTAGTGCTGGCTGGACATTGGGTTAACAAATGCGTACCTAAATCTACGTCTTGGTAAATAAAACAATATGAGTATTTACTACAGCTGACAGTGATTAAAAATAACGTATTCTAAAGTGGTAAAGAACACTGAAAACAAAAACAAAAAAATAAGTGTACATACTAAGAAGTTTAAACGCCGGTAAAACAATTAACGCCGTGATGTCTACACATTCGTCTCACAAATAGGTACCTAAGTATATGTCTATGTAGATAATAGTAACACGAGTATTTACTACAGCTGATAGTGATTTTAAGACAATTCATTCCAAAGTTGCATAGAATTTGCTAGCAACGTAATTCAAAAACAAACGCAATAATAGACATTGTTAAAAACTTTTGTTTGAATTCATCTACTTAATTAAAATATCTTTCTTCCAGATTCAACAATTAATTAATTTATCTACACTTATTATTTAATTACAACTAAATTTAATACTTACGTATATGCAAATTATAACGATTTTGCCATAAATCAATTTGTTTCACTATAAACGGATGATGACCGCACAATTTCTGGATATCAGCTTCGTCTTTAATTTGTTGTACACTATTTTCCGAGATGATCTAAAAACAAAAAGACAACACCAACATTAATAATCAGCTAGTTGTTGTTGTTCTTTCAGAAAAACAGAAAACGGGCAATAAAATTTACTTTAGATTTCTTGAGAACTTTTAAAGCATAAACCGGAGTAGTTGTAACAGATAGATTATCAGCAATTAAATGTGCTGTCTGTTGTCGTTGTTCCTGCTGGTGCTGCTGCTGTGGTTCGTGTTGTTTTATTAAGTTCTTATCGATGACTCTAAAGACAACACCAAATGCACCCTTAGCTACCAAACGATCAATATGGAATTCCCCGTTGCGACTTGACTCTTTAAAGTGTGAACTGAAAATGGCATTTGTTAGAGGTCTATGCCATTGTGTTTTAGAACGGCGTTGATATTGTAAAGTACTAAAACTGCAAAGAATAATAAGATTGTTACAAGATTATGATGATGGGGGCAAATCTGATGAAATATATACACACCTTTTACGTGAAGATTTTTGACGTTGTTTATAGGAATTACGTCCGGAATATGATAGATTCCAGTTTAAGCTGCCCAGACTCCAAAACGAAGAGGCCTAAAATGACAAGAGAAAAAAAAACGGAAACCAAATCGATTATAGTTTGTTATCAATTGTTATTGTTAAACGGCATTAGAAGTGTGTAAACAATAAATATTATGAATTGTAGAAAAACGTAAACGTAGTAAATATTGTAATAACTTTTGTGTGCTTTGTTTCGAAACACACATCATCACCAATGTTAGAGAACGTCATCAGTGATTATCAATTCGCATTAAACCGTTCGGTGTTTTCTTGTTGTATGCACTTGATTACGTGCAAACGGACATGACTCAGTCAGTCAGACGTTGGCTATGGTGTTTTGTGGTCAGTCAGCAGGTTTTTTTTCTTTGCATTGTCTTTTCAGGAGATGATTTGATCGGCGGTTCTTTTTTTTTTTGTTGATTAATTGTTATGCATATATATTTTATTTATAAAAAAAAAACAAAAAGTGGCGGTCCTACTGTGTTACTATGTGTGTGAGATTATATGTAAATATGTATTGCACAAAACACACAGATTAACCAAAATGTTATTATGTATTGTTGTGCCGGAACATTAAATGTTTGTAGAGTAAACCATTTAAGGATATCGGGACGTTAGTCTTTAGAGCTATCTTCGTGAGCAATGGTTTCGTCTATGGATAGACGAAGGACATTGACCATATGAATCGATTTCGTTCTACTTCCGCTACTCTTCGTAGGTTCGAGTAAATAAAATGTCTCTAAGAAATAATTAATTTGCGCCTGAAAGTATGCAATGTGTTTAAGATAGCATCTATTTTATGTTGATGTCTTGTGCGTAAGTTGTTCGATTCAAATTTTCGTTTGTTCTGTATCTAACAGAGCCCTGCACAAGTGATTCTGATAAAATTAATTCAGCATGACAATAACATATAAGAAAATTAAATTTTATAGTTTGGAACTATGTAGTTTAGTTCCGTAGCAGTTAAGAATTTTATACTTTTGAGCTGGTTCGTTTCTGAACTAGACTAACGAGTCCCTTTATATATTTTTCAAAATAGCCGACTTTAACTACCTCGTCGTAGTATATATTTCTAATGTTTAATGAATAAAACTTACAATATTTACATTGAGCCGATACAACTAGTCTATAGCCTTTTAATTAATTAAGAAATTATTTTAATATTAACCAAAAAATCACACAATTAATTCGCAGCACTATTAAATATTTCTTATGTTTCTCCCAATTCACACTTCACTTCTATTGAATTTCACTAAATTGAATAATCAAATCAGTCATAAATTTGAAACCTTCAATCGTATCGCATGCGGTAAATGAAATGCAACGTAATAGAATATCAAAATTCGCTTGTTATTGTTTATGCCAAACACACCACACGACTCAACAATGTTCTACAATCTCGTCCGTCTGCTGTTGATCGGGGTGATCAATGAGAGGATATCGATTGGCGACGACGACGACGGCGGCGGCGACAACCCGATGAATAGATGCCATCCAGAGGCGTTAGACCAAACTGAGGCGTCAATTTCATTGGAACGTGTGCTGTGAATTTGTATGGTGTAGTGTGACGACGACAGACAACACATGTCTGCACGCTTTTTCGCTAGTGCTGTTTGTATTACGGCTGTGTTGAGAATGTGTAAAACGTGTTCGAGAATTGAAATGAATTGGGATATTTGAAATAATAATAACAAAAGCAACGACCACAAGCAAATAGCTCGAACACGAAATAAAACCACATATGATGACGATGGAACGAACCCACGATGACAATGTGAAAAATAAAAAATATAAAAATAAAAACAATATTAAATATCGCTCACTCTCTTTGTTTCCACATGATTCCGACAAATAAGGAAACAAACGCAGACCACGCAAAAACCACACTCTTCAAATATGAGCACATTTTGTCAGGGTTCGCATTTCGATAAACCCTTGTGGTTAAAAATAATGTTAGGTTTGGCGAGACTGTCAACTGGGCTCTAAAAGATAAAAAGTTCGATGGCCAGGCTTATATCGAGGGATAACTTAAAATGTTTGTGCTAGTTAATAAAAATTCTGTTCACTGAGACTTTATCATTAGTACTTATTTGGTACCGTAAAAGACCCTTTCGGTACCCCAATACAAAATGATCATTCTTCTCTTCTTAATTTCGTTCACTCACAGTAGAGCATAGGGCCTCAACGCAGTTTCGTCAATCTTTTCTGCGTCGTGTGATTAACTTTAGATGGGTGAAATTGCATCCCATTCGTTTCATGTATTCTTCAATAGTTCGTCGCTATGTTTGTTTTGGTTTTCCACGTCGCCTGCTACCTTGCGGGTTCCACTCTAAGGCTTGTTCATAGATTTCTGTTGATGGCTTCCGCAAGGTATGTCCAATCCAGTTCCAACGTCTATTCTGGATTTCGTATTGTATGGGAACTTGGAAGCATTCCTAAAGAAATTGTTTATTGGATATGGTATTTGGCTAACAGATCTTCAAGATTTTTTTTGATGAAGGTTTGAAGTTTCTTCATAAGCGCATTCGTTATAAGTCAGGAGTCACATCCATATAGGAGCAACGATTTTATGTTGGAATTTAAGATATGTAGTTTCGTATTGGTATAGATCGAAGAGGATCCACAACTGTGCAAAGGAACTTTGAGCAATATTGTACTAAGAATTTCGTTTGCTTCTCCCCCATCTGAAGAAGTTACACTTCCAAAGTAGGTGAATGAGTTAACATTCTCAATGGCTTCATTTCCAGCTGTAAAAGTTTCGGCAGTGTTGATCGCTTTCATTTTCAGTCGTTTGGTTTTCGATGAATTAAGCTTCAGTCCAGAACTTCTACTCTCAGAGATAAGGGCGTTGATTTTATCTTGTTTATTGGTGTGTGTTGTTGATATTAGACTCATGTCATCTGCGTATGCCAGATCTTCTATTTGGTTTTGCAGGTTTCATGTGATACCAGGATTTTTTTCCGTCGATTGCTCGTGTTAAAACGTCGTCCAATACTATGAGGAATAAAATAGGTGACGTAAGACAGTCTTGTCGTACTCCAGAGATGGTATTGAAGTCCCCTGATAACTGAGCCTTGATAAGTCTTATAAATTTAGGTGCAATCCCTCGCTGTGCCGAAGCATACCATATACAGTTTCTGTTAATCCTGTCGAATGCTGTGCTATAATCGACGAATAGGAGTTGAAGGGTTGTCCTGAATTCCACAGACTTAAAGAAAAAACTTAATTCCTCTTAACTCCCCATAAATGAGGTATGCGCGTGTTCTAACCAATATGCCGGTCCCCCGAATTCTACAGACTGTTCTACTATTATTTGCAACATATTAACGTGGTCGACACAAGAACGGTTGGGTCGCAAACCAGCCTGTTGTCTGCGAATGGTTGAGTCCAGTTTCTCGTTTACACGGTTAAGGAGAATCATTATAAGGACCTTTGATGGGATCAGCATAATACCTCTGTTGTTTTGGCATAGTCTTAGATCGCCTCCAACCATTATCCTGGTAACCTTTCTGTATCTCACATTTTCTTAAACAGAGGTTGTAGGAGATTGCTGGTAGTATTGGGAAAGGCTTTTATCATTTCTGCTGATATGGTATCAATATTCGGGGATTTGTTGTTCTTCATTGACACTATTAATTTTATAATTTCATCATGATGCGGCGGTTGTGAATTTAGTGTCGTATTTCGAGTGATTCTGGTATCCTCTTCCGGAGCCACTTGCGTTGGCGGCGTTGGCAGTGCCGTATTGTTTAAAATCTCCGAGAAATGTTCTTTGAATCGCTCTACTTGATCTGCAATAGATTTCAAGATGTTTCCATTCTTATCCCGGATAGGTCGGGAGTGACATGGCTTTTTCCCACACATTCACTTGGTTATATCATATACATTTTTCATGTTCTTGTTTTCAGCGGCTGTTTCCGTCCTTTCCTCAAGGTTATCTAACCATTTAGACTTATCCCTTCTGCACAAAATGTTAGCCTTTCTGTTATGATTGCTTACCAAGTCATCGTAGTGCTTGGAAGATTGAATTTTTCTAGTTTTTTACTTGACTGAATTTCCATTATTTTTTGCTTTTCTGCGTTCTTTGATGATCGTACACGTTTCGACACTCATCCATTCTTCTCACTCATCATTCTCGCTGGCATTTAGAATTGTGGATTTGAAATTTAACCACAAGGACTTAACTCCTTGACCATTGGATTGTTGTTGACGATATTGATTTGGAGGAGTCAGTTCTTTTATGAATGACAACTTGTTCTGCGACGATACGAGTTTGTTTAGGTTCATGATCATACGCCAAGGTATACAGTAAACTACGGATAAGTGCACATCGCATAAATGCAAAAACCGCATAAGTGCACTGGAACTTGAAGCCATTAGCCTTTTTTATACGTTTACATACAAAAATACACGGATAAGTGCAACACGCATAAATGCAAAAACCGGATAAATGCACAACTTTTGCTAACCTGAAAGTACTTTTTAGTACAACTTTGCATGCATAAATGCAAATCTCTCATACTACATAAATGTAGATTATGATTTAGAGAAACTGGAGACAAAAATATATAAGATTGGAACAGAAAACACGGTTCATAAAAAGATTTCAGACTTTTTCAGCACATGTGGTTTAGGTGAATCGAATTGAGTGCAATTTAATATGTATTTCGCAAAAAACAATGGTGCAAAATATGATTGCAATGATTCATTAACAGTTCTTATTTTGGCACAGAACTGAATATTTTTAATTTTTTTGTATGAAATGATTTTTATAAGTTTTTATTAAAAACCTGTTATGAAATGTAAACCAAATATAAATAAAAACATTAAACAGCTTTATATTTTAACTAGAAGGCCCTACATTGCTTCGCTAATGCATATATGGGCGTAAAAGTGGGCGTGGTCGAAAAAAGTACCCTATAAATAATGCCAGAGTCCTAGTTAAATACCAAACCTCGGTCCAGAGGTTTGGTCTCCTATAAGGCACAAACAAACAAACAAATAAATAAACAAACAAACACACATTCCATTTTATATACAAGGTGGCGCAAAAGTAATCCTATACATTTTGCAATTGGCCCCTAATGTCAGTTCTGTTTTGACATTTGTGTAGTAAACACATGCGAAATACACGTTAATAAACAATGTTACGCTACACTGCTCCAGAACGCGGAATATTGCTGACTATTTATTTGACCAATAATCGGTCGGTGACTTTGGCACAACGTGAATTTCGTCGCAGATTTCCTGGCCGTCCAACGCCTACTGGTGAAACACTGCGACGTTTAGCCGCTCGCCTCGAAGAAACTGGCACAACACGAGATGCTGCCAGGCGTGGCAGAACCCGGAATAGCCGTTCTGCAGAGAATTTTGCTGCTGTAGCCGAGGATGTCATGGAAGCGCCGTCGACATCGACCAGACGACGTGCCACGCAAATGGGTATCAGTCGACGGTCTTTACAGCGGTCTTTTTTGGTACAAGATTTGAAGATGTTTCCGTACAAAGTCCAGATGGTGCATCAGCTGTTAGCTGCTGACCGCCAATCGCGTCTAACATACGCTCAAGCCATCCTTAATCACCACCTAGAGGAAGATGATTTTTCATCAAAAATAATCATGAGTGATGAGGCCCATTTCCATCTTAGCGGGTACGTAAATAAGCAAAATTTACGTTTCTGGGGCACTGAAAATTCGAGTGTAACCCACGAAGAGCCATTACACCCGCTCAAAGTCACTGTATGGTGTGCTGTTTTCGCTGGAGACGTCGCGGGCCAAACGGTAACTGTGAATGGTGAGCGCTACAGAGCAATGATCAACGACTTCTTTTTGCCGCAACTTGATGAATTGGGATTGGAAAACATGTGGTTCCAACAGGACGGTGCAACGGCACACACTGCACTAGCTACAACCGATATGCTGAAGGATGCATTTCCCGGGCGCCTTATCTCCCGTTTTGGCGATTTGCACTGGCCAGCAAGATCGACTGATTTGACCGCTTCAGACTTCTTTTTATGGGGCTTTTTGGTGTCGCGGGTTTATGTCAACAAGCCTCAGACTGTTGCAGCTCTTAAAGACAATATCCGTCAAGAATGTGAGGACCTATCGCCGGAAGTTTTGGCCAAAGTGATGGAAAATGCCATAAAAAGGGCTCAAATGTCAATCAACTGTGGCGGCGGCCATTTACATGACACCATATTCTCGACTTGATGTAAAAAAAATTAAAAGTCCAAATAAAAATAATCCACAAGAGGAATCAAAGTTTTTCATTTTTTTTTTAAATTACAGCCAAAAAACATCGGAAGTTTACTTTTGCGCCACCTTGTAGAACTACTGAAGTCACTGGTTTCTTGAAATGTATATTAATAGCATCAATGTCTTTACCGCTTTTATTGTTACAACAGGGGGATACTTAAGGATTATCTACATCACTGGCAGAAATTTCTGATACACCATATTTTGAAAGAACTCTACATTACTGGCACATTCTATTGGTGCTTACTGACTTAGTTATAAAAATGTGATCAGATGTTTTTCAAGTGCTTTATTGTTTTAAAAAATACAATTAATTGATCACAAAGTAGTATTTTTTGTACCAAAAAGTACATTTATTATACCAATTATTGTAACAAAACTATCTTTATTGTACCAAATAGTATATAGATTATTTTCTTAAAGTTCCGTCCAAACTGAACTGAATCTAATGTTTGTATAAATGCAATAATCGTGCACTTATGCAATGTTTGTTTATATGCAATAGTTGTTCACTTATACGAGTGTTGTATAAATGCAAAAACCGCATAAGTGCACAAAAAGTCGCGCAAAACCCGATGTGCACTTATCCGTAGTCTACTGTAGTATTGGAGAATTTACTAGCACTTCGTAATTTGTAACCTTTTCTACTGCTTTATTACATTCTGTAAACATCTGGCCATACGACTGAAAGTCATGTCTCTAACTATTTACGCTCCACAAGGAGGAAGAAATAATACCTAAGTAATTCCACTTAAATTGACAAATTGCAATAAATAAGAGTTAAGCCATATCTACCAGCATTTTGGAGAAAGGATTTTATCACTAAGTTCACTCGGTGCAATAGCAGCCAATGGATATTCAGTGTCGTGGCGTCATTCAGCGCAGCACAACATGCTTTCTGCATACGCAACAGAGGCAGCCATTCTACGACTATACCGCCAGAAAAATTTTATACAGAGGCAACATTAATGAGCTAAACACGAACCCTGACATTAAGCTACATTTAGCTTTCTTGTTGAATTAGTTAGCAGAGCAAAACAAAACAAAGAGAAAAACACAACTGCGTCTAATAGAAACAAACAAAATAAAACTATATAATAGCGACAATAAAAAAACAACAGCACTCAGACATTAATGAATTGAATGATAACGCGATACGTTGATACGGCGGCCACCGCTGTCAACTAATCGCATAGTGATGTCGTCTCAAAGGTACGAGACGACAACAATATTACGTTGTTGTATAGCTTGGCAAATTTGTTAAATCAGCAAAACAAAACAAAAATACACAACAACAATAGAAACATAACAGCAGTTTGTCTGATGAAACAATCATGAGATATCTTATCATATTAACAATAGCAAAAATGAGCATAAAACTTAGTTAGACATATGAAAGACCCTAAAGATTCAGCGCAGACAAGCACAGAAAGAGCAAGAGTGAAAGTCAAAATGCAGAGCGGTTAGTAAATAAACAAATTTCAAGGTGTTCAAGTGAAGCTATCTACATAATTTCCATAAATCATTGGGATAAAATGTCCGAAATTGTGTTATTTTATCGATGGAGTAATCATCAATAGAAAATCTAGTTAACCGACTTCTGTTGATTAAAATTTATATATAAACAAAAATTTGAAAATAAATAACATTGGAAAATAAAGAATTTTGTAATTAATGATGTTTTCCTCTCGTAACTTTTGTTACTGCGTTACTCGGATGAGGTTTTTTATGTTTACCACAAAATTTTACGGGTGTTTATTCTATTAACTCGTATCGTGTGATAATCACCTCCCCTGCTTTTGTGTGCTGCCAAAAACGTGTTGATTTTGCACTTTATTATAACAATCAATTTCAGTGATATTTCTCGTTCAAGAATAGTGCCCTCTCTCTTGCTTTGTCATTATTTATTGGTCTGTCTGTCTGTCTGTTTATTTAAAAAGAACAACACACAGTGTCTGTTTTTGCAGTTTCATTACTACAATATTTACAAGGCCATTCCATACATTTAACAACAACAGTGACGAACGAGTGAAATGTACGAGGTATACAATTTGTATTCGTGCTATGGTTCTTCCTAATTTCTATGGTTTCACAATTGCCATGGCCCTAAACCAAGCAAGGCAATGTGTGCTTGCCGCAATTATTATTCTAAAAACCAAATTTGTGTTTATTTTTCCAATTTCTTATTTCGTAGTGCGTAATAAATGCCAAAACAAGAAAGAAACGTTAATAGCGATGGCGATATACGCACATTTCACAAGCGGCGTATAAGGAATTTTTGGAAAGAATTTACGGCACGTGTTGGCATATTTTTTTGTAGAGAAGCGTAGTACATGTTGTCTAAAGAATTTTAAAAGGGCTCAATTACTGTTTATATCATAATTGGACTTTTGACACAAATTTAGCACATGATGATTAACATAGGCATTAAACTATCAGCGAGAGAATAAGTAAAAGCAAAAGCTATGTATTGTATTTTAATTAATATACACAAAAACTAGACAGACAAATTAGTTCCAAAAAATTATAGCGTCAATGCCCCCGCCAGTTCAATGAACTTGTGAGACTAGCAAACATTTTAATAAGTTTTTATTACATATAGCCATATACGTATGATCATTTCCACAGAAAGGTTGAATGGTGCCAAAAATGTAAATGTCAATATGCAATTTATTTCATTATTTTACTATGTAAGAAATTCAAATATGGTAGCATTTCAAATAATCACACCCATAATAACTAACTAATTCCATTGTTTATAACTCAAATCGGCAATTCATTTTCAGCTTAATAGGAAAATCCCTTTTCGCTAAGGTCTCAAGTGTTTAACATTAGTTTGCTACAAGTGCAAGCTACTAAAATTGTTTAGTAATGCACATGAAGTGCCAGACAGAATTAGAACGACCAAAGGTGAACGCTAATCAAAGCTCAGGAAGACAATATTCATTTGTCAACGAGTGACACATAAAAAAACTACGCATTAAGAATCGCATATAATTGTGCTAACACCCTCTCTCTCACATTTTGTGCTATACACTATCATAGTCTCCGCATGCCGCCCGTCCACCATTGGTACATGTGATGACGTTGTTTCCCACAATTCAACGCAAATTTAACCAGTTTTGTGTTTTGATTCTATTCTTATGCCAAAGTTATAAAAAGTTTCTTGACTTGAGCATATGAGGTCTGCCACCCCCTATTTTACTATTGTTGTTGTTCAATACTTTTACATACATAGTATTTTATTTTTATACTAAGTATAGCAAGAAAGTCAAACCACCATATTGTTGAGCTTTTGGTGTGTGAGGTCATGCACTCACTGGCCAGTCTCCCACACTTTGAATTATTAATACATTTAATTTAGTGGTGGTTTTTTATTGTAATTGAGGGCAATAGTAGTCTAAATTGTTGGCCATTTGTCACAATGTTTTTCTGGGTGGGCGCAAAAAAAACGAGAAACTTGTGGGACTTGTTGAAGTAACGAATATCACTAGATGACATACTGATATATGTGAACATTTCTTTTTAATCATATCTGTAAGGGGAATATACAAAGTAAAATTAGCTCAGACAGTCAATTTCAATTTCAATTTCGCCCCTTTTCAAATTATTGTTACAACGGCCAAAAAATGGACCGATTGCAATGAAATGTTTACTTCGTGGTACTGTCCGTAGGGTCTCTACCCACATAAAGTAAAAGATTGAAGTTTTCGATTTTTAAAAAAAAATACTCTATGTGACAGTCATTTGATACTTGGGGAGTGACCTAGTGCATGTTTTAGGTCTGGTCGAGTACAATATGGCCCTGTGTACCAAAGGTTAATAACACCCTCAAAACCAGTCATTTATTAACCGAGTTTTAATTTCTCTACGGGTTTGGAGAGAAGAGACTTAGACCTTTCCAACGATATACACATTTATATAAATAACTTGTCTCATACATATGTCTATTTTTGCCTCGAAAATTAGCCACAATTTATTAAGACACTCTAATGTTTATTATACGTTTCAGAAAGTTAATTTTGTCGTGTGCAAAACGCATATTTGTTTGTAAAAATTGATGAACAAATGGATAAGTTATTCATGTATTTCGAGAAACGCTATTTTCATATCCCATACTAAAATCTAGCAAGCCATTGTACTCTCGTATGTAGAACAAACTTTGTACATCGCTAATTGACGCCATGTATTTCCGGAACCCTTTCGACCCAATACGTCGTGTCTCCTTGTCGTGACGACCAAAAGTCCGTTTGAATTTGAATCGGTAGCTGTTTTAAGGAGACACGACGTATTGGGTCGAAAAAAAAAAAACTTAATTTCCCTTTGCACCCCATGAATGAGGTATGGGATAGCTTCTCGCGTTGTTGTGAATTAACACGCTTTCTATTTTTAGATTCACAACTAACGGCACCTACTTATTTATCGACGAATGCGAACGTCACTGTTTTGAGAAGCTCTTACTAGACACGACGATTGAATCGACGCTTAATACTGCGAAGTTGTTGTCAAACAACATTCGAGGGGAGCCGACAATGAAAGAAAATTTTATTTCTTTTTTTCTTTTTTTTTAAGATGACTGGAGCCAGGTTTGAACCTGCGATCTCCCGCATGGTAGTCGCGTGTTCTAACCACTATGCCACGGCCGGTCCCTTTCTTTATAGCGAAGTAAATATCCAGTCCCTTGGAATTCGTTATAGAGAGTTTCGACTGTAATTAGATCTGATTGTTTAATCTCAGAAGTTTTTGTATCTTATTATATCTATACAGATCCAATTCTAACTGGCATTTATAATAGTATCAAATAAGATACAATTAGATTTAATTTTATCCGAAATTTCATTCAAATATAATCTAGTCTAATCGTATTTAAATGTTGCAGATATGATCAAATTCTATCCAATATTTTAGTGGATCTATTCTGTTACAATGAGATCTTATAAGTTATTGTAAGATATAGGAGCAGATATGGCATATGTATCTAACATCTAATAAGTTCCAATTATATTAGTTCTTATCTTATTCCGTTTAAGTTATCATATTTATGCATCATCCAAATATTCACTTTCTTCCGATTGATGACTTCCCATTTGGTACTTGTTGGAATGAACAAAGGTTAATCGTCACAAAATGTTTTGCTTTATTTATAAATATGTAAATAAATATTTTATAGAATTTTTGCAAATAATTGCAAAACAAATATTTATAAATACATGCATACGAATGTAGCATGCTGTGATATTGAGTGCATTTTAACAAAACAAAGACATTTGTACTTTGCACAATATTCATATTCATTAAAGAAAATTTGCATAAACAAAAGCAAGAAATAAACAAAACAATATGACAATAAAATTGCGAATGAAAGCTAAAACAAAAAAAGATTAGATATTTTACGAAAAGCAAAACAATTTTAATTTGAAACGTCAACAATGCGACGAAAATACTTTTTCTAACATTGCGAATATGACGCATAATTTAGAATAATAAATGAAACTATTGTCGACTTATGCACGTAGCTGCTATAGCTGCACGATATCGCGATAAGCTCATTTTTAATTGATTCATTTGAAATAGATGTTGCATATACTACATACAAATTATAGGAACATTCTTCAACTAGGACGTTGTTTCAATTTTAAAACTAACAAAAAAAACCAAAAATTTTATGAAATTTAAAAAAACCGTTAATATTTAAATTTATTTAAAAAATGCCAATCATAATTTCTAATGCAAGTAGTATAGCATTGAATGAATTGCCGCCGCTACTACACAGCCTAAAAGCATTTCTCATACCAAAAATTCTTAACAAAAAACAACAAATCTGCACAAAAAAAAGAGTATTTTCTCTTTCATTCATTGAACCGATAACAAAACCAAACAAGTAATGGAAACAAACAAACAGAGAAAATCCCAAAACACAGTACAAATTAAACAAAGCACAAATGCCATAACCTAGGGGTAGAGAGGTGTTCCAAAAGGATGAATGGGCTAGATAAAGTAAAGCCATACACTCGCGCGCACTCACACAAACGCACGGGGCCAACAAAGTAACAGCGAGAGGAAGTTAAAGTTATCGAAGCCAATAAACTCTTAACGTTTTCTTTGACTACGTCGCACTCGAACAACCCAACACCCCACGAAGCAGCACCTAGAGCTCCGATGCAGCCTTGGCTGCAGTTCACAAGTTGTAAACACATCCCAACAAGGGTTGTTGTTTGTTGTTATTGATACGTTGACGTTGGCAGCATTACTCTGGCATCACGAACATCATACAATGGAAGTAATGATGAACAGCAAAACCAACCAAAGAACGAGTGAGAGAGGAGAGGAAAAGTGTAAAGGTTTAGTGACCACCAGTTCTTGGTTCTTAGGGTTTTGTTGTTGTTTTTCTTTAGTCATTATTTATTTTGGGTTTTTTGTAGTATTTCTTCGTGTTGTTTCAAATATCAACAGGGTTTAGGAGATGGATTGTGTGTATGCGAGTGTGCGTGTGTGTTTTATCGAGAAAAAACAAAATAGATTAAAATGAAATTCCTACTAATTTAACAACGTCTCACTTTTTTGTAGAAGTGAAATTATACGATGGTTATGTGAATACGGCAAAGGATTATCAGACATCAGTTAGGGGCTAATAAAAAATTTTACAATGCACATTTTTATGAGCAGTTAGAGATAATTGACAATTGTTTAAAGTATTTTTTATTATTCTAATTTATTTTTAATTAACTTAATTTTTTCTTTATTATTGGCTACGAGGCTTTGAGTTACAAGATAATTGAAATATTAAAACAACATAAAATTATGAATTTAATTTAAAAAAGAAGACTGACATGGGAAAAAATACAAGATTGTGTTTATAATACAATCAAAATTACGGTGGATACCTAATGTTTAAAGAATAAAACTCCAGATAGTGAAATACAACAACTTTTAATTTCGACTCAATTCGTACTGCTTTATGTATTTGTGAAAAAAAGAAAAAACTGACCTCTATTTTCGTCTCATCTCCTTGAAACGTACAACTGTCACATACTATGTGTTCATGGTATTGCCCATGTTTATATTTTATAGGTATTTTTATGCTTTAAATTTTGTAATCGGTCTAGCCATAATCGAAGATTTTTTTGCATATGTTTGCGTAGCAAAAAACCCCAAGGATGTGATGCGAGAAGAAAGAATAAATAAAATAAAACACAAGGGATTTAATATTAAATAATCAAAAGATTTTCCGCTTTATTGGGAAATTAGACCATTCAACGTTGGTATACCTTGCAAGGATTGTTCCGCTTAGGGAGAGTGCTCAACAAGAATTAGCTCGATGTAGCGAACAAGGCCTGAAGAGAGCGAAGGTTGGCGGCAACTCGTTACTCGTTATTTTGGATCTACTACGATTTCATACAAGCAATACAACTCGAAGTTGTATAGCAGTAGATCCTTACGCCTATTCGAAGGAATAGGGTGGTTCACGAATAGAGTTACGACAAAGAGTGTGAAAAGATCAATTTGTACGTAAACAGCATACAAATCCAAAAAAAAGTGAATTCATAAAATTTGATCCAGCTTTGCGCTCAGAAAACAACCAAAAATTAGAAAAAGTTATATTCCTGAGCAGCACCGCTCAGCCTCTTAATGTCGCTCATTGCGTGGCTCTTCAACAGTATTTGAAACCAAACTGCCCATTTCTGTGCTCTTCAGAGATAAAAGAGCCGGCCCAAGTGTTAACCTGTCATTTCGATGTTTGAGCACCTAGACAAATAACTTAACTTAATTTCCCTTTACATCCCATGAATAAGGTATGGGATAGCTTCTCGCGTTGTTGTGAATAAACAGGTTATCTATTTTTAGATTCACAACTAACGGCACCTACTTGTTTATCGACGAATGCGAATGTCACTGTTTGAGAAGCTTTTTACTAGACATACCGATAAACTCGACACTTGATACTGGGAAGTTGCTGTCGCCAACATCGGGGGGCCGGCTAGACAAAGAGAATGATGGAAACTTTTTTTTCAAATCATCGATCCGGTCTATTTTCGGCACTTCGGCCAGAAATTTATATACTGTCTAATAAATCTGATATGTATCGGCTGTTTGGTCAGAGTTCTTTTACAATAGTCTAAAAATACCTTCGAATTTCCACTGAATTTAAGTCAGGTAGCAGAATAGGGCATTTACATGAGCGGAAATCAAGGGAGGAGTCATAGTAATTTTTTGGTTAGCATTCGAAAGAAAATGTCATACTTTTCTGTTATTCGCGTGACCGTGGAGTTCAGTCAGGTCGGGCCAAATTTATTTTATAAAAAAAAAGGCGCGTGACGGTCAAACTGAATATAATCACAGTCTGTAGTATTTCTTGCTTTGATCCTACTCTCGAACAAACGGTTACAATGGACCACATTTTAACAAACGCCAAGGGTCTTTCCCCTTCAACGTCGTTGTCGACCACCCTTCAATCATCACGAACAATTCAATTTTCCGTCATTCTCCATATGTGATATGACAACAACAAACACAGCAGTGATAACAATGAAAGAGAAAGAGAAAAACAAAAATAAGGTGACGTTACCTGTTTCAAACGATGCTGCTGCTGCAGCGACTGCTGTTGTTGTTGCTGATGGTAGTGGCGCTGCTGCTGTTGTTGTTGTGGTTCTGTTAATGCGACTGCACAAGCAGCTGAACTATCAGCTGCTTTTTGTTGTCGTTGTCGTCGTCGTATTTGTTGAGGATCTTCTTTTGCTTTGTTGCTGTGTTTTGTTTTTGTTTTGCTGGAATCGTTGCTGGTTTCAACATCAACTTCCACCAACGGACCTCCCACAGTAGTAGTTGTTGTGCTGGTGGTGGCAATATTGACTGCTTCTACTCTCGTTGTCGTTGTTGCTGCTGTCCACTCGTCTTCCCCTCCAGGCCCAGGCTTCTGCTGCTGTTGTTGTTGCTGGTGGTGGTTGCACTGACCCGACGACGATGACAGCAGTGATGGTGGTAAAAGCTGAGGTTGACTCAAATTCCTGGAAATTTTCCTATTTGTTTTATCGAAATCATTCCTCGATTTAACATTGCCCATTAAAATTTGCTAAATAGATTTTGTTAACTTTCACACACGCACTCACTTGAAGCACACAACGAACAAACGAACTATGTATATGTATATTATTCGGGGAGTTGTTAGTTCTGGATTTGCTTTTTATTTGCATTTATTATTGTTTTGATTTTTTCTTTCTTCACTCACTTTCTCCTCAATAGATTGAAATTGCTTTTATTTTCTTGTTTTAATGGAGAGAGATTCTACATCACACAATACCTCTTTTTACAGTTTCACACCTTAAAAATTATTGATTTAATGCTTTCTGCTATGAAGCCATGTTCCACTGGACGTAGATCCACCACAAGATTTTTTAGTTACCAATAATTTCTTTTGTAAGATATATTATTTTCGCTTATCGTCGTATCAGTTTTTCACTCATTCACAGCAGTTTACAAAATAAATGAAAAAGTTCAGTTTACATAAAGCAGGGCAACCAACATTGAGGTGCTTATGTTAAATTTCACATACAAGTGATGCCAGACAATGAGATAATGTTGACATAGGAAAATAATGCTGTTAAGTGCAGTCCATGGGAACAACATATGTGTTTGGGTTATCATTTCAATGTTCATTGGCGACGTTGTATATGAAGCGTTAACAGATAAATCGTATAAATTAAATTAAAATTCTGAAAAAATGTTTTTCCAACTGAAGTCATCGAAGCAGAAACGTTTCTCTACGTTACGTATAAATAATGAAAATTCAACATACATATCTTACATATAAACAAACCCCGAAACACAAGACCGGCTGAAATTCTGAATTTGCAACATCTAAAAAAAATTTTTTAAATATTGAGATTATAAGCAATAAAACGAAACTTAATTTTAAAAGCCATTTTTTTTATTTTTTTAGAAAATGAAACACATACAAAAAGTCAATTTCCTTATAAAATTGGGAAATATTTTTAAAATTTGAATTTTCATTGTAAGTAGCAAATGTCTCCTTTTTTAGTTTTTAATTGCAAAATAGAAATATTTGTGCTTCAAAACTTTTTATATGTGGGAGCTCAAATTAAAGATATCTTCGAGACAAAGTCAGTGGTGTACATGTTAACTTGATCAACTTTGATCTTAATTTACAAATGTTAGGTCATATTTGGGTGGATTGGCATTTTATTTGTAATATTCAGCACCTTGCTATATATTTCTTAACCCATTAAAGACTGCACATAGATCGGCTCGTACGATTTTGATGAAATTTGAAAATATATATTCCCTGGGGTCCATAGAAGTTGAACGAAAAAATATTTTTTTGATATCTGTAAACAAAAGCAAGTTATTACGTGGGTTATATTATACCCAACAGGCGTCGATGTGACTATTTTGTCTTTAATTTGTCATATTTACTTAAAAAAAACTAAGCTTTTTTCTTATAAGCTGTTCAGAATTTTCAATATTCAGCAGCACTTCTCTGGAATATTTTCCAAAAAGAAAAAAAGCGTAATTTCATTGCATTTTGTTTAATTTAGTTTGATTAGTCAATCTTTTCCATTTAATACAAAACAAAAATTATCGCGATATCTCCCACTAGGCCCGCGCTATTTATTTAGTGAGTGCCACTACTTTCTTGGGTATTTATATACCCAGTATGATTTAATCATTAAAGTTAAATGAGTTAAATTATCCTCGGTATCTTAAATTAGCAAGCCCTAAGCCTACTACTAACGTCGTATTTCTATGACGTTTTAACATTTAGATCACCTTTTACAATAATGCATTACTTGAATCTGGCACTTCATCCCAACATCATCTGGCATCTCGCCAACAGTGCAAGTGTGGCAACCCAATGACAAACAACCACCAACTTCACTCAAAATTCAATCTCCATTAAAAAAAAAATACCACAAGCACCGCTACAGTTTTTAATCCTGTTTGATAAATAGGACAATTTTCACTTATTTTACATCTCGCATGAGCCTAAAACAAGTAGATTTGTATTTATTGCCATTAGATTAAAACCTATACAAAGCATCTAACATGGATATGAGCCTGGATGATATAATAAAAAACAAGCGAATCTCGGCAGCCCCCACCAAAAGATTGTAAGTTTTGTGGCCTCGTACACACAAAAAGGATTGTAACAAAAAAATGGCGTTAAAAATTTGAGAAAATTCACTTGTTATTTGATTTTTGTTTACAGCACCGGAGTCAAAAGGCCACCACCATTGAGGAAGACGCTAAATCGGCCGGTCTTTAAAGAGGCCACTCGCATCACAGATGCTCGAATGAAAATCATACAAAAGAATCGTGCCAAAATCCGGGATGCCCGTGATAAATTAGCTGAGATTACACGTAACAATGGCGATGTGCGAAAGAAGTTGACACAGAAGCAAGAAGTCAACACGGGAAAGCCGTATAAATCGAACAGTTTCAAGTACAGTCGTTTAGGAGACGGTCTGGGCAAGATAACAAGAGATGTTGGTGGCAGCGGTGGCCTTAAGACCAGAAATTCCGACTACAAGCAGTCAATATCTACAGCGTCATTAAGGCGAAACGAGGTGTTGGAGATACCAAGAGGCTATGTTGATTACGATAATATGGAGAAGATGGAAGAGGGTAAGTGAGAAGCATTTCGTACTAAAAATTATGTGGGAAGAGCACAAGTATGTTGGGTACGAATGGCTTACACGGAAAGTCCCTGGGGAAAGATACATAAACGAAGCAATGTGATGATACTGTGAATGTGATGCCCTGGAGGGAGTTAATTCAGAATCATTGTTTACATCGCTTTGTATTAACTTCTCTGAGGGTATTCGCACCTCCCTGTAATTTGCCCTAGAAAATTAAGAAACTAGCTAAATATTTTTAGTTCGCTTAATAAGGAGCATAGGTCGTGCCGTGCTAAATATGAATGGTTCCAAATTTCGTAATAGCTCCCTGAGAATTTGTTAAGAGAAGTTCCGTATTAAGGAACCTGTTGTCAGGATATTTCCGTTGATAATTCATGACGTGTTCCTTGTGTTTCTGAATTAGGTCCCTCTCCTGGACAGAAATCAGAGAGGCATCGCGCCCTGTAACCTCGCAAGGATGTTACAGGATCGTCGATACGCGTTACGTTGCTTTATTTTTCTGCCAGTTACTTTGCCTTTTTTGTCTCACCCACTTTTCCCATATCGGTTTTGATCCCACCTGATTATTTGTGGCCACATCAGTATAAATTGACGGGAAGACAGTGGCATTTATGCGAGCTAAGGTCGTTTTTTCAGCTGTATTAGTGTCAGTTTTTGTTTCACAGTGTGGTTCAGACTTCCTTGGAACTTGAGCACTCGATGATCGTTTCTTCCATGTCCTCTCAATAGGAAAAGAAGAAAAGCATTTTCTGTGTTTGTTCCTTTACGTTGTTTATTATTTGCTTGTTTTTGTATGTCATTCATAGTGAAGGGGAAGTAGGTCCATGTTAACATGGTATGGACTTGATAGCTTACTAAGACGCCACATAAATTAGTTAATGCGATGGCTTCTATGATGCTACCTTATGTGCCTACTCATACCCGTGTAGATTTGGTATCTACGGGTCGACTATGTCGATTTATACAAACTTTTTTAATATATTTTAGGCGTTTTATATGCCATTGATCACCTGGGGTCTTATGAAGTATTTGGGAGGAAAGGGGGTAAAGGTGATTTTCTTTCGTAATTTTTGGGATCCGCTATGACACCACATTTTCATCTTGGTTTTATCCTGTATATAAAAAAGTTTATGTGAAGTATACTACCATTAGCTTTAGGCTCTATCGCATATAAAAATAGTATCCAAGACCTCCTTTGCTTCATCCTAAACCTAATTTTTTTCCAAGGTCTATACGGTTCTATGACATAATTTCTTTTTACGATAAATGCTATTGACGATTACTACAAAACTCTAAATTTAATTTGATTTTAATTTTATCTGTCTGTAAAAAGATTCACTACTACTTTTTTAAATGCGACCACATACTTTATTTTGACACATGACATTAATCCGATTCCTTTTTTGACTTTCAGAGGAATACGCTGCTGCAACCAGACTAAGCCGCACCGTCAGAAATGATATGGTCTATGAACTGCCACCACCAGCTCCTAGGCGCATGGATTCCTGGGGCTCTAATCCCAATGACCACTTCGATCCATTCGATGTCTATGAAGTTCCTGTTAGCTCAAGACACGAACGCCGCATGTCCCCCGATTTACCACCGCCACCTTCAAAGGGTATTTTAAGGCCATCGTCTATGCGTGAACGTAGCCCCGATCTGTATCAACGTCGCTATGCACCTGATCATTCATCGCATTTGTCTTATGAGATGCGTTCACGTTTAGAGCGTGCACCTGATCCACATGCTTCCATGGGTATATTCTCAAATCCTCTAGCACCACCAACGTCATCTTCGTTTGGTTCTGGAAAGATGCCATCGTCGTCGTCAGGTTATCGCATAGTTGTTAGTAATTTACACACAAGCGTTACGCAGTCCGACATCAAGGAACTGTTCGAAGATATTGGAGAGTTGTACGACTCACGTATCGTGCGACCTGGCGTGGCCGAGATTATCTACAAATCACTGGGTGATGCTGAAAAGGCAGTGGATACTTATCACAATCGTCAATTAGATGGTCAACCCATGAAATGTCTGTTGGTTAATCCTAGAGCGTCAAATAAACCCACAGCGCCAGCAATGAGATCATCAAGGTAAGATAGTATTCCAGCACATTACTGAATACACTAACTAACTTGTCTTGTCTATCTTTTTCGTTGCAGTTCACATTCATCAAATAAGACTCCATTAGAAATTGATATAGATGCTTTACATAAAGTGCTTTTCCGACGTCATTAGGTTGAATTTATTAGCAACATCAGAGACATATTATAAAAACAAAGCAAATTACCATGTTTAGATACTAATTATGTATTGGAACTCTATTACTCAAAAAGCATTTGAAAATCTATCGAAACTACCGAAAATTCGTTTGTGAACAATTACAAAACAAAACAAAAACCGCAATTTATAAGGCAATCCTCTTTTTATAATTATTTTTTTTGTAGTTTATAATTACACTATTTTTGTTTTATCTTTTAGTTATTCCCCTTAGTCCATATGCTTTTCTTTTTAATTATTCGGTTTGCTTTATTTCGTTAGTAGTTTTGCTCCATTTATATTTTTGAAGTTAAGAATTTCTTCTAGTTTTTTTTTTTAAATCGCATATTGTTTAGTTTTTATTACTTTGCAGAGTTCATTTATACCCAAGAAGGGTGGGTATTATTTGATTGAAAATTATGTTTCGGGTTTGTCGTAAATTTGGAAGTTGAATATTCCATAATGATAATTTAAACAAATTCTACAACAATAAAATTATATACATACTGTAATGTAAAACAAGGCGAAATGTGTTTTGTGTCATTTTTTTTCTTGTAAATGGGAAATGGCCCATGGGTAATTTGGGCAATTTATTATAATATAATGTTATCTCGGCTTAGGAATTATTTTAATAACTAAGTACTCTTTTCGTTAACACAAATCTTGTTGTTTTCCATACATAATTGTTCCTGCCTTATTAAAGTTCAGAATTACTGAAACCCAATATAGGTGAGACTAATTTGGAAGAGGCCCATCAGATCTATATTATGGTACCACATGCAAAGAAGTACGGAACTACATACATTTACATAATTGTTAATGACAACGCAATAGGTTTGGAAATTGGGCAGTAAACTTAAGGAAAGATTTCTTTAAGATATTTTATGTTTCTTCATCGGTAACAGTTACGGAGATAAATTTAAAATTATTTCTAAAGCGATTTCGTATTGGATGACTTCCCAAGAAAGTTAAATTATTTTTTTAAAATTTGAATTTGTAAATATTTCTTTTTCCTTTCTCTCAAATTTGTTATTGCAACAACTAAAGGTCTAACACAGTTATTAAGTTGATCCGCTAATTTCGGTTTCATATCCGTTGCAACAAATATTATTCAGTTGCGTAAAAAATGCTGGTCAATTTATGTAATTAAGAACTTATTTGATTTTTTATCGAAAGGTCTCAAACATATACACATCGTCGTCTTAATATAAATATATATTTATATTTTTTAACATCTTGCTTATGCATTTACTGCTTACCACACTGCACTACCCGCAAGAAAATACCTTACACATAACAGTGGAACAAAACATTTAATTTTGTTAAATTTATTATTTGACTTTTATTATTATTTTTGTTTTTATTTTCTTTTCCATTTTTTTTTTACTTTTATTAAAAAATACATTTTTTAGATATATTGATGAAGAGAAAGAATTTCATTAAAAATACCGCGAAAATTACGAAAAAGTTATTACAAAATTAAAAAGAGACATGAGAGAGAGAGAAAATGTTGGTATAAATTGTTGCTCTTGTTTCAAATTGTCAAGCAGTTTTTCTCACATTAACAAAAACATAAACGTAATTCCAATTACATCATCATCATCTCATTGTGTCAGCGTTACAAATTTAATGTCTTAAATACACTTAGAAGCTAATCAGGACTTTTATTGCAACATTTTGCTCTTATACAAAAACAAAAAAAAAAAAATAATTAAAAACGCTTAAAATCTTGCATTAAAGATGAAAAAAGTACACTTTCGATTTGTGCCATCGTCAAACAACGATGACAGCAGTGACATTTTCGAAATCGAAAAAATCATACGATGAACGATATTGGCGATTTGGGTAGTGGGGGATGCTGGGGTTAACGAAGGATTTAGAAGTTACGCACACCCGTACCGTAATTAGCACCACCGGCACGATTTAAAGCATCACGGAAGAGTTCAATGTCCAGTTCAGTGTCAGCACCGGCCTGCAGTTCCACAGCGAAATTCTGCAAAGAAGAATGAAACAAAGAATGTGATTTAGATCTGTTGACTTGTAACATTAACACTTATCTCACTTACATTTAAGACATCTTTAATTATAGCCTTATCTGTTGACATTTTAGCTCTTTGTATGACGCCGACATCTTGACCAATCCAGGTGAGGAAGATGAATTTTTTTCTCTTGGACATTTCGTCACCCATTTGTATGCGTATGTAACCGAAGGCTCTTTCATTATCACCGAACTGTTGACGGAACTCCTCGAAGCATTGACCACGGGCAGAGCAGAGTATTTGTGGACCATCAAATTTGAATACAGCCCTAAAGAAAAAGAAGAATAATAAAAACAATTAATCAATTGTATAAAATGAGACAAAGGAAGTTTGTTTTTAGTTTTTTTAGTTTAGTTATACACATAAAAATAAGAAAACCTATTGCTAATGTTATTTAATACAAATACGTTACAATATTTAATATATATACAAAATATTACTATATTGAAATATTTAAAAAAAAAATTAATATCCATAACATTTTAGATGTTATTTTAGTACTCGGCACTTTTGGTTCAAATTCGCAAACCAAATTTGGTCAGACTGTATTTAAGTCATAGAGAGATGAAATTTGATATCCTGATAGTACTCTGTATCACAATTTAAAATATGCAAACGAAATTTTAGTTTTATATCAGTTGTCTCAATCAGTGGGCCGAGTGGGCCTGGCCTAACTGTATATTAGCCCTCGACATATACAATTTGGTATACAGATAGTACTCGGCACTACAGATTCAAATTTGATGACTATATTTTGGCGAAAATGTTTTTTTATCGCCAGATATCCAGAGATAGAATTTAGTACACAGATAGCACTCGGCACAACATACATGAATATGTGACGGAATTGTCATTTTAGATCAGCGGAAAGTGGCAAAATAGTTTTTAGGTTAAAAGAGATAAAATTTGATATACAGATAATACTTAGTACAAAAGAATTCAGGGGATAATATTTGTATGTTTAATGTAGAACATGCCAGCACTTACAACTGTAAGGCAATTCCGTGAGATATGTTATTAAAAGTTTAATTGCCGGGCCCACTTGTTTGTAATATATTTAATATTTTTAATGTTTTTAATATTTTTTATTTTTAATATTTTTAACATTTTCAATATTTGTTATATTTGTAATATTTTTAACATTTTTAATATTTTCAATATTTGTAATATTTTGAATATTTTTAACATTTTTAATATTGTTAATATTTTTAATATTTTTAATATTTTAAAGTTTTATACAATTTTTAATATTTTCCATATTTGCAACACTTTTAAATACTAATTTAATATTTTAAATATTTAATATTCATATATATCAAATATTTCAACATTTATGTTTTTATTTTTTTTAATGTGTTTTTAACATTTTAAATACATATTTCTATTATTTAATATAGTACATATATTTAGAATACGTAAAATATTTTATGTATTCCATAATTTTAAATATTTTTTAACTATTAAAACTTTTTATATTTTTAATAATTCTACCATTTTTTATTTAAATATTTTAAAACAGTTAAAACATTAAACATTAACATTTTGTTATTTTTTTTATTTTTTTAATTTATAAATATTTGCAATATTAGTTGTTTTCAATTTTTCCACTTTGTTAACAGTTCTAATATTTTTCGATATTTTTAGACCTATTTAATTTATTACAAATATTCAAAATTCCTAAAGATTTTTAAATGTTTAGTATTAAATTATTTTTTAATATTTATTTTATAATATTTCAAACATTTTTATTTATATTTTTATGTTTCTAGTATTATTAATATTTCCAGTATTTTTTATTTTAAAATATTTAATATTGTATTTTTTTATCGTTTTTAAGTTTTAATATATTTTAAATATGTGGAAAACTTTAAATTTTTCCAATATTTTCGAATTATTAAATATTGTTAGAAATGTCTTTTTTAAATATTTTTAATCGGTTTATATATTTTCAGTATTTTTTTTTATATATTCAATAATTATATCGTTATATATCATTTATTTAATATTAATATTTTTAATAGTTTAATACTTCCAATATTTTTAAAATTTCCAATTTTTTTAAATAATATTAATTTAATAATTGAAATATTAATACTTTTAACTCTTGTTAATATTTTAAGTTAATTTAATTATTTCATGTTTTTTAATATTTGAAGTATTTTTGATTTCCAGATTTTTTTTAATTTTAAAATAATTTAGATTTATGTATTTTAAATATTTAAATATTTTCCATACTTTAAATTTTTTCAATATTATTCATATTTTTAATTTTTCCAACTAAAAATTTAATATTTAAAACTTATAATATTAACAGTTTTTAATATTTTCAGTGTTTGTGAAATTTAATTTAATATATTACAAAATTTTATTTATAAAATATTAGTAAATTAAGAAACATAAATTAATTTAAATTTATTTTAATATTAACATTCAACATAATTTTTATACTTTTTTAATATTTCAATATTTTTCATAACTTTAATATTTTCAATATTTT
Source organism: Muscina levida (assembly GCA_964034835.1). Taxonomy (NCBI): domain Eukaryota; kingdom Metazoa; phylum Arthropoda; class Insecta; order Diptera; family Muscidae; genus Muscina; species Muscina levida. The sequence continues at coordinate 9,324,306 of OZ035882.1, forward strand.
TGGTTTTTTTAAAATCTGATATTTTTTCAATATATTTAAATTTAAATTAATATACATTTAATATGTAAAATATTTAATGTTAATATAATATTATTTATTTTTTAATATTTTTATAATTTCTATATTTTTGATAAAATTCTTAACATTTATTTGTTTTAAAATTTTTCTTTTTTGATTTTATTTGTAGTATTTTTTATAATTTCTATATTTTTATTAAAATTCTTAACTTTTTAAAACTTTTCATTATTGATTTTTAAATAATTTTTAATGTTTTAAATATTTAATTAAATAGTAAAATATTTATTTTTTTAATTTTAATATTTTTCATTAATAAATTGTTTAAATTTTTTTAAATATTTTTTACTCAAAAAAAAAAAACGAAAATTTTTTTGCTTATTAAGTTTTTAACATAAAACTTAATATTATATGAAGTTCATTATTGATATTTTTTATCATTTTTAATATTTTTTATTTAAAATATTTTTAATAAAAATATTTAACATATTTAACCTAAACTTATTTTTAATAAAAATATTTAATTAAATATTAAAAAATTTATTTTGTTGGATTTTGTTTTATAAATTTTTTATATTTTTCATTAACACATTGATTTTTTAATATTTTTTAATGTTGTTAGTATAATTGTTATCCATTTTTTATTTTTGTTTTTCCGTTTTCATATTTTTAAGATTTTTAATATTTGATATTTTGTTATTGTTTTGAAATTTTTTTAATTAATTTATATCAATTTATATAATTTTTTTTTTTATTTTTTCAATATTATTACTATTTCTTTTTAATATTATTTTATTATAAGCTACGGTTGTATGTCAGTTATGATCTAAACTTACCATTCCGTATCTGTGAGATCTGAGCGCACATCTTCGTACGCTTCACGTATGGCATCCTTATCTAACGACGTAGCCATTGGCATCTAAAATGAAACGGAAAAAAGAAGAAAAACACAATAGGAAATTAATAATGCGTCAATATTATTACAACAATAAAATTCTCTTTAAAAAAGGAAATAATTTCATATTTCTTCTGTTCACACTAAACAAAAATATAAACGTACAACAACGCTACACTTCCTTTTTGGTGATTATAACCTCAAAAACGTTCCAAAAACAAAAAATATCCATAAGATATAAAAAAATACAGATAATTTATGTTTCCTGAAACATATCATTCGTCGTCTCACCGCCAACCATTTCAATGAAAAGTTGATGAGTTGACTTGTGCCTTGTGTGATCCCTCTTCTCCTCCTCCTTCTCAACTATACGATATGATTCGTTCGGACTGGTTCGATGATCGTACGTGATAAACTTGAAACTTCACTGAGCTGCCGTTTATGCGTGTGTGAGGCAAGAGGATTGCAAGTGAGTGCATTGCAGTGCAAGTGGGATTGATTGCATGGCCGGCATATTATGGGGGATATTGGATATTTTATTATTGAATAATAAACGTAATGTTTTTTTTTCGTACGGATCGTATATCATTGCACAAAATGCCTACAAATCATTTTGTTGTAGTGGCACTCGTACAAACTGACAACAATGAAAACATAAAACGAGAAAACCTTAAACCAATTTTGGTTATGAACAAATTAAACGTAAAACAATCATAAAAATCTAATAAAATTTCTATCAGCCATATAAGGATAGAAATTTATTTGTTCAATGGAACAATAAAATCCAAATACAATAGTAGCAGCAACAACAACCGCGACAAAAATGCGGGCATACATATAGAGAGACCCCTTTCCTTAAATGTGAATGAATCATGGCGGTGGGGCGGTGATATTGGTGGTTGTGGCTTATGAAATTTGCTAAATGCATTTTTGTTTTTTTTTGCTCTCCCCTTTAAAACAAAGTTTATTCAACACCTTAAATACTTTTGTTTTGACGTCTGGTTGTGGCAATTAGACACAACCACCCGAAAAGAGTTGCAGTAATTCCTTTGTTCAAAAATTGTGCATGATTTTTGAAAAGAGAATTTGCGGGGCGGTGGGAAGAGCTGTTGTTGTTATTTGCCAGCCATTTATGGCGTTTTCTTTTCATTATTGTATTGCTTTTGTTAACAAAAGTTATTACATTTTTTTTGCACAAAAAAATACTTTCGTTTTTAATTTCATGCAGTTGAAAATATTTTTATGTTAGTTTAGCGTTTTTTTTTTTTTGTTATTCGCTAAACACTTGTGCGCTTGATTATTTAATACGATTTGTTGTTTATTTGCTGTTGTTAGCAAAATATTCGTTGTTTATTGTTTTTGTTGGGGAGTTTGCATTGCCTAACAAATACCTATGTAATGTTAATTGTTTTTTAATTTACTCAAAAAAAAAACTTTTGAACATTTTTAAGCTAATTAAGTTTTTAACATAAAACTTAATATTCCATGAAGTTTTGCAGAAAATGATTTGAATATGTTGTTTAAAATTGAAGTATAAGAAGTTGGTGGAATTTACTGCAAATTGTTTAACTTAAGGGTAACATGTGAGAAATTGATTTGAACGCGTAATGTAAGGTCAAGTGTAAATGTGTATAAAAAGGCAAATATTATTATTACGCAAATATTTAAATAACCATCTATAAAAATTTTAGAAACCGGTTAGTCGGTTTCGGTTTTGACTCCTATACCCTAAGAACGTTCAAATCTCCTTCTAAGTAATTGCTATAATGAGTCTCAAGCAAACTGTAAACTCCACTAAAAGCTCAACACCTTTTGCTGTTAACAAACCCCTAGAAAAAACACTCCCCTTTAGCCGGGACAAAGAAACGACTAACGCGACTAAAAAACGCATGCAATATCATGTCAAAATTAAGTAATGTAATACAAAACTTTGCCAACATGACAGGGCCACCACACACAGACACACACATGAAATTAACAATGAATGAATGACACTTGTCCTTAAACGGGATATTTATTTTAAGACCTCGAGGAACAAAAAAAAAACCCAAAAAGGAAAACTTATTTTCGTCCGTATGTAGGAGCACACATATGTGCGAGTGAGTGGCCAAGAAATAAAGCAATGAACTCCCACCCCCTCTTTGTGGAGTGCGAACATATGTTTCTTTTTATTTATGGAACGCAAAAGGGAGCAGCAACACCAGCAGTAACAAAAGCAATTTAATGAATTTTCCGTTGAAACACTCGTCGTCGCATGACCATGATGATGATGATGGTGTGTGTGTGTGTGTACCCGTACTGAGCTGAGGACGCCGTAAATGATTCAGAAATTTACAGCGAAATATAAAATAAAAAAAAAAATTAAAAACAAACAAACCCACACACGGCTGACTCCAACTCGTCCGTCCATCTTGCCCAAAACTGCCAGCCAGCCAGCCAGCCACTCACTCATACTCCATCGTTTTGCGAAATTATTAAAATTAACAAAAAAAAAATATAACAACGCTGATTCGAAATCGAAAACTCGCAAATGGCAATGAACTTGTTGTTAATCAAATATTGTTTAAAAAACGCCATAATTCAAGTATTTGTTTGCAATTTTTTGTTGTATTTATTTTAGCAATTAAACAAGAGAAAATTTATAGGAAAACATTTAATAAAACATTGCTGATGTGTGGAAGCTTGAAGCAGAGAAACAAAAATATCATATTCAACAAATAAAAAATTATAAAAAATGTGCATTAATACAAAAAAAAAAACACCACTAATCACATTTATTTAAAAATAGTTATAAATACTTTTAATTTGCAGATTTGGGGGGATCATTTTCAATTGTTTTTTTTTCAAGTACCCAGCGGCGAACAGAAGGGCCTAGAAGACCTTATGAAACGCCTTCAAACGCAGTCAGTAGGCCTGCGTTCTGTATTCCCATGCCTGGATTGCTTGCCAAATAACATAGGGTGTCATTGGGAGGCAAGGCCTTCCATCGTCGCTTTCTATAACAAGGCCTGATGAAAGGCCTACGTACACTTGAAAAAAGGACTTGAAAAATACAAAAAAAAATGGAGCTGGTCACCCTCAAATTGTTTATTTTATTTTTAGATCTTTCTCACTTCTATATATATCTCCTATACTTACACTCTTTTTTTTCCAACGACAATAAACCTTGCTGGAGTTTGCACTCACTACCCTGCGATTGTTGGTTACTTACTTACTTACTTAATTTCCCTTTGCACCCCATGAATGAGGTATGGGATAGCTTCTCGCGTTGTTGTGATTTAACACGCTTTCTATTTTTAGATTCACAACTAACTGCACCTACTTGTTTATCGACGAATGCGAACGTCACTGTTTGAGAAGCTCTTACTAGACACGACGATTGAATCGACGCTTAATACTGCGAAGTTGCTGTCAACAACATTCGAGGGGAGCCGACAATGAAAGAACAATTTATTTAAGATGACTGGAGTCAGGTTTGAACCTTGCGATCTCCCGCATGGTAGTCGCGTGTTCTAACCACTATGCCACGGCCGGTCCCAAAGCGATTGTTAGTTAGCCATGCTTATAAAGATGCATTCGAATTGTTTGACTGAAACTAATCATAAACTCTTTTAAGAAAAACACACGAACACCTTCCTCGTTGTCTTTTCTCTTCATGCCTTCTACGAGAAGGGAATGTGTATGCACACGAAACGGTAGAATAATAAATCAAAAACGTCAATTCTCCCTTCTCAAAATAAGGCCTGCAGCAGTGGTCTTGAAAGAATGGAGGGAACATGTGCTCGTGATATTTCAGAAAGAAAGGAGAAGGCCTCTTTTCAGGCATGTGGAAACATTTTCATGTGTCAGAAGTCCTTGTTGCATGCCTTGCTTGCAGAGGCCTTGCTAATTTCGCCGCTGGGTAGTAATTATGTGCATGAGTGTGATACATACTGTGCAAATGTTAGATAAAAATAAATTGATACATTAGTGTAAGGATGTGTGTGTGATATTTCCGTCCGGGTATATTCGTCCAAATTTTACCAACTGCCTTCAGCGGGGTAAAAGTGTGGCAAGATAAGGACACAGATGAGTTTCTACAGCCGAACCACTTTTCCTCTCATAAATGCGGACATACCCAGCGGTAAAAATACCCATTACCTTAATCGCTATATTTAGTAACAATCAGTGATGATTCTCTCGTTTATTTATACATGTACATTTAGCATAGGAATGTCACATGCCGTTTAATCAGTGCGCTCTCGCTTAAAAAGAAAGCGAAGATGTCAGTAAGTGTAATTTCAGTTGCAATTACGTTTTAAGCGATCATGATAACACGGTTGATTACTAAGTAAGTGACGATGTCAGTAGGTCATACAGCAGTCATACAACTATGCAACAAAGAGAAGAAAAAAACCAGTAAGAAAGTTTCAGTCGGGCAAACCGACTTACATATAACCTCACCCTCAGTAAACCATAAAATTTTTCTATTATATTGATATTATTACTCGATTTCTAAAGTGGGCGGAGTCTTACATTTGTATGGGAGGTAATAGAAGGGGCGCGACTAGACTTCCAATTTTTTCTCTAAAACTTTATGCAGTTATAGCTTAACAAAATGCAGACTTTGGGCACGATCGCGTTGGATTTATTGAAATTATTACTTCATCTCTAAAGTGGGCGGAAAGGTACATTTGTATAGGAGGTACCAGAAGGGGTGTGGCTAGACTTCCAATTTTGTTTCCGAAACTTTATTCTGTTATAGCTTTACTAAATACAGAATTTGGGTACGATCTCGTTGGACGTATTGATATTATTACTTGAATGATGTAATTGTATAGGGGGTACCAGAAGGGGCGGGGCCATGTAGCCCATGAGAAAATATAAACTCGTGCAAAATTTCAAGACGTTTGGTTGCGTCTTTCGAAAGTTATCGTGCGCACCAGCCGGACGGACGGACATGGCTTAAACGACTTAAAAAGGCATGAATCGAATTTGGTTCAAAGACACCTACGGTCTTAAGTGAATCCTTCTATGTGTTACACTTTTGGGTCGTATCAAATGATATAAACCCTCCTACCCGTATTGTGAGGGTATAAAAATTCGACCTCAGTTTTCGATTATGATCTTCCAGTTACAAAAATAGTCGCAACTGTTTATTCTATGGTGATTTTTTTTAATTTTTTTTAGTATACATTTTAATTTTGAATTTTTTTTTTTTTATTTTTAAATATTGAATTATGGTAAGTAAAATCCCTTTTTAAAATTTATATTTTCACATTAATTAAGGAATGATAAAAATTAATAAAAATAAAATTTTTTTTTTAAAAAATTGTAAATCCAAAATATTTTTTTTTTAAGTAACAATTTGCTTTTTTATAGACAATATCAATTTCTTCCACATATGTATCTCATTTCCACAACGCTACACCGACATACGTCGCCTCATCCATCTACACACTAACACACACCCACAATGGCAGGACAAAACACATTAAAAACAGACATATGGAAAATTTAGCATTTCGCTGTTTAAATTATACATTAATGACGGCGCATAGCGTCAACACAAAAAAGGGACGAAGCGTTATTTCAATGAGTCACCATCAACGAATGCATTTTTCTTCGCATTACTTATAAAATGGCAAAAAAAAAGAAAAACTCTTTTACGAATTCTTGATCATGTGAAAAGAAATCACATTTCTTGTTCGTCACTTCGATTCCGTTTTAAACTTTAATTTGCTTTGCCAAAGAATGTCTAATGCTAGATTTAAAACGGGCAATGTATGTATCTTTTCGTGCGAAAAAAGGTGAGTCAAAAACCGACAACTGTCAATGTGTAAGCAGCAACATTTAAACAATTTCGCTAAGAGACAAACAGACAGACACTCGCACGGCGTGACAACGACAAGAAAACAGAGGTGTGAGTGAGTGTATTTGGTCAACGTGAACAACTCGAAAACGTATATACATAGGTATGAGATGCCACAATGCTGTCACTCAGCACTCTCAGACGGACGGACAAATTATTTATAATGTATCACTGGCGTTCTGTGAATGTACAGTGGATATATACTAAAAATTTATGGAGAACAATATGGAAATATGTAATAAAATTAATAATATTAAAAATTAAATTAAAAATAATTAAAAAGTAATAAAAATATTAAAATTTGAATTTTTTTTCGTCACAAAGGGTCTGAAGATGTATTCGTCATGGAGTTCAAAATTAAAAATATTAACAATATTAAAAATATTAATTAAATATTAAAAATATAAAAAATATTAAATTCATTAAAAATATTAAAAAATATTAAGAATATTAAAAATATAAAAAATAATAATTATATATTAAAAACATTGGAAATATTAAAAATGTTAAAAATAAAAAGAAAATTAAGAATATTAAAAATACTAAAAATAATAAAATATTAAAACTATTAATATGAAAAATTTTAATTTATTACAAATGTTCAACATATTGCAAATAATTATAATATTAAAAATATCAAAAAGTATTAGAAAATATTTAATTTTTCCTAAACTCTATAACGCCAAAATTCAACTCTTAAGCTTTAATCTAGGTTTTTTTGAGGTTATAACTAAAATCCGGCATGATTGGGAAAAAAAGACTTCAGATTCAGTTTCAGCGACCCCAAAAGGTTAATTTATTTATGTTAATTCGGCAGCCGCGTTCAGCACAGCTCACATGGGTCCTGGTTTAAGTCCCGTTGTGATACCATTTCCATTAACGTCGCTTTCAAGCCATTTCGTTGCTAAAGAAGGCAGGGATGTTCCGTAAATCGCCTACTGATAGACAGGTAATGTCCACAAGTGTCAGGTCACCAAAAGCAGGGCATTGACATAGATGCTCCGTGGTCCGGTTTTTACAACTATAATGTTCTTCAAGAGAGGAACAACAATGAGACCGTAAACTTCGCCCGAGTTCACGATGGTAGCGGCCCTTGGTAATGTATCGGCCCTATGGTTACCATATATGTCCCCATTTCCTGGAACCCACGTGAGGGTAATCGTCGAATGTATCTCTATCACCTCCTGAGACGACCGGCATTCTCGAAAAGTGGTGTACACGTTCTTCAGGGATCTGATTGCAGGTTTACTATCAGTAAGAGTATGAACATTGCCTCCCAATATCCCAAGGTACTAAATTTTCTCTACGGCTGTTCTAATAGCCGCTATTTTGGCCTGAACTACGCTACAGTGATACGGTAGTATGATCGATAGTTGCAAATTCAACTCCTCCAAAAAAATTCCACAGCCTGCTTATTCTTTTAATTTAGAGCCGTGCGAGAAAATTTGGATGACATCTTTCCCAAAGCTTACGGCATTTCATCACAGTAGGACCTATCCGGGATGTGCCTCATAAAACCCGGATCACAGACAGTTCTGGTGTGGTGTTATCCGTGTTACATCTCACATTGATTAAGTTCAGATTGTAGGCATGACCATAGTTCCTATGCATCCATTCTGTCGTGGCGCCTAAACGCATTGCTGTATTCGCTGCCCAAAAACATAAAGTAGTTATAGTCTGATCTCAAACTCTGAAAGTGCATTTTTTCTTAATATTTTCGGAGTCTCGAAACCGAATCTAAAGTCTATTTCTCCCATTCACGTCAGGTTTTCGACCTCAAAAAGACCTAACTTTGGGGGTCGAAATGTACGTTTTTGGGGTTAGGAAAAAATCATAAAGAAAGGGTTATCTGATCCGCAATCCCCTACACTTTTTCAGTGTTGATGTGTAATTTACGAAAAACTAAGGAGATTTTTACATTTACGAAACCGAATCTAAAGTCTATTTCTCCCATTCACGTCAGTTTTTTTGACATAACCTCAAAAAGACCTAACTTTGGGGGTCGAAATGTACGTTTTTGGGGTTAGTCACTACACTTTTTCTGCGTGACTGTGTAATTTACGATAAACTAATGAGAATTTCACATTTACGATACTTATAAACTTTAAATCAATACAAACCTCGATTTCGAGACCAGACCCATAGAAACGCAGGGACAAGTATGTATATCTTTTTTGACTTATATAAATTTTCCACCGATTTGGGCTGTCGCACAGTGCTATAGTATGGAAGTACTACTTTTTTTTGAGACCAAATACATACTTGGTTCAACTAAATATAAAAATATCCTTTAAGCTATTGCAGAACTAAAATTTTCTAGACCCAAGTACCCGATAACCATTAAATCCAACAACACTATCTATCACTCTCACACTAGTATCGATTGCACTGCGTTGCTGAAGTTTTGGTTTCAATCTCACATGCGTTTTTTATACGTTTGCGGGTTTTTGTTGTGCATTATGACGTTCATGATAATGATGAGGATTTATTTTTAAAAGTCTCATAAAGAAAACATTTTGAATAAAACGTCGGTCGGTCGCTCGTTTATTTTTGCGTATGCCTACTAAAATGCATATGAATGTCTGGCCTACCAAACGACGGCGGCGACAACAACATGAAGATGGTTTGTGTTTTCACTGTGGTGGGGTCGGCCGATCGTTCCGCTTGCCATTTGCTGATATGATATGGCGAAAGACGACGACCACGACGACGATGGTGATGACGCGTTCATCATGTCCGTCGCTTTGGCTGCAGCACCATGTCCTCCACCACCTCCATACAAGTTTTGCATTTGCCGACGACACTGAGTGCATCTCTTTTACAAAAATAATCGGGTTGTTGGGGAATGTTTATTGTACATTTGTATACAAATGTATCATAAAATATATTGGCTATATTGTACATATGTATGTATGTATGCATGTATTTATATGAAATGTGCCGGATACGGATGTGATAGCTGCTTATTATAGGATTAGAATATTTATGTGCGAGATGCGTGCTTGCGTGTTACGACGTCGCTGCTTTGCAATGTGTTATATTAAAGAATTATCGTGAATATAAATTATGAATCATCTTATGCGCCAGTATAGAATGTGAACACCAACAATAAGGGATTGATGTTTCCTTTATTTTACGGAAATTATATAAAACACCTTTAAAAAATTGTGAGTATGTGCTTCTACAATTAAACTCTCTTTCAACATATATAGTTAATTGCCAACTGGTTTTGACCGTCCTTTAGTAGAAAATAATGGGCTTTCTTTCATTAGTTTAATTGTATTCTATCATAAGCGAATTTAATCTACTTAAATGTTACACCTACTCACATTTCATCGGGTGCGTTTCAATTACTTTAAAATTATAGCCAAGTCACGCTAAACCACCCATTCGTCATTATACCAACCACTCATCATACCACCGCAGCTCTGTGGTTGTTTATGGCAATTATGTGCTGGTCGCTATTTGAAGCATCGACCATTATGGGCTTGTTAATAAAGAATTGTGAAGTGTAAAAAGGTGAGCTTTAAGTAATCAGCCATGACATGTGGGTCAGTACATAATTGATATGTAATTCAGACATATGGTAGATTTTGTCTTAATTTTGGCAATAAAGCATATTATTGATATTGACCTAAAATTGGTCACCTCAATATTAGTTTTCTTAACAAGTTAAGGAATAAATTTAATTTCTATAAATTTGGCGCACGTTGCTTGTCGCGAAATCAAAGAGGCGCATATCAGCCTCTACGAAATTACGCAGACTGACACGAAGATCTTACTTAGCCATTTTTCACCATGTCAGACCTTAGACAACGTGTCGCAAGAGCTTTATCTGTATGTGTCCATAATTCAATCACTTACGTAGCCATCATTGTATGTAATTGATTAATGATCGTGTGATTCAAAATGCCCCACAGCTTCATTTATTTACCTAACACTCACAAAAAAAAACCCACAAGGGTCAAAACGTTTCGACTACGGGCGTAACCACTACATTCCCACATTCTCCCCTGTCGCCCTTACTCTGAGCCAATATTTTAACGCAGCTGTTCCTCATAACGTTTAAGATCAATGTCAACTTTGGAAAAGTGCCATAATAGTGTTAACGAAAAATTAAATAAATATTTAAGCTTTCATCACAATCTTCTCCTGTGTGTGTGTGTGTGTTTGGTGTGATACCAGTTTATTAGGATGAGCAAGAAGCTTGCCAGTCATTACGCGGCAGCAGCATTTAATGCTTTCACTTTATAATAAGTGTGAGTACTCCTCTCTCTCGACCTCTACTCCTCCTTACATTGCCTGCGTAATGTAATGAAACAATCAGTTGAAGGCAGACAGGTTTGGGCCAAACGCTATTACTGCTGTTGTATGCAGCTGTCCAGTCCAAACGATGATGGGGGGTTTGAGGCAAAAAAAAACACCATCATGAGCTTTAATGTGACTAAATATCTATCATTATATGCTGCATCTTACTATTACAGCGTGTCAGCATCATTGTCATGGCCAATAGCCATGGCCATGACCGTCATCCCAACTCTCCGTTTCAGTTGATATGTCCATTTCCATCTCCACATCGTCATCGTCTCCACTACCTCACTATCTATCACCAACGGCCTTATTGCAACTGTAAAATCTGTTGGTTGTACCAGTATTTATGGCCATCGTGAGCTCATGTTGCCACTGCTGCCGTTGCATTCTGTCTGAGAGTGTGTTTGTGTGTGTGTACTTTTAAATATTTAATGATTTGCTGTTAAAGAAAGTGTTTTAACTCTAAATCAACCTTATAAGTGTCCGCTAAGTGTGAAGCCTCAGAAGAAAACGAAGAAAAAACGAGGCAACAGTTAGGAAAACTGGTACCTGTCAGTACTCAATTTAAAACGGTTCACGTGGAATGTCAAAGTGTTTCCTACAGCATGCAGCTGGTTTTTATTTTTTTACTTAGAATTTTAAATTTCATTTTTTTTTAATTTTAAATTTAAAAAAAAATTATGTCCGAAGACATAAAGTAGTCGAGCTCAGAACATAATTTTGTTGTGCGCATCACAGGCGCCGTTCCATTGCACGGAAAACTATACGACTACTTTATGTTTTTGAAGTCGCTAAAACCGAATCTGAAGCCTGTTTAGGTTTTTGGCATAACCTCAAAAAAAAATTTAACTGTAGGCGTTGAATTTTAGCATTTTTGAGTTTGGGAATAAATCAATGACTAATATTTTTTTATATTATTCATAATTTTTGTATTAATTAATTTTCATATTTGTTATATTTTTATATACCATGCGGGAGATCGCAGGTTCAAACTTGGCTCCAGTCGTCTTAAAAAAAAAAGAAAAAAAAAATTTTTGTTTCATTGTCGGCTCTCCTCGAATGTTGTTGACAGCAACTTCGCAGTATTAAGCGTCGATTCAATCGTCGTGTCTAGTAAGAGCTTCTCAAACAGTGACGTTCGCATTCGTCGATAAACAAGTAGGTGCCGTTAGTTGTGAATCTAAAAATAGAAAGCGTGTTAATTTACAACAACGCGAGAAGCTATCCCATACCTCATTCATGGGGTGCAAAGGGAAATTAAGTTTTTTTTTATATTTTTAGTATTTTTTATATTATTAATTTGTTTTTTAATATTTTTAATATTTTTTATATTTTTAATATTTTTTAAAAATTTTTTTATTGTTTTTAATATGTTTTTATATTTTAAATATATTAAATATTTATAATAGTTTTATTATTTTTAAAATTTTTAATATTTTTAATATTTTTACTATTTTTAATAATTTTAATATTTTTATTATTTTTAAAATTTTTAATATTTTTAATATTTTTACTATTTTTAATAATTTTAATATTTTTAATATTTTTAATATTTTTAATATTTTTAATATTTGTAATATTTGTAATATTTTTAATATTTTTAATATTAATATGTTTTTCATTGTTCGGTTTGAGATCTATTCTATTATTGCTAATAGAATTTGTTTTTACAAGAGTTGTGTGAAATGGATTATGTTGACAGCCGGCAGGGCAGATAGCTATTTCGATGGTTGCCAAACCATCATCATCAGTGCCGTTTGCTGTGCCTTCTCCACTCATTATCACAACCTTAAGTGTTAAAAGCTTCACACAATCAATGTGAAGCTCACACACACCGGTGCGAAAATGGTATCAACGAAGACAACGTCAACATAATCCACACAAGCTCTTGTCTATGCTTTGTCCATCGGACAAAATTGCATAGCATTGTTTTTGGCATCAAATGCCAACCTAGTGTACCTCCCGTGTATGTATTCTCTTGTTTGTTTTAATCGATCTGTGCAGAATATGAATATGTTTTTCATTGTTCGGTTTGAGATCTATTCTATTATTGCTAATAGAATTTGTTTTTACAAGAGTTGTGTGAAATGGATTATGTTGACAGCTGGCAGGGCAGATAGCTATTTCGATGGTTGCCAAACCATCATCATCAGTGCCGTTTGCTGTGCCTTCTCCACTCATTATCACAACCTTAAGTGTTAAAAGCTTCACACAATCAATGTGAAGCTCACACACACCGGTGCGAAAATGGTATCAACGAAGACAACGTCAACATAATCCACATTCTATTAGCAATAATAGAATAGATCTCAAACCGAACAATGAAAAACATATTTTTAATATTTTTAATATTTTTATAGCACAGGAGCAGGTGTATACTGCGAGGACCTACATATGTCAAACACACATATCACTGCTGTAAGCCTCATGATAAAAATACAATACCGAATTCCTCCATGTACCGCCACAATCAGATTAAGAAAATGCAATTGCCGCGCACTCCAGCAATTGAAGTACAACGAAAATTGCTCCGTTTTATTTCTATTTATTTCTTATTTAAGAGACGAACGTGCGATTCTGGATAATTTTACACAAATTATGGTAAAAACACAGTAAACCAAAAAAAAAAAATATCACACTAAGCAGTATTAAAACACAAGAACTAGCAACAAAAACTACGAGCAAAAAGAATATACATTCATCACACGACGACGACGACGATGGCAGCTATTGGAGTCCTATCGCCCCACAACAGCTCTATATGGCGCATGATAAGCATTTCTAATTGGCAGCACTCGACTCTGTGCACTATAAGAAAAACACAGAAATGTAAATCAAGTCCATGTGAAGAGATGTACAGCTTTCGTAGAAATATTTCAAAAATGTTATACAGAGAGAGATGGCGTTTGTTCTTGAGTGTGTGATTATATTAACATAAGTAGTAATGTTAATTAATGTGTATACATTTTTTAAAAATCTCATTTAGTGGGAATTTGGTTTGGCAACGCTATGAAGTCGGCAGAGACTAGATATACTTAGGCCATACTAATTTTTTTTTGCAATTTGCCATTAGATAGGACAGACTTAGATACAGCAGAAATGTACTGCATTTAATGAATTTATATTTATTTTTTGTGTCATATAGATAACAGCATGGAGGTAATATCGTAAAAAAATATAGTAGATAACAATATAGAATGTACCTCATATTAGATAAGTGACACAGTTTCGTATGTGTGTACCATTTGCTAAATCATAGCCAAAATTAGAAATTATGCACACATGCGATTGCGTAATAGCAATATTAAAAATATTTATTTGCACTAAAAAGAGCAAAGGATTGAACAAAAAATATGTTTGGAGGCAGTTTATTAAAATTAAAAACAAAATTAAACTTAAAATTTAAAAAAAATTCTTTCACCAATATTTTCAGTTTTTACTTAAGTTTTCTTAAAGCAAAGAAAAATATTTGTTAAGAAAATCTTAAGCAATAATAACTTCATTTATTAGTTTATCGATTTTTTGTGTTAGAGGCGTATTAAGACATGTTTGTGTTGATCACACCAAACGTAAACGTTTGTATTTTTGTTTGGCTATTGAATACTATGTATATTTCAACTAGTATTCTATTATATGTGGAAATCTAATAGCTTACACCATATCCGTTTAATATTTTGTACTTGAGATCACCTCATACGGCAACATTGAAAAACGCTTTTAAACAATTGTCAAGCTGTATATAACGTAAAACGGTAACACAAATAATATTAAATCTTATTGAATTTCTATTAAAGGTCAAATAAAGTTACAATAGTATTAAAGTATACTATGTCTACTTTTAGTAAACCAAACGATTTATAATAAAGTGCGTAGCCGCTTTAATATGTGTAAAAAATCTCACTCTAACGTTATTAAGTTTTAGGCGGCAACACGTTACTATGTAATGTTAAGTACAAGTTTTTCCATGAAATTGGCGGCAAATGTTAAACAAATAAAAAATTCAGGGAATTTAATGATACAATAAAGTAATTGCAATTATAAAATTTAACATTACATATAACAAGTTGAATTTGTCTCACTTCACTACCATAAAAAAATTTTAAATGATCAAATATGGTTACTGAAACTTTGTTGATTTCTCGTCTCTTTGTTTTAATTGTGTGCTATTCTCTGCTTTTCTAATTGGCAAATTATTATGTTTTATGCTGTTGCCTTAACACATAGTTATTTTATCTAAGCTAAATTATGATTATGAACCGCCCTTATTAATAAGACAAGTAGTTATAATTAACTAAAAGATTTATTACCGTAAATATGTCGTGTCTAGGCATTAACAACTTCGTTTTTTTTCATCATCTTCTGTCAAACCAAACATAACAATTGTGTTACTTAATCCAGTGTCTTCCAGTTTAATTAACTCTTTGTGAAGCCAAGAACAAAAACAAAATACTCAAGAAATTCCAATAGAACAGAAAGGTTAAATAAACAATGTGCAGTGGTGGATGAAATAATAGCAGACGACGTAGTTGTAATGATGGATACAATCGGAAAATAAAATTGATAAAAAAAATCTAAAATATTTTAGTCTAATTTGTATAGGAGGCACCGGTAGGGACAGCTGATTTTTATTCGTTAATTCAATAAATGTTTAACTTGTGCATGAGCGTGACATCGGTCATTTGTATGGTTGGTACCAGAAGGGGTGTGGAAAATGTTTCAGTTTTCTGAGGATTTTGCTAAACCTTAACATATCTCAACGTAATCGTAATACTGGTGAAATTTTTTATAAATTGTTTGTAATAAGATGGGCCATCATGCGGATGATCCGGTATCGAGCCCTGTGACAGCCATCTACATTTTTATACTCTCACCCTTCCGGTAGAAGGGAATATATCATTTGATACGACCCAAAAATGTAACACATAGAAGGAGTCACTTTAGACATTAGGTTTCTTTGAACCAAATTCGATTCATGACATGTCTGGCTGGTGCTCACGATAACTTTCGAAAAATGCAACCATATGTACCTTTTGTACCTCTGGTACCTCCCATACAAATACATCATTCTACCCACTTTAGAAATCAAGTCATAATATGCAAAGCGACCGTTTCCAAAATCTGTATTTAGTAAACCTATAACAGGATAAAGTTTTGAAAAAAATTGAAGTCTAGCCACGCCCCTTCTGGTACTTCCCATACCCTTCTAATACTGCCCACTTTAGAAATCGATTAATATTACTAATAGACGTGCCCAAATTCTGTATTTTATTAAGATATAACAGTATAAAGATTTTGTGAAAAAAATGGAAGTCTTGACAAGCCACTTCTGGTACCTCCCATACAAATGTACCACTCCGCCAACTTTAGAAATCGATTAATATTATTAATAGACCTAACGCGATCGTGCCTTAATTCTGTATTTAGTAAAGCTATAATAGGATAAAGTTTTTGAGAAAAAATCTGATAGTCTAGACACGCTCCTTCTGGTACCTCCCATACAAATGTACTATTCTGCCCACTTTAAAGACGAAGTAATAATATCAATACACTCGACACAATCGTGCCCAAATTCTGTATTTTGTTAAGATATAACAAGAGATAGTTTTGGAGAAAAAAACTGGAAGTCTAGCCGCGCCCTATTTGGTACCACCCATACAAATGTACCATTCCGCCCACTTTAGAAATAGAGTATTAATATCAATATTATAGAACATTTTATGCTTTACTGAGGGTTTGGGTATATGTAAGTCGGGGTGCCCGACTAAAACTTTCTTACTGGTTTAGTAAAAGATTTTCAAAAGGCTGACGTTCGGATTCTTGGTCAAACTGTAAGTTCCTTAATGTCAATAAATACAGGGTGGACCAAAGTCCGTTTACATTTGAAAAGATTGCTGCGTCGACAGGATAAGGGATGAGATGAGATGAGATGAGATACGAAATGCAAGAGTAACCGGTGGGAATTCAGTGCCATGGCGTCATTCAGAGCTGCGCAACGTGCGTTATGACTTTAGTGCAACGAAAATTTTATGCTCATATAGAAATGAAGATTCAGTTGAATAGAAAATGGGTACAGAAGTTTAAGGAAAGAGGTTCAATAATTAATTAATCTCGATCAGGCTGGCCTAGAACTTTAAAGGATAGAGCGCGTAGAGCGTGTAAGAGCGTCTGTTCCTGAGCAACCTAGAGTCTTTAATACCATCTTTAAACCCTGCTCTTCACATAGATTACCATCTTTACAAAATTTAAATGATACAGGAAAAAGCCTTAAAACCATGTTCATAGCCTCCAGTTTGCTAACGAAATGCTGGAGAGCTTAACCAGCTTTAGCAAACATTTTATAGAAGAATTATCAAAACCGCTGCACTTTTTAATTGTCCGGTTGTTTGTTGTATTTGCTCAAATTATTAAAATGTGTCACATATTTTCGATTTTCTTTTGATATTGATTACCTTCAAATCTGTCAACCTCTCATCTGTATGTTTTAAATTACCATCCTTTTACATACAAGTTATATTCTGTTTTCCATAAATTACTTTCTACCTAAGAAATATCACCGAAATATGCAGAGATACTTAACCTATATAATCTATATAAAATCAGTTATAGTTTGCGAAGTAAACTTTATCTTAAAATCACATTCCTCTCACTATCGAGAACTATCACTGCCACTCACTATAGGCAACTCTCTTCTATTTCATTGTCCACAACTGTCACAGAAAGTCTTGTTACACTTTCAAGACAATCTCTGTTATTAATTAAACAGACGACGACAACAAAAACGAAGATGATGATGATGAACGATGTGTATTGGTGATGTCGAATGTATGCGATCTGGTAACAAGACAGATCGAGTTGTCACTCTGTCTGAGTGTTTGTGATGATGGCAAAGCAGAGTATCTCTGTGAGTACTCTATGTGATAATGTGGATGAGGGGGTGGATGCATGGGTATTCAAGATAAATGCTAAATGATAAAAAATAAATGTTTTGTCGTCGTATAACAGATATTAGCGAGACTATAGAGAAAGAAGCTGTATAGATTAACAACAGTGTTTTGATATTTCTGAGAAAGTGTTGTTGTCGTTGTTGTTGATGGTGTAGTGTTTTCCATATAGTATGTGTGTATGCAATATGTTCGTTGCTGTTGCCTTGAGCAGAACATAGGGAATAAACATGATAAGACTGTCAAGATAACGTTCTAGTATATAAGAGAAGATAACTGCAACGCTGTAGAAGATGTTGTTTAATTTTTTTTGTTTAAATTTTGTTACTTAATCAAAATTAATTGCTTAAAATATGCCGACAATCCCGTGATTTGTTTTTAACTGCTTAAATACACGGAATGAAATTTTGTTTGCATTTCTGGCATTTTTATAGATCATTAAGATATTTATGTATGTATTTATTTTTCAGATAATATTTATGTGATATAAAGAGAACACGTGGTATTGCAGTTTTAGTTTTGCAAATTATCTTATATTTAACATTATACATTTTAAGCATAAAGGTTTAGAAAAACTTTTAGAGTTTTCTTAAAAAGATTATAATCAATCTGTTGATTGATTGTTGATATATAAAATGATTATTTAGTTTAAATGATTTTGTGTCTGTGTGTTCTCTATTAGCTTAAAGACAACACATTATAAAATGATATAATTTCTGTATATTATAGTTGCAAATCGGCGATGGTTTCCATATATTTATTATAGTTCAATTCGTACTTAAAGTAGGCATATTATTAATGTTGACGTATGCTAGAACGCTGATCATCTGCATGATGTTTAAAAATCAAAGTACCGATAAGGAAAACATTTTTGAAATTTAGCAAAGTAATCGTCTATATATGTAACCAGTATAGAAATTTCGGTCAGGTGAACTGAATGATAAATACACTCTCCCTATGTCTGATATAGTTTAACTCTCGAGTTATTGAAATTAACCGATTATGAAGCGATTGTTGGCCTTCTTTTGAACCGTAAACTGTCCGGTATTGGACTTTCGGTCGTATGGCCAGACATTTACTATTTTGCCTATTAACAATCTCATAGATTCATTTAGGAAACGGTTAACGCTGATCAATTTTCATAAGGTTCATTGAAGGTTTACTCGTCTTTTCGTTCCCACCAGCCAGCAAGTCAGACAGACGGACAAGGCTTAATCATCTTAAAAAGTCCTGAAACGAATTTGGTTTTCTGATACTAGGGGCCAAACTCATCTACTTAATTGCGTTAAGCTATGTACAGACGGTTGTCAGATGTTACAATGTTGCCAGATCTGCCAATGTACTGGCAATGCACTGACCAAGAAAAATTGCTTACAAAAGGTAAATTGTCAGTTCAAACGAATGTAAGAAAATCTTACAATTTCATTAGCAGACAACTGTCAAGCAATCAATTAATCTGCCCAAAAAAATTGTCATTTCATACTGTTGTCTGATTTTTGTATGGCATAAATTTTCAGATCCGTTGCTTTTGTCAGATCTTTTGGTTGTTTTGATATATTTATGGACAGTGTTGCCAATAGTAGGCATCGGCCGTGGCATGATGGTCAGAACACGCAACTACCATGCGGGAGATACCAGGTTCAAATCCTGGCTCCAGTCATCAACAAAAAAAACAAACAATAAAAATAAATTGTTCTTTCATAGCCGGCCCCCTCGATGTTGTCTTGTGACGTTCAAACAGTGGCGTTCGCATTCTTCGAAAAACAAGTAGGTGCCGTTAGTTGTGAATCTAAAAATAGAAAGCGTTTTAATTCACAACGACGCGAGAAGCTAGCCCATACCTCATGGGGTGCAAATGGAAATTAAGTTTTTTTAAGTTAATCTGACTATAGCTACGTAAAGTGTTTACATGGTTGTCAGGTGCTGATAATATTATTGCCCCATAATGTTCTGACAATTATTTTTCTGACAACGTTGCAAGACAAAAATTGTTAGTATTGAAGCCTGTTAGACAATTTCTGACCAATATTGTAAGATCTGACTAATGTTTGTACATAGCTTTAACTTTTTTTCATATCAAATAATATATATCCTCATCCCTAAGGGTAAAAGTATAAAAATATTAAAGACACCACAGGAATGATTACAACTTTCAAAATAAATCACTTTATCTTTAATGCTGAGTAAATCGAAAATTGTCGATCGGTTTTTCTATTTATATGTAGAACCACATAATGGTGGTAGTCATTGTGGTCTCCTGGTACCATATATCACATACAATGCTTTCCTCTACCCACATCTATATAAGGGCTATTTAAAAAAATGCTACACACTGTACAACACAAAAATAGCTAACATGTGATGGGAGAAAACCTTCAGAACAACATACGAACACACCCATCCATAGCCCCACTTAACAAAACTCTAGTGAGAACATCAAAAACTAATTTACTGAATAAGGTGGTGTAAAGTGGAGTTGTTTCATTGAATTGGTTGCACTTTTCAAAATTCTCAGTTTCAGCAGGCAACCCCCTGCACACTTGCACTGAAATGGAGAGGGGTAGAAAACAGAAACAGTATAAAGATAAAAAAAACTGCTTATATCACAAAAAGAAAAGAGTTTTGTTTTCTACATCTTCTATTTTATTACCACTAATAGACAAAGAATAGCACAGCTACAATGAGACAACTTCTTCTATACTTCATGTAACAAAAATTATCGCATCAAAGCAAAGTGCATCTAATTTTAGGTTAGACATTACAATCTGTTCTGTTGGACGACCGACAATCGAGTTGCTTGAAATGAGATCCATTCTAATACTTTAATGGTTACGGGAACAAATGCACTGGGGGGCCGGGAGTGCTGCATACTTTCGTATTCAAATACGAGGTTCCATTTTAATAGAGTTCATGCAGCAAATGCCACTTGGTGGTGCTACTGCCACAGCCACAGCCACATAGTATCTAGGTTCCTTCTCTATAGAATTAGCTGCAGATGCAGGCTAATGTTACGGATCTACGATCTATGTACATTGCACGTTGTTGTGGCATGTGAAGCTGCACATGTTTGCAGCGTATACGCACACAAATACGAGTTGTTGCATGCATCGATCGTATAATGTGATAATGCGTGTGCATTTATTTACTACTCAACTCACACTCGTAGTGTATAAATATGGGTTTACATTACAGTAAATTTTTCATATTTGTTTTTTTTCTATATTAAAATTTATGACTTCATACTCTCCAGTCATGTTCTATGTACTATGTATAAGTAGAAGTAGCTGTAATTGGGACCGTCGTAGCTCTCAATTGAGATCTCTGCATATTTTTGTTGTAATAATTTCCTTCAAACATTGTGAAGAAAAGAGGGGACCGACCAGACCGACCATTAATTAATTTGGTGGCGGGGCAATTAAAACGATATTTTTCAAGTCGACTTTTGTATATTTTTTTGTGAGCGTTGTTGTTTCTTTATTAATTTGTGTCAATAAGATACAAGCACTTTATTTTATAGCTCTTAGAGTGTATGGTTCATTGAATTTAAAAAAAAGTGCTATGAATCATTACCAGCTGGTGAAAAAAATAAATAAATCGAAGTACTATTTACAACATGTAGCCTTAAAGGACTTTTCTGCCTTACAATAACAAAACTGTCCTTAACATTGATTCCCTATTAACTTAACCCAGCACCCACAGAGCTCTTGGTGATGACCGCTGTGCAAAACGTTTAAGTTCCCATTTGTAACAATAGTGTTATGTTTTGACAGCTTTTCCAATGACAATCGCATTGTGGTCTTAACACACACAAACAAACAAACACACATATTTACTGTTATCGTCGCCACATTAAAAGAATTCAATTAAGTGTTACAAAAGAAGAAATTTCTTTTAAGACAAATTGACATGATTTTATCTATTTAGGAACTTTAGAGAATGGCCAACAGCCACGACTCGACTTTGGCTACGCAAAAATATCTGTTAAATGCCGCAATTAAAATCACATTAAAGAAGAAACGTTTTGTACGTGTAAAAAGACTAGCGAGAGAGTGAGAAGAACCAGTTCATTTGCTCTAGTATTGGCCGGGCTTGGCACATGTCATGATTGCGTTGCCTCTTAACTACGAGACTATGTGCTCGTTGTACATGTGTGTGCACTTGTTTATTCTGTTATTTAACAGTATATTTCGCGAAAGCTCTCTACTATGGGCAATTAAGGTATTCATGGAATTTATGTTTATCTAAGGCTTGGTGACAAATTAATGCTGCACTTGCCAAATAGATTAACTTCATTAACTCCAACACTAAGCTGATATTGATTTGTAAAGCTTCTGTGAAATTATAATGTCTTATAAATTACACTAGTCCACAAATTTTCGGCTTTTTTGTGCAAACAAATTTGAAGTTTTTGGAGGTGCACTTAATATTTTGGGTATCTCTTACCCGATCTTCATATATAACCACTTAAGTTAAAGACAACAAAATTTACTACAAGTTCTTCCTTTAAAGTTTTAAAATAAGTAATGTCGTTTCAATGCTAGAAAAACTGAAAATTTTCTGTAAAATTTGGGGTGAAAAATTTATTTATTGTCGTAGGAAAAATAGAAAACGCAATGCTAACCCCAATTTTGCATTTTTACATATAGTTGACCCTTTTTCAAAGAAAACAGGACACCAGCCATAAAAATCCATAACCAATTTTAAGAGTTATGCATTTTTTGGCGAAATACTAAAAATTCGGGTTTTTAACGATGTTTTTTTTTTTTTTTTAGATTTAACCCCTTACCACGATAGTTGTGATTTTTTTAGTTACAAATCACTGTCTCTCGATATATATTAACATATACTGACATATTAACATATATTGGCACATACTTATATAGTTGCAAAAAAAATATTAAAAATAAAAAAATTGTATGGGAAACACCTTAAGAGTTAAAGATTAAGTGTAGATATGTTCCGAAAAACTGTTCGTCTTGCTAAAATATTGGAGGTCGGTCATACATTTGACTTCTCTAGGGGCACCTTTGGAGAAATTGCAGCATTGGGAGCATATTTAAATAATTGTATGGAAGCACCTTTAGGGGTCCAAGATATGGGGTAGGTATGTTTGGGAAAAATGTTAGGAGGGAAAAATAGTGGGGGTCTGTCATACATTTTATCCCTCTAGGGGCTACTTTGGGGCAGTTGCGGGGCTTGTTGTGGATTTTTCACCTTGCACACGAACTTCATAAAAGTAAGAAAAATTCCGGAAACCCAAACATTTGCCACACGCCTTCTAGAACCCCCCATACTTAAACTTAATTTCCCTTTACACCCCATGAATGAGGTATGGGATAGCTTATCGCGTTGTTGTGAATCCACACGCTTTCTATTTTAGGTTCACAACAAACGGCACGAATGCGAACGTCACTGTTTGAGAAGCTTTTGAAGCCGATTGACTCGACACTATACTGCGACGCTGATGTCGACAATATCGAGAGGCCAGCAATGAAAGAAAAATGTAGATGTCAGGAGCCGGGAATCGTCCGCATGGTAGTCGCGTGTTTTAACCACAATGCCACGCCCGTTCACATACAAATGATGTAAGTAAACTGAATTCAGTCATATTTTGCAAAAGAAAAACGCTTATGGAATTCGGACCTAGGAATGAATTTGGGCTATATTGGCCTGCGCCCATACAAAATTACCTATTTTTGAAAAATTATTTTTTTCCCATAACTTCTGAACGAATACCTAGAGGATATTTGAATTTTGTAAGTTGAATTATCTTATAATAGTAGACAAGTCTTTAGAAAACCAAACCCTTTGCCATACTCCTCCTGGTATCTCCGATACAAATGACCAAAATGACCCCCAAAGTTTTAAATACATTTGTTTAAGTGTACTGAATTCCGTCATATTTTGCCCAAGGTATACACTTATTTAAATAAGACTCAGGAATGAATGTGGACTTTATCGGCCGACACCTTCTGGTGCCATTCATACAAAATTACATATTTTTGAAAAATTTATATTTCTTCCATAAATTCCAAACGGACAACTGGAGGATATTTGCAGTTGGTCAGTTTAATTACAAATTTTAGAAAACCGAAACATTTGCCCCGCCGCTTCGTAACATACAAATGACCGAATTGTACAAAAGATAACTATGAGGGTAAGTTTTTTTCAGTACAGCTTCAACCGTTTACGCTCCAGAAGCAAACATTTAAAAATCGGTTAATTTTAATAACTCCAGAGTTAAACAATATCATTCGTAGGGTGAGGGTATTTATCAGTCACTTCAACTGACCGAAATTTCTATACTCGTTTTAATTTTTTTTAATATATAAAATAAGGATTTCACAGACATTTATATAAAATTGATAAGACATTTGAGCTAATTATTCTATATCAAAGAGTTCTGCACGTAATAGTTTTACATCCATTTTTTCAATTCATTATTAAACCCCATGGAGTTATTAATTATTTGAACCTATAGTGCCTAATGTAAGGCTCTTCCCCAAGTCGTTCTCTATCTAGTTGCACATGTTGTGCTATATTTGTTTTACTTGTTGTTGTTTTTTTTTGCTATCTCATCACACATTCACTTTAAACAGATTAAACTTTTCTTTCTGCAAATAGATTGGAAGAAGAATTTCTTTTGTTGTGTCAATAGACTCGTAAATATGCGGCTGTTTCCAATTTATTTCTATCTCGCTGCACGTATGTACATACATACATATTCCACCAATAGCCATTCAACCGTCCATCCATCCGTAGCGTTTAATGTCAATTAAAAACAAAACTGTATTCGCTGAATCGTTTGTATGACGACTCGTTTGTTCGTTTCATTGTGTGTTTCACAAATCAAAATGGGATGGATTTTCTTTCGAAAGCCGGTCGGTTGATCTAAAAAACGTTTTTTCGTTTCAAATTTCTGTTATATGACGTTTGGATATTGACAACAACAACCACAGATATGGATCATTTGAAGATCGTAAAATAAGAAGCTCAAAAGTCATTTTTAATGTGTTGATAGGCTTAATACCTATCTTCAAAGTTAAGAAAGATGAGGCTGTAATGTTTAAGCACATAAATCTTTTATTTATAATTTGGTAGATGGACAGTCAAAAGTGGGTTAATTTTGTATTACTCTGCCAGTGATAGATACACTTATGTGTGTACGTGTGGCTTTTAATGTGGTGTTCATATTGTTTTTTGTGTGCGCATTTTCGGTTTTACCTGTACCAGGGTTTGTTTTTAATTTGATGTTAAGCGTTGTCGTTGTTTTGTGTCATTTTGTGCTCTTAATAAGTTTTTTGACTTTTTCCCTGAAAGCTTTATGTACTCCGCTTGTGTGGCTGTATGTACGTGTGTGTGTGTGTGTGTGTGTGTATGGGGGTCCGTCTTCATTTTCCAACTAGTGCAGCCCAGTGCCTATGATGATGACAACGTTTAGTCTTTCACATGTTTGTTTGTGCCATTAAAATCGCATATTAATAGCTGGTGCTATTTATAAAACCATGTGCTGTCATTGCGGTTGGTCTGCCCATCTAATGTCGGAAAATATAATTAAACTTTGTTTTTATTTTTTTTGGTGTGTGTGTGTGTATTTTTTATGGTCCATATGCATTTTTGTTGAGTTATGAAACCAATTGAAGTTTATTGTTTTCGTTGACTCTGCCAGGGTCGTTTTGGTATTTGCTGCAAGAAGACAAGTGGCTTTCAATACCCCTTGACGGTCAGCAGGAGGAGGCGGAGGAGGTCAATGTCATTAAAACTCGCCCGCCTACAACTATGGCTTTTACTTCAAATCTAGCATACATTATTATGCAAAATATTAAACAAATGTGAAATTAGTTTAATATTGAATATTTTTGTGATAGTCATTGGTTGTGTGCCACTGTTTAGGAAATGCCCACGAAAATTGTTAAATATTTAATTTAAAATAATAGGTTTACTTTAAGTTTATAAATTAATTAGGTTGGAATAATCTTAGAGTCAGCGGTAGCAGGGGGTGAAGATATGGAGAAGGTATGTTTGGGAAAATGTTAGGATGAAAAAATGACTTGGTGTCGGTCAGACATTTGAAGCCTCTAGGGACGATATCGAAGCAAGTGGGGGCCTTGTTATGGATTTTATCCGCAATACGAAAAGATTCTCGGTAAATATCGGGGGCCAGATTTTGAATTTTGACCCATAGTTTTTTGGGAAAATTTTCATAGAATAAAGGGACCCGCTCTAGTAAATATCCTGCAGTTTTACCTGTGGAACTTATAAGATAATTTTTTTTTTTAAAATAGGAAATTTTGTATGGAAAGTAACAGAAGGGCTAGGGTCATTCAGCCTATTTACAATCCAATAGTTTGATGTAGGGAACTATTAACGCTGGTACATTTGCATAAGGATCAGTGAAGGTTTAGTCGAGTTATTGTGCCCGTCAGCCATCACGGACATGACTCAATCGACTTAAAAAGTCGTGAAACGAATTTTGTTTCAAGGTACAAGGGATAG
The DNA here is from genome assembly GCA_964034835.1 of Muscina levida. Taxonomy (NCBI): domain Eukaryota; kingdom Metazoa; phylum Arthropoda; class Insecta; order Diptera; family Muscidae; genus Muscina; species Muscina levida. The sequence continues at coordinate 9,350,815 of OZ035882.1, forward strand.
TATGCAATATATCCTTTTCCTTAAAGTCGAAGGTATATTGTGGTAAACGTTCTTCAAAAAATTCTGTTAAAGAAATATTACATGGTGAACCAAAAGTCCGTTCAAATCTAAATCGGTAGCTGTGTCGAGCTGCCACACCTGAGTGGGTCGGAGGGGTTACGAAATGCATGAGCAGCCAATGGGAATTTAGAGCCATGGCGGTATTCAGTAATTTTCAACAACAAAGTTGATTTAAGAAAAATTATACTTGGAAGTCCATTAAACAATTTAATTTAAAACAAACTAAAGAAAAATAGTAAACTAAAAATAAAACAATAAGGTTTTTTAAAACCTAAGCAAACTAAAAATGAAAGATATCCTGGTATTCCGCTTCCTCTAGAGCCAATTATAACTAGGTTAATAAAGTCAAATATTATATCAAAAATTTCGAAGAATTTGGCGAAGCAGTTAAAGTGCTCCACGATTTTGATTCGACGTCGATTTAAAATTTACATTAATTTTGTGTGTACATATACGAATACAAAAATGAATTTTGTGTCCTTTTTTTGCAAAAATTACTGCAAATTTTATTTGTAATAAAGTTTGGAAAAAAAAATGTTATTGCATATTTTATGAGTTTTTAGTGCATATTTTTAATTTAAAGTGCATGTTATATGCGCATATTTTCTATTTTTAATTGCATTAAATTCCTTGCCCTACTAATGAGTAATTTCTTAAATGCTTTTTAAAGTAATATTAAAAAAATTGGTAAATGAGTAGAATAAATATAATAAAACGCAAAAATCTGTGTCAAAGTAGGGGCTCTGGCTCTGGGATTCTATGATGACCGACCCCCTATTTGCGAAAAAATATTTAGGGGGCCCAAAAAAGTTACGCCTTGGGTTCTATGGTGACCTCCTATGAAATATATTTTTATAATGAATCCAATCCAAGATCCTAAGGGTCCTTTCAACACTTCTTCTTTTGTATCTTTAGAAGAATGTTTATAAATTATAAAAAATGATGTTAATTTTTTATTAACATCGAACAGGTTAAATGCCATAAAATATATCCTTAATAAACTTAAATACTTATGAATTCAAAAATATGTTTTTTTTTAATTTATAAATTTTTAAAAAATTTTTTTATAAAGAAATACATTTATAAATTTTCTTACAATAACAAGTTAAAAACAAGTAAGATAATTATCTTCGGCTATGCCCAAGCTCAGAAATCTTTCACCTCTCAAATGATGATAAAAATATTAGGGATATTCACGATTGTAAGTATTTGTACAATTACTGTAGTATTGTTTATCAATTTAGTATTTGAAATAAATTTGAAATACTTACAAAAACAAATCACAATATATTAAAAAAAAGTAATTTAAATATTTGCTACAAATACTTTAGACATTTAAGATCGTGAATAACGCAATTCTCTTTAAATACTTGTTTTATGATTTTTTTTACCCTCAAAACGGGGGAGTTTTTATGGAGGATTGGAGTAGTTTTTGTCAGATTTTTCTTTTTTTTAGAATTTAACCTCCGCTTGAAGGATAGAAGCTTGCTTACTTAAGTTCAGCTCGATAGCTGTCTAACTACGGTTGAAATCGCGGGGACAGACGGACATTAATTAGTCGGCTCACAATCGGAGCTGATATCCCAGCGGTTATAATACACATTATTGAATCGACGATGTCAGCTATATTTAGTGGCAATCAGTGATGACTCTCTCGCTTATATTTTCCCTTAAATTTAGCATAGGAGTGTCACCGTTTAATCGGTGCGCTCTCGCTTACAAAGTAAGCGACGATGTCAGTAAGTGCCATTTCAGTTGCAATTACTTTAAAACGGAGTTTTAAGCGATATTGATAACACGCCTGATTACGAAGTAAGTGACGATGTCAGTAGGTGCTATTTCAATCGGAGTTATAATGAGTGGACGATATTTTTTACATTACACACGCGTGACATTCTAAGTACTTATATCGCTCGATTACAATGTTATATTGATGTCGTGGATTACGAAATAGGTACTTCGTTTTATTTAACGCTGGGATATTACAATACCTACCACGCCTTCATATGGGCACTACAAATGGAAGAACGACCTACCTTTCGGTCCCTTTTTGTTTCTGGCTGATATTTTGCATTTGTTATAATCCTGTTTTAAATATATTTTTTTAAAGTATTATCTTACTAAATTCGAGCAGCCAAAAATTTCTTTGAACTTGCTCAACCTATCTAAATATGGTTACCAATCTTTATCTTTATCCCATATACAAATGCTCGTACAGAACATCCCTGCAATTGCTTGGAAAACCTTCAAGAATTTCCGATGTTATACAACATAGCAAAGTTGGCTGGCGGATAAATCATGTCACCGGAATTCCGTTCACAAAAATTTCAAAGTGTCTTATATATATGGGCGGCAACATTCCGGTTTGAGGTCAATAACAGCCTTTGCCCAAATACACTTTCGCGATCGAACGCTAAATTCCACAAACATTGTGAAAGATTACAATTCATTTAGCTGCATAGGCAGCTAAGTATAAATGTTGCATGTGATTTGATTTTAATTTCCTTTTGCCGCAAGGTTAAATATCCTATTTATAAAATTGACTTCCTGACTAAGTCGTATATATGGGCACAAACATTTACATAACTTAATATGTTGTGTGTATGTCTACATACATACTTGGGAACATAAAGTACTTGTCCTATAAGTATGTAAGACACAGACATATGCAACCACATACAATGTACATTGTACATACATACATAGTTGGTTATATGTTTGTACATACTCGTGTTGTTCTTATGTAAAGGCATGTTGTCACTTTTGGACTTTGAATACAGCCGAGATGCAGACAGACTTAAGGACGGTTGGCGGAACGAACAGAGGGACGACAAACTTTATTCATATAGGAGAATAATGAGAGGAAGAATGCCAAAGAAAGGAATATAAATACACAGAACAAAAACTCTTCTTACTACTTACCCTTCTTGGTTTAGTTTCAACCATTTGTTCAACTTCGATACCGTCTGACATCTTTGCTGGCTGTTTAGGTTAGGTTGTTGGTTGGTTGGTCGGCCGTTTGGTCGCTCTGTCCCTGTGTTGGTTTGGTGTTGCTGGGTTGTACTTCTCGGAGATTAGCGTTTCTTTGCTGTTGTTGATCACTTCTTAGTGATGATGCTGCACGTTCTGGTTTCGGGTCGTTTTGTCTGTTCCTTGACTGTGTGGGGCTGACTGGCTGCTGCTCTGGTGGGTTCAGTTCAGATTCTTGTGTTTTGCGATGGCTTTAAGAGCGCAACTTAGTTTATTGTTACAATGCCGGTTTATAAATTTTAGCACTCTGGAGGGGAAACGAACGAACCACAATGATTTCTTCTTCTTGTTTCTTTTATATTTTGTTTTCGTTTCTTTTTATATTTGGTATTCTGTACTTAACAGAGAATTCTTTTATTTGTATTTTTTTTGTTTGCTGGGGGATACTTTATAATTTCTTTTGTATTATTTTTGGTTTTTGATTCTCAAAAAGATTGAAAATACAATACTGCACTAAAGTGTGATAAGTGTAGACAGGGAAGCTTTTAACATCGAACTGTTAGATGAAGTAAGAAAACAAACAAAAAATAAGAAAAATTACATAAATGAAACTAAAATCAGTAAAAAGGATAGGAGGCATAGGAAAAACGTTAAAAAAATTTAATAATGAAATTTGATAAAAACACAAAAAGATCTTAATGTTAAATTTTACAATTTGCACCCCGAAAATATCATAAAAAATTCATGGTCAAAAGTCCTTTTTTTGTTGGGGTTCACAAATCTACACTAATACACACACGCACAAGCACACACCTTTAACTTCCTTTAACGTTTGATTCACTTGATGTTGGTGATGATAGTAAAACCAACGGTTTTTTTTATTTTTAAATTACAACTCAAAGTATTTTCGATTTGCACGCGTTAATCACGTCCGCTTCGTTCAGTTGTTACTCACGAATGAACCTCCAACATTTGATATGACTATAAACGGAGTCTCAACTCATCGGGCAACAACAGCGATAGCAGCAACCAAGGCAGCGTAGCAGTGCTCGCCTTCAGACAACCAACATTTGTGTCGTTTACAACAAACGAATACATTCACAAATTTGCTGCTGCCGATACGGCTCCATCTGCTGCACAGTGGAGTCGTGTGTTTCAACAAAATAAAAAGTTTGAATTTCGTTGAACTGGTCTAGGTGAAAAGAGAATATGTGAACCATTCCCCAAATAGCACATAAATTACAAAATTTTAGCAAGGCCAAAATCGGGTACCTTATTATTGATATAGTATTTAACGATAACAATAGGTACTTTTATTGCAACAAAAAAGAACATTTACAGCACCAAATTATCTTTTTACTGTTCTATAAAGTAACTTTTTGTATCAAAAAGTGAATTTCAAATGCACAAGAAAGTAATTTGAATGCTCCATAAGTGCTTTTATTGTACCAAAAAATACTTATATGTACTAAAAAGTACTTTTATTGCACCAATAAATGCTTCCTAGTACCAAAAAGTACATTTGTTGTACCAAAAGGTATATTTATTTTACTAAAATGTACAAAAATGTAAATGTAAATTATGTTGTACCAAAAAGTACTTTTATTGTACAAATAAATACTTTTCGCTTCAGTAAGAAATTTTATTGCACCAAGAATTACTTTAAATATACAAAATTTTACATTAGTCGTAGCTGAAAGCAGTTTAAACGTACCAAAAAAAAATTATTGTACCAAAAAATACATTTATTGTACATTTAAGTGAAGTACATTTATTGTGCCAAAGAGTACGTTTTGGCTCGCGAGCCAAAAGTACATTTGGACCACAAACTACTTTTATTGAACATTTGGGGCAATACAAGTATTTTGTTTTTTTTTTATACCAAAAAGTACTTTTGTGCAAAAGAAATCACTTTGTACCGAAAAGTACATTAAAAGTACTTTTTGGTACAAAAAAGTACTCTGGTACAAAAAAAGTACTTTGTGCGACAGAAAAGTAATTTTGGGCCAATAAAAGTTCTTTGTACCGAAAAGTACATTAAAAGTACTCTGGTACAAAAAAGTACTTTGTGCAACTGAAAAGTGCTTTTGGGACAATAAAAGTACTTTTTGGTACGAAAAAGAACTTTAGTACAAAAAAGAGCTTGGTACCGAAAAGTAAATTAAAAGTACTTTTCGGTACAAAAAAGTATTTAGGTACAAAAAAGTACTTTGTGCAACAGAAATGTGCTTTTGGGCCAAAAAAGTACTTTAGTATGAAAAAGTACAAAAAACCACTTTTAATTTGCCAAATAGTTATGTATTCCTACCAGAGTAATAATTGGCTCGCTCTTTTCGGCCCCCGAGCCAGGAGCCTCAAAACTACAATAGAGCTCTTGGCTCGCGAGCCAGGAGCCACATATTTCAAACGAACTCTCGTCTTGCGAGCCAAGAGCTACAAAATATTAAATGAGCTTTCGGTTCGCGAGCCAGAATACTTTTTTAGTACCAAAAAGTACATTTATTGTTCTTTTTGGTCATAGTACTTTTATTGTACTTTTCGGCACAAAGTACTATTTTTGAACCAAAAAGTGCTTTTTATGCTAAAAAGTACTTTGTGGCAAAAAGTGTTTTTGGACCAATAAAAGTACTTTTTGTCTCGAGCCAGCTCTTTTTGGGCTCTTAGATCGCGAGCTGGCCCTTTTTTTGGGCTCTTAACTTCTGGCTCTAGGCTCGCGGGCCAGCTCATTTGAAATTTTGTGGCTCCTGTCTCGCGAGCTTAGATTCAATTTGCACGAGAAGAGTGAGCTGAGAGCTCATTTGAAATTTTGTGGCTCTTGACTCGCGAGCTAAGAGTCAATTTTCAGGAAAAGAGCGGCTCGCGAACGAGCCAATACGAACTCTGATACCTACGTCCTTAGGGATGAGGGTATATATTATTTATAACGAGAAAAAGTGTGACGTATCTTAAGACAAAATATGTTTCAGGATTTTGTAAGATGATTGATGGGTATAATAACTCGAGTATTCTTTAATTCTTGTGAAAATTTAACAGTACTAATATAATGCGGACTAATGCGGAAAGTGCCACGCACACCACACTTTTCTGAAAATTAACTCACATAATGCGTCAATGCTTTCATTTTACTCCAGATGTATATTGAACGTGTTTACCTTGTATGGGAGATTCCACGACCACCAATCTGATCACGCACATTATTCATTTAAAATACGTACACTGACCTCAAATAAATCGTTATCAAATTTTAAGGCAAACAGGAGTATGAACATGCATTTTCAAAATAAGTCCACCCTAGCATCAACTGCCGGGTCCAAACTAGATGTTTCGGGCACAAACTGAAACAATGGTGTGTAGCTATGTTTGTTTAGATCTGATGGTCGGGCAAACATATGCACAAACGATTTTATATTCATATTTAGATAGATTTTAAAGTTGTCCTTTACGTATGACGAATATTTATGAAGCTTGTATTCGTCATATTACTCATACGTAAACAAAATAATATTTTATTACCGCTAACAGCGCCTCCTGCTGATAATTTCCACTTTTCTTTTCTCCTAAACCATCGCATAGTAATTACGAAAAGTTGTACAACTATATGCGGCGTTCCTCACATAAACGCTAAAAGCCAGCTCAAAGTGATCAAGTAATAATAATATAAAGTGATAATAATATTTAAGTATTTTATGCTCGAGGACATTATTTCAACAAAAATTAACAATTACTTTTAAATTTCAATTATCTTAAAGTAAATTTTTAAATACTGCCATAATGCGAATAAAAATGTTATACAAATAATTGAAAACAAACATTATAACTAACAAAAAATTAAAACTAAAAAGCTATAAAACAAATAAATCTGCAGTAACACTTCTGTTATATTATGACATACAAATTTCCAGTACGCGTTTAACCCCACTGTGCGCCCTCTTGCAGTCAAACATTTTTCGTTCATTAATCCGATACAGCTCCAGTGCACAAACTACAATCTAAAAGATACGCAACAAACCAATAAATTGTGCGCATACATCATCCAACATGCACCGACTGCAGAGCAAACCACAATGTGAGCAATGTGAACAGAATAGACATTCCTCTGCTGCCTCGGTTCTCATTGCCGGAGAGAGTGTACAATGAAAGCCTTACAAACAGAGTACATGTGTGTGTGTGTGTGTATCTGTGTTTACTTGAATTGGAATGAGGTATTCTACAGGACTTTTTCCAATTGGGCTTTGTGTAGTTTGTGAGCGGTTTCCAGGGTATGTGCGTGTGTGGTTTAGAATTTTAGACCCTGTATTTTTACAATCTGTCTGACATTGTGTGTATTTTGTTCTGGTTGTTGTTTTTATTGTTTGCTGTCTCATAGTCTGCGTTTTCTCTTTCATTTTTGTGTACGCTCGTATGTTCGTTTGTATTTGTATTTGTGTCTGGCAATTTTTTGTTGTTTTGTTTTGATAACCCAACAAAAAAAAATTCCTTTTTCATGTGGTTGTTGTTATCAAATGATGTCGCCGTGTGTGTGTAAGTGAGTGTTAGTCAACATTGTTTTTTGGGTGTTGCCGTTGTCGTAGTTGCATGCATTCGTTTGTTGTACGTACGTACGATTGCGTCGTCGTCGTCATCGTATTGTAGTTGTAGTGGTAATGGCGATAGTACGTACTCGAGTCCATACGTGATGTTTAATATTAAAGTTGCATTTGTTTACTAAAATTAAGTAATATTTTATGTTGTGTCGCTGTTGTTGTTCTTGCTCTTGTTATTTTTGTTGCTCTGGCTGTCTGTTGTCATTGTCGATTGGCAGAGTGAGTTAAGGTTCAGTGGCATTTTGGTCACAACTAGATTTGTTGGATTGGATTCGTAAATCGAATTGATTTTTGTAAATTCCACGAGGAGGTGATTTACATGCATATTCTACTTTGTAGATAGTACTAAGTATACTATAGCCATACATGATATGAATGTATTTGTATGTATTTATGGACATGTGCATGTGGGCTTTGCTATCTACATTATCGTATTGCAGACACTGGTGCGGTATATAAAGTGTTTTGTCGCTTATCTCTTGATTTATGCGATAACATTGATTTGGGTTGCTTGGCTATTTTGAGGACTAATCGATCGTATATTGTCACTTTGTATTCAAATACATATTATCATATTTATGATTTAGTGGCAGATGCCATTGAATTTTCCCAGGGTCACGCTACATGGACTTAATTAATATAACCCTTGAGCATTAAGCAGTAAATTAAGTGATATGACATAAGGTGACCGAAATCGCAGCAGTCGGAGAGGGGAATGAATTGTATCTAGTAAAAGAATCTGTTCCTCAATGCTCGGGCTGAAAATTCGTCAAAATGCAAAAATCTCTAACCAGAGGATCAAAAAATAAAATAGCACTGAAATTTTTTTTAAAATAATAAACATATTATAAATATTAAAAATATTAAAAATATTAAAAACATTAAAAATATTAAAAATATTAAAAATATTAAAAATATTAAAAATATGTATTGAAAATATTAAAAATATTAAATATATTAAAAATATTTAAAAATTAAAAATATTAATAGTGTTAAAAATATTAAAAATATTAAATCTATTAAAAATATTAAATTATTAAAAATATTAAAAATATGTATTGAAAATATTAAAAATATTAAAAATATTAAAAATATTAAAAATATTAAAAATATTAAAAATATTAAAAATATTAAAAATATTAAAAATATTAAAAATATTAAAAATATTAAAAATATTAAAAATATTAAAAATATTAAAAATATTTAAAAATTAAAAATATTAATAGTGTTAAAAATATTAAAATATTAAAAATATTAAAAATATTAAAAATATTAAAAATATTAAAAATATTAAAAATATTAAAAATATTAAAAATATTAAAAATATTAAATCTATTAAAAATATTAAATTATTAAAAATATTAAAAATATTAAAAATATTAAAAATATTAAAAATATTAAAAATATTAAAAATATTAATAATATTAAAAATATTAAAAACATTTCAAATATCAAAAATTCCAAAAATATTAAAAATATAAAAAATGCTTCTAGGATGCTTTCTTCGCACCGTTGGGAAAAGTTCTTATTAGCTTTGAGATTCTTTCTTCCCTTAAGGTTTGTGATGATAGAGGAGAAGGCATAGCAAAGGGCGTTGACGAGACATTGTGGTTAATGTCGAAATGACGTCATACGCCTAACCTGCTGTCAACATAATACATTTCACACTCTTGATTAAAAACCTATTGGCAATAATAAATAATTGCCAATAGAACTGATCTCAAACCGAACTATGACAATATCATAATGCAATAAAGATCAACAAAAAACAAAATCAAGAACGAAATATAAAAAATATTAAAAGATTTTTTAAATTTTGCAAAAAAAAAAATTATTAAAAAAATTCAAAATATTCCACAATTGCATATCTTCCTTCTTCGTTGTCCTTCTTTCGAATTATATAACTATTTCAGCCTATTTGTTGTATCCAATGCAAACCACCAACAAATAGCAAGTGATTTTCTTATCAATGAAAAAAAACAACTGGAACGCTTTAGTGTTAGGATAGCCTTAGTAGTGGTGAGTGGGCATATGAATAAAGGAACGAACAAAAATGTGAACACTCTTCACACGTCGCAGGCTGCGCAAACCACCACACTCTAGAAATCTGGGTTATTCCAATAAAGGCGTCACTGATAGTTTTGCACTTAGAAAGGAAAACACGACACGTACGATAGAAATCTTGGCAGAATTGGCGCTTTGATTTCATTTATCATCTGAGTTTTATTGTTGTGCCTGCAAACACTAGGTTTATATGGTGGGGTCTCACTCGACGACGGCTGGGTGTAGTTATTGTCGAGTGCCATGAACATAACATATTACTATTATTGAATATTATAAAGAAATGTTTGCACACTGTTTCGAGGAGTTCTTTAGAACTTTTACGCACTACAGTCGTTTTTATTGTCAATTAAGTGGTGGTGGTGGGTGAGTCAATGCCCCAAGTGCCAATGTGATGCGGTCATAAATTTTGTTTTTATTTCCAACACAAACCTATTTTTTTTTTGTGTTTTATTAATATTTGACTTCTAAACAATGCATTGTGCTGTGGATTTTTATTTCTTATCGTTTTGCTGATTGTCTGCCATTAACTTTTGCATTTATTAACCATTTGTATGAATTATCTCAAAGTACTCGAATTATGTTCGATAACGAATAATTATTTAAGTTAAATGAATTCAAGTTAAATTCACTTTACTTATCAGCTACTGTTTGTAGGTATTTTAAGTAAGTATTTATATGCATTCAGAAGACAAATGGGCCATGCTAAGTGGAGACTGCTTGGCTGTAATCACAAACTGCACTCTACCACAATAGGAAATTCACATTTTAGTTCGTTCATATTTCGTTCTCCATAATGTTTTTCTGATTAATGGTTTTTAAATAGATTTTTAATAAATACGGGAGACATTACATTTGGGGTTTCTTATGAAACATAGAAAAGTATTTTAATTTAAATCTTTTGTTACGGTCACGTTTTTTTTTGAACTGCGGCGGATTGTTAATGAAGTAAAAGAAGTAGAAGCCGTAACGACTGTGCGACTGCATGACAGGCGTGACTTATGTTTAGCACTAAATGTTAGTATAGCTCTTGTTTGATAAAGTGAATCTCGCAATCTCTGAGATTTGAAAGGACATGTCGACTAAACGAAATTTGCAGGTAATATTTGTATTATTTGTCTGTATCTTGTGTCTTGTTATTGTCGACAGTAAAAATATTAAATTTCGGGAAGTATGCTAATTTGTAGGGGCAGCACAATGAGGCCCATTTTTATTTAACGTGCAATAAACTATAACGGCCTTATTCATTAAAAATTTCTAAAGCAGGTATGAAGCGTTCTCTAGCTAAAGTATTCTTTAGCTCTAAAAAACCTTTAATAAGAAATTGTATTCATAAACTTTTTTTATCAGTACTTTAGCTTTATGTGTTCCGGTGGCAACGCCGACTGTTATTGGTCGTTAATGATGTATAAAAAAAGCTTTATAGTCGGATACAAAAGCTTTATAATCGGATACCAAATATGTATTTGCACTTACAAAAAACTATGAACATTATTGTAGCTCAATTTTTCATTACCTACGATTCTCATGACGATAACAAAAACGTTAAAGTAAAAATTGTATTAACAAATTTTATTTTCTTTTCCTTATGTTGAAATAATATTCGGATACCGATTACATTTTTTCCTTGTTTTGATTGTTTATACATCACGAATATTATTTCATTATTTACAAATTATTTTTGAAGAATTTTGGAGAAATATTTTTTTACATGGAATTCATGAATGAAAAGTGTCTATTTAGATACTTTTCTATGTGCGCTATGATTAAGAAGAAAATTTCCTTCACAACGTATGCACGCAACAACTCTTTCCAATAGGAAAAATGCAGAAAAACTCAAAATAAAGATCTCAAATTCATGAATATAGAATAAATTGTACAAACGACAAGTTATAGCACGCTTAAAGTGGAGACAACCCTACTTTAACTTATTGAAGATGTAAATCGTTTATGAATATTGTTTTGTCGAAATTTGCTTAAAAATGCATTATAAACCCCTTATAAGTTTTTATGAATAAGGCCGTAAGATTGTACGAAATTTGACTGAAAAAAATTTACGTAAAAGTGTATGGGCGAGTTTGGCTATTTGTAAGAGAAGGGTTGTGGCAAATGTTTTTTTTTTACCAACTTCTAATATCTCGAGATATACTAATTTTCTTAAAAAAAAGGTAATTTTGTATTGGGGAACCAGAAGGGGTGGAGCTATTCTGACTATTAACAACCCCGCAATTACATTTTGGAACATTTTTGGTTGATACTACAAATTTTTATTTAAGGATCATTGGAGATGAATTCAAATTATCCTGCCCTCTAGCTAGCCAGCCAGAAGTAAGGACATGTCTCAATCTTCTTATAAAGTCTGGAAACGAATTTGGTCTTACGATAATGGGGACCCAACTCGTCTCCTTTAACGCTTTACACCTTTTTTAATATTTTAAATATTTTTAATATGTTTAATATTTTTAATATTTTTAATATTTTGAATATTTTTAATATTTTTAATATTTTTAATATTTTTAATATTTTTAATATTTTTAATATTTTTAATATTTTTAATATTTTTAATATTTTTAATATTTTTAATATTTTTAATAGTTCCAATATTTTTAATATTTTTAAAAAAAAATTTCCGTTCGGAAAAGTTCTCATTCTCATTTGAGATGCTTTCTTCCCTTAAGGTTTGTGATGATAGAGGAGAAGGCACAGCAAAGGGTGCTGACGAGACATTTTAGGTGATGTCGAAGTGACGTCATACGCCTAACCTGCTGTCAACATAATACATTTCACACACTTTACTAAAAACCTATTGGCAATAATAAATAATTGCCAATAGAACTGATCTCAAACCGAACTATGACAATATCATTTTTAATATTTTTAATATTTTTAATATTTTTAATATTTTTAATATTTCTAATATTTTTAATATTTTTAAAATTTTTAAAATTTTTAAAATTTTTAATATTTTTTAATATTTGTAATATTTTTAATATTTTTTAATATTTTTTAATATCTTGATTATGTTTAATATTTTTTGTAATATTAATATTTTTAATTATTTTAATATTTTTAATATTTTTAATATTTTTAATATTTTTAATATATTTAATATTTTTAATATTTTTAATATTTTTAATGTTTTTAACATTTTTAAAATTTTTAATATTTTTAAAATATTTAATATTTTTAATATTTTTAATATTTTTAATGTTTTTAACATTTTTAAAATTTTTAATATTTTTAATATTTTTAATATTTTTAATATTTCTAATATTTTTAATATTTTGATTATGTGTAATAATTTTAATATTTTTAGTATTTATAATATTTTTAATATTTTTAACATTTTTAATATTTTCAATATCACAATTTACGTTAGTGTATCAAATGATATATCAAATTCGGCTAACGATCAGAAAAGTGTTTTTTTTTATTGTTTGATATTTTTTGGTCAAATTCAGTGTGTCACGCTCTAGGATGACGCGTTTCGAACTCCATGACGAATTCATCTTCAGACCTCTTTGTGACGAGCTGACATTTTTAATATTTTTAGTATTTTTAATATTTTTAATAATTAAAATATTGAATAATAATGTTAGAATATTTTGAATATGTTCAATATTTTAAATATTTGCAATATTTTGAAAAAATTTTTTTTGTGAACTTTGAATATTTTGTTTATATTCAGTATTTTAAATCTTTAATATTGTTAATATTTTTAATATATTGCATATATTTTACGAATATTTTGAATAGTTGTAATATTTTGAATTTTTATATATTTTGTTTGTTTTTATTATATATTTCTAACTAGGCTTTAATTTTTTGATTTTGGATACATAATTGGAATTTTACGAATACTTTTAATAGTTGTAATATTTTGATCATAGTGGATATTTTTAATATTTGAGAATCCTTAATGTTTTATATATTCTGTATGGTATAAGATATTACGAATATTTTTTATGTTTACCATTTCAGCTACGTTTGTTTAGTTTACTGATGGGAAACCTCCCTAGATTCAAATGAAACTAAACATTGCCGTAGTTAAACATTTAAAATGTTGACTCAATGTGAAACATGTTGCTTATCGTGATGGCAACACCTAAACATAATGTTATTAACATATAAGATAATGTAGTAGTCGTTCAGGGATGGGCGATATGTAATATTAGTACATTGTCACAGAAAAAGGTACTGTCATTACTTTAATTATGTTTGCGAACTCTTACCATCACTTTCGTGATAGTACTAGTTTATAAATTGATGAACATGTACTTATACTTGCCTATACAATTCTCAAAGTAATATTGAATTTGATGATAACGACTGAACAGTTGTCCTCGGCTGGTAACGTGTGTCGATAATCGCATAAGTTGTTTACAACTTGTGCACTTCTGTAAATATCAACAACATTTGTCATCCCCGATTTTGATTCTGTTCATTTAACAGAAGCAAATAATATATAAAATGATGTTATATTTTCTATCAGGGTTGGTATAACTGCTACGACAATTTGTTTGGGAAAATATAATAAAAAGTGCGGCAATCCAACAAAGTATAATTTAAAAACAAACATCTATACTAAATCTGTGGGGATAAGCAAATTGGTATGTAACTTAGAGAGAAACTCAGTAAAAATGAATTTGTATATATTGCATTTGGTTCAGCTATGTGGTGTAAAGTTTTTTTTCCATAAGCAAATTTTTTTGTTGATACAAATCATATAAGGCAATTTGAAACCAAATCTATAAATAACTTCCTGCTATACATGTATCAGCAGTTTGTTATGAAGCCGTTTGACTGCATTTAAAATATGTATGCAAAATAAAAATAATTAAAAAAAATTACAACATTGTAAAAATTATTTAATAATTTAAAGTTTTCCACAACTAAGTTCTAAACATATTCTAAATATTTTAGATTTTATTATTTGCTTTACAAATTTCAGTCATTTTATGCCTGTAAAATCGTACGAAGCCAAGTAACTAGAAAATGCTCATGTATTTTAAATTTTTATGTGGTTATCTTATCTACAAACTACAATTTCATTAACTCCATAATTTCGTCATCTCCAATCAATCCACCAGTCCATGAGACGATATCTTTATAGTGTTGTTTATGAATTTCCATAATCAAACAAGTGTTCACATTATTCCGTTTCAAGTGGTCGAGTACCATTTGGGCACGGGTGTGAGTACCGGTCAACTCCACGGTGGCGTGATACAGACGACTTCTGGTAATAGCCATCTGCGGGAAACAGTAAGCAGCAACTAGAACGGCATCACATACAATCCAGCGAACATAGCCTTTGGCAACCAAAACGGCTCTATCGACTGTATTCATTAATTGCATAGCTTTTGTGTCTACTTTGCCTAAAACATTTAGACGCCAGTCCTAAGGAAAGAATATATAGATATTAAAGTTAAAGGGGATTTTATGAATATATATGAAAATAAATACCATTTCCATATTCATATCACCGTCGATGCACGTCTCCCATGGCAGTAAAGTCAATGGAGTTTTTACAGATTCTAAAACTATATGGGCCGCTTCGGGATCCATCATAAAATTAAATTCAGCACTTTTGGTAATGTTTCCCTTTCCTGTTAATCAGTTAAAAATGGTAAAGAATAAGATAATATTTGTAAAAGACAAATGTATACAAACCTCTGTAATTTCCGCCCATTATCCATACATTTCGCACTTTGTCAATGAAATCCGAACCATACATATTAATACACATGGCAAAATTTGTCAAAGGACCCAGTAGAAGAAAGTCCACCATATTGGGGTACTGTAATTTATAATCTGGTTGAATTTATATAGAGAGTTTGGCCAAATTCTTTTCTCACCTGGCACACAAACTTATACATCATATTGACGGCATGTTCCGACTGTATTTGAGTGCCAGTTACCTCGGGCAAATGGGGTACATCACCGAAACCATCGTGTCCATGGAAAAGTTGCTCACGTTTCCAAGTGCGGGGCATAATGGGATTAGTGCAGCCCTTGTAAACTGGGATCTAGAAATAGTACGTTTAGTTAATTAAGTTGGTGACATATTTTTTTTTTAAAGTAGCACAGGTTTAAGAGATACCAAACATACATTAGAGCTCAAAATGTTATTAATTTTTTTTTATAATTGTGTTAGAGTAGTTCACAATGGTACTTATGTATATAAGAACCCAAGTCAGCTATGCTGTGGATGGCTGCTAAATTTTCAAATTTTATTTTAGTTTTTCAAATTGTATCTTTCTTACATCCAATCGATCGACACTATCTAGCACCCGCAAAGCATTCTTGGCACAGTTATCCACATCAGTGTTGCCCTGAACACATGTTATTCCCAATATTTTGTAGGGTTCGCGTACTTGAGGCTTGTCATCATTATCTTCTTGAGGGATTTTAGTTTTTTGTGAGACTTTCTGAAACAGTTGTTCACCCTTGATAAGCATCAGTAGACCCCAGGCGTCATCGTTGCCAATGTCGCAGTCAAAGACTACATAACTCCCGCGGGTAGATGAAGCCATTTATGCTCTTTCTTGTAGTTATAAATAAATAGAGGAAAATTTGGGGCTGTAAAGAAAAAAAGTGTAATATACAATCAAAATGATTTTGATAAATTTATAATTAATAAATTATAAGTAGCTGTTAGCTCTTAAGCATCTTAGCGATAGCTCTTAAACTACGATTGGAATCACAGGAACCCCCAAAAAAGGGAAGTTTGTATGGCAGTTTTCGACAGATGTTGCACATCTTAGAAATTAAACTCCGCTTAGGAGATGTAAGTTTGTTTACCAAATATAAGCTCGATATAACTTTAACTACGTCTGCAATCGGAGGGACGGACACCCCAAAAAGGGGCAGTTTGTTTGGGAGGTGGAAGTAGTTTTTGTCTGATCTTGCTCATCTTCGAACTTAACCTCCGCTTAGAGGATAGAAGCTACCACACAATTTCAGCTCGTTAGCTCTTAAATTACGACCTTAATCGCGTCACTGACCTATGGACGAACATTTATAAATTTGTATTTTCATACCTATCACGCCTCCTTATTGGCGTTACAAATGGAGGAACAAACTGAATATATCATTCTTGGCTTGCGTATACGTAGTGAAGGGTATACAAATATGGAATGTTTCCGTGATTTAAAAATAAAATTTAAAAAAAAATCGATTAGTGGAGTTAATCGATTTAAAAAAAAATCAAAAATTATTGATTGGTACCGAGCAACACAGAGTGATATGTACATTTAACAAATTTTAATTCCATCCTACTAATAATGAGGCTGCAAAATAAGCTCTTAAAACCAGTGCAAATTTAAAATACGCCACTATTGTCTCTCTATCTCTCTTTGTATCCCCATTTTCGATGCACATCATCTCATGCAGCTACACTGACTGCATATGCAATGATTTCATAAAAGTGTATTCGAATTTGTTGTAATCTCAGATAACTGCGCATCGATAGAATTGATTATTCCATAACATTTTTACTTAGCATAATAACTAAGTGAACCAATGTCATTAACCATTCACACATTGCATTTCCTGTGCACGTAGACTGTTAAATTAGTGTTTACCTTAAAAAAGCTTTTTTTTTGTCACGATACCGCGAGCGTCACAAACTGTTCGACTTGACTAACACGATGGTACTAATTTGCCGGTATATACAGAGAGTCAAGTTAAAAAAAAAACTCGTTCACCACTTTAAGATTATTTCACAGTTGTTTTTAATCTTATAACTCTTGCGGTTTCTCTCAATTGGCAATTGTGAGTGTAGCCTAACCCTTAAATGCACAATTTGATAAAAGCAAATACAGAAATGTTGAAATTATGAAATAATTTCTTAGAGTGGATAAGATAAGCCTTTGTTGCAGTGTAGTATAGAAACGTCAACACAATTCTTTAATATCTACAATGATCTAGTTTAAAAAAGTTAATATTACAGTTGTTATTTATGCAAATAATAATTAGAAATGCAAATATTTCGTTAATTTAGATTTGAAAGTGGGACGTAATAAAGAAGTTTCTGCAGAAATTCAGACTTACTGCTGACATTGAGCCACAGTAAAGAATTTAGATATTTGTTATTAATGAGTAGTAGGATGGCACGAATTCTTATTATATTTGAATAATTTCGTACTATATTTTCACTTATCGTAAACCTATTCCATGTCTCCACAACTATAGGTTTCCAAGAAAATTTTTTACTAGATTAAAGAATATAACATTTTTGTAATTAAAGAAAAGTATGTTTTGGTAATAAAATTTCTTTGAAATATTTGGAGCAGGTACGGATTAAAGGGTACATTCAAACTCAGCTTTTCTGGGGGTTTAAAAATACATCTAATATACAATAATTTCTGACTTACTTTTATAACCTTGGCCTACATTCAAGGAATCACCAGAAATAGTTTCATTGCAATTTTATTGGCAGTATGAAAACCTTTGTGAAACACACATACGTAATTGACTGTATATCTTTGTACCCTTAACTTTGCGCACGCGCAGATTGAACGGTATATTCATTTTGTTCTTTCATTTGTAACGACAAAAAGGAGGTGTGATTTGTATGACAATCAGCCATGTTTTAGAAAACAATTCAGTTTGAAAATAGAGCAAAGTCGGTAAAAAGGTAATACCTTTCAATAATAAAGTAATATCTATTTACCGATTTTGTTTTGTTTTCAAACCGAATTGTTTTCCGGAACATGGCTGAATATATATTTATAAATGATCAGTGTCGAATTCTATGTATATAATTTTTTCCAAATTCTAGGATTAAAGCCTAGGACAAAAAGCCTAGATTATTTTGCTTTGGAAGTTCATCTACAGTTTTATTCAAAAACAAAAAAGTTACGTATGACAAGTTGTATTGATTGCATAATTATCCCAAATTATTGTTTACTTTATAGCGCTGGTGGAAAAAAATTGATAAAAATGATTGCTCAAATTATGGCATACTTTTTAGCGACATCGAAAAAAAAAATTCTATATATTTTCCTGGATAATTAATTTTTAATCTAGTTACAGACGAAATTCTAATTGTTGTTACAAAAAAAACATCCCAAAAAGAGTGAAGATATGTAATTACAGCAAATCTTGGCGCGACTCATGTTTCTTTCACGACTTTCTTGTTCAGTGTTGCAAATGTCGTAGGAAATATACAACAAGTGCAAAATTATGTTTATATTTTATTATTATTACTTCCATTGTTAACCAGGTATCTTTGTTGCTTGAATATTGGTGAAGTTGAATATCTTGATCCGCATGGTTAAAAAAGTATGCAATCTGCAAACAACAAGAAAATATATTTGTGTTAATGCTATAAATACATCTTGTCATACGTAATTTTTTTGTTTTTGAATAAAACTTTATACTTTCAAAGCAAAATATTCTTGATTTTCAAAATGCTTCAATCCTAGAATAAAATATATTTTAATTTTAGGGTAGAAACTGATTCGAATGAGGCCATCATTACAAAATTATGTCGTACGTCAGCGACTTCTATATGAAGAGCGGCTATAAAAAAACGAGAGAATATTTTTTTTTTTAATTTGGCTCGAGGTGATCTTTAACATTTGCCCTTGATTTTGTAAATTTTTTTTCGTGGCCCGGTCTAATTTCCATCCGAATATTCCTCCGTTCGTCTGCCTGTCCCAGCTATTACAGTCGTAGCTGAAGAAATATCGGATTGAAATTTGGTTTGGAAGCTTCTATCCTTTAAGCAAAGGTTAAGTTTTAAGATGAACAATATCGGATAAAACTACTTCCATCTCCCATCCACACTCCCCATTTTTGAGTTGTCCGTCTGTTTCTTGCCGAAATTACAGCCCTAATTTTAGAGCTATCGAGCAGAAATTTTATTTACAAGTTCTATCTTATAAGCAGAGGTAAAGTTCTAAGATGATAATATTCGGACAAACTACACTTACCACTCATACAAACACCCCCTTTTTGAGGTGTTCGTCTATCTGTCCCACCGAGTACAGCCGTATTTTACGAGCTATCGACCTTAAATTTGGTTTAAAAGCTTCAATCGTCTAAGCGGAGGTTAAGTTCTTAGATGAGGAAGATCGGACTACTAAATACTGCCACCACCCATATAAACTCCCCCTTGTTTCGGAATAAAAAATGCATAATAATATTCTCAGCTCATACAAAACTTCAAGCTCAGTATTTGACATATCACAGTAAACAGTTATTGGCAAAAAATGGATGTGAGAGGGTAATAGTAGCGCCCACCTATCATGAAAATTCCCTTTTTTCCAGTACAAAGTTTAATAAATAATAGTTGTAGTGATAAGATAAGAATTTCGAAAAGTCCCTTAAAATCACACCACTACTCAATAAGATAATATAAATATTAACGTTATTTTTTTGTGGTTTTACATTTGGCCGTTTGGTCTGTGCGATGGTACTATATTTTCCCTTTATCCCCACCCAAGCCTCTTTTTAGTACCAAAAGTACGATTTTTGAAAAATCACTTCGCGCAACTCCTTTATTCTATGTGGAGCATGTACATATAGAGTTTCACGAAGATAGCTTTAGCCGTTTGGTCTAGGTGATGGTCCCAGTTTTATTCCTTTCTACGGCCTTTTTTATGCTAATAAGAACAAATTTTTAAAAATTACATCGTGCAGCTTTCTTATTTTATAGGGAGCGCACTCATACTGAGTTTCAAGATGATAGTTTTTGCCATTTAGTATGAGTGATGGTGCCAGTTTATCCCTAAAAGTACGAATTTTGAAAAATCACTTCGTGCATGCTCATTTAAAGTTTTACGATGATAGCTTTAGCCTTTGGTCTGGGTGGTGACACCTGTTTTATCCCTTCTTAGTTGACGTCTACTCAATAAGGGGAACAACAACCCTAAATTTAATTATCCTATCTACTGCCGTTTGGTTAGAGCGCTGATAAATCACCCAGCTAGTCAGAGAGTCGGTCACCAAGCAATATAACATATATATATTGCTGCTATCTCTTTCAAATCTTAAACGGTGATGGCTACTTAAAATTCATAACCCAAATTTCTTCATGAATTATTTAAACATTTCTTTAAGAAATCAAAACATCTTTTTTAAATGTCTTCGTCAAAAGTATTTGCTGCTTATTGTTAAAACCAGTTAATAATATTGCTTGATTATTTAAAAGTTTGTTTAAATATTTATGTATGTTATAGTTGTGCATTATTTTTTTATTTGCATTAAAACAGTAGTGTGTCAGTTTAACCAACAATTTCATTTTAAAAAGTCTCTATTGCCAATTTTTGGCTAAGAACTACTTGATCACAATAAAACAAACAAAAAACAGCCAAAATGTATACGCTTCAATTCAAAATGTAGATAACTTCGGGTAACATCAGCAGAATGTTCTGAAAACTGCTTAAATATTTAACTACTGGGTGTTATCTTTTCGGTACGCCGTAATGCATTTCAAAATTCATAGATTTTATTGCTTACTTTTTAAGCACTTTACCTAGAACTCCTTTAACCCTCATGTTGAAACTACACAATAAATAAATGCACGAACACCAACGAACACAACTTCGCAAGTGTCATATGTTGAATATAATGACAGGGCAAGTGCCCTTACAATACAAATAACTTAAAAGAGTCCTTACACAATTTATTCAATTTATCCACATGTACCACATAAGACCTTATGTACCATTAAGGTTTAACAACAACAGCTGAGAGCAATTTAACCAGCCCACGTTAAGAGCAAACGAGCGATTTTGTAAACATTGCCAACATCTCTTTAAAATACTTTGTGTTGAGGGTTAGTCGTTCATCCAACGAAACAACAAACAAAGTATCTTTCGAATACTGGCATGTCAAGAGCGCACTCAGTCTGCCTGTCTAGTTTTCGAAAACAAGAAATCTCATGGATATTTCTTTGGATTTTGTTGATTAGTTTAACGCGTAGTTTTGTTGCGAATTGTGTATCTTACAGTCCGATACAGCTGGCGGACAGGAAAGAGTGAATACATATGCAAGTATCTATGTTTGAAGACTAACGTTTACTTAAAAGACAAAAGCAACAACAAAAATACAAAATAAAATAAAAATGTAAATAAAAATGCGCAAATGCATAACTTTGTTTATAAATATAAATGCAAAAATTTAATTTAATACATCATTTGACGAAGAATGAAGGTTGTGTCCAAACTACAGCTACAGAGAGGCGGGGAAATAAATAAATTTTCTGTGATTCTGTGTTATGAGTCTTTTTGACAAGGCAGCCAAGATTACCACAAATACTGATGCAAGTTCAATATTTTTAAAAGGGCTATTAAGGTGTATTTATACCTAATCATATCGGACTTTGTTCAAGTGCAGATGGTAACTTTAACCGGAGTGCAATTTTAATTGGGAGAGTAGTTAAGAGAGAGTTTTAATAGGAAGTATCTTTAACTCGGATTATTATTTATTTGGAATTGTTGTTGACATACCGGCATTCGAAGTGGAAGAGAGTGCCTTGCAAACTGTGAACATTGGTTTGATGTGACATTTATCTATAAAATTTTTATTTGTTCTTTTGTTTAAACTTCAGCTTCAACTTTCCTCTAAAAAACATCAGTGTCGGTTTAATCTTTGTTTATTGCGTTAGCCGAATTTTTAACATTAACAATTAATTAATTAATTTAATTTTTAACAATAAAATAAAATATAAAAATATTAAAAATATAAAAATTATTAAAAATATTAAAAATATTAAAATTATTAAAAATATTAAATATATTAAAAATATTAAAAATATTAAAAAAATTAAAAATATTAAAAATATTAAAAATATTAAAAATATAACAAATATTACAAATATTACAAATATTAAAAATATTAAAAATATAAGAAATATTAAAAATATTAAATATATTAAAAATAATAAAAATATTAAAAATTTTAAAAAATATTACAAATATTAAAAATATAAGAAATACGCTGTGTTTATGTTTAGTTGACCTTTTTCTAATTTTATTTGTTTGCTATTGGGCTTGAGGTCATAAGTGATGCTTGAGAAAAACACTGATGTTAATGTATTTTTCCTGGTTTTATTTTACTTCCAATATTTCGATTGACATCGTCAATCATTTTCAGGGAAATTTGTCTATATAAATTCACATATACATAAAACAATTACACTGTTAGACAAATAATTTACATTAATATCACAACACGTGGTAGCTCTGTTCCCCAGCATCAAAATCAATTTGGCCCTGAAAACAATCATTGATAAGTGGGAAGAGATGGAAAAATATACACGAATACCTAAGGACATTTTTATAAAACTGCTGACGTTCTGCATCAAAGACACCAGATATTTTAAATACGACGAGAAAATATTCGAACAACGAAAAGGAATGCCAATGGGATCACCAGCGTCGCCAATCATTGCCGATAGTTATGGAGGAGCTACTGGACGTCTCAATGAGGAAAATGAATACGAAACCTAGACTTATGACAAAATATGTGGACAATCTGTTTGCCATAGTAAGAAAGAATGAGATTGAAGACACATTACAAATATTGAATGCTTTTCATCGACAAATTCAATTCACTATGGAGACAGAAACTGAAAATAGATTACCCTACTTAGATTCAGTAATACATAGAAAAGAAACACTCTAAAGTTGGACTGGTATCAAAAACCTTCCGCATCTGGTCGATTGATAAACTTTTATTCGAAACATCCCCGGAACACCATCATTAATACGAGTATATAAATAGAGTATATAACATTAGCGACAAAGACTTTTACATTAAAAACGAAAAGATAATTATTGAAATTCTTCAAAAGAACGAATTCCTAGAGACAACGATCTCACAATTATTAAAACATGTAAAGGGCAAACAGCCCAGGGACAAAGCAAAGGACGTGGATAAAATATATAAGCCGCTAACGTATGTACCTGGATTTTCAGAGAGGCTGAAAAGTTCAGACCTGTACAACAAGGACAAATATCAGATTGCATTAAGAACACATCGAACATTAAATGAACTATTCAGTAGGACCAAGAAAAAAATTAAAAAAGAGGAAAAATCAGACAACGACAACGTATGCCAGAAGGTATATGATGGCACGAATAGAACAAAATTAATGACCAGAATTTCTTCACACAAATCGGACCAAAAAGCGTTGGACAAACCCATAAAACAAAAAACAGCCCTTGCAGCCCATTGCACACTAACCGGCCATATACCCAACTTTAATGACGTGGAAATACTGACACAAGAGACTAATTACAAAAGAAGATATACTCTAGAGATGTTACACATAATGGACACGCCGAAAGAGCAGAGTATAAATTACAAAAGATATACGGAAGGACTAGCGAAAATTTATAGACATACAGTTAAAAGACACAAAAGAAAAAAGAGAGGTTTAGTTAATAACTATACTGGAAACGACGCAGACGTTTAAAGTTCTGTTCTTCGTTTTATTTAATGTAAATATGTTGTGATATTAATGTAAATTATTTGTCTAACAGTGTAATTGTTTTATGTATTTGTGAATTTATATAGACAAATTTCCCTGAAGATGATTGACGATGTCAATCGAAATATTGGAAGTAAAATAAAACCAGGAAAAATAAATTAACATCATTGTTTTTCTCAAGCATCACTTATGACCTCAAGCCCAACTATAGCAAACAAATAAAAATATAAAAAATATTAAAAATATTAAAAATATTAAAAATATTAAAAATATTAAAAATATTAAAAATATTAAAAATATTAAAAATATTAAAAATATAAAAAATATTAAAAATTTTAAAAATATTAAAAAGATTAAAAATATTAAAAATATTAAAAATTTTAAAAATATTAAAAACACTAAAAATATTAAAAAATTAAAAATATTCAAAATATTAAAAATATTTAAAAATATTTATAAATATAAAAAAAAATTTAAAATATTAAAAATATTAAAAAAAATATTAAAAATATTAAAATTACTAAAAAGTTAAAAAAAGTATTAAATTCGAAACCTTAAAAATAATTAAAATAAAATTTTTTGCTTAAAATGTTTCATTATTTTATTGCTAAGTAACTGCAAAATGCTCGTTTGTTTCTAAATTCTTGATGTTATCTTATCATCCAAGTTCATTAACTTTATTATTTCGTCGTCACTAATTAATCCACCAGCCCATGAGATTATATCTTTATAGTGTTCATAATGAATTTCCATAATCACAAAAGTGTTTTCCTTGTTCACTCTATTACGTTTCATGTGGTCGAGCACCATCTGGGCCCGGGTATGAGTGCCGGTCAACTCCACCGTCGTATGGTACAGACGACCCTTTTTAACGGTCATCTGAGGGAAACAGTAAGCAGCCACTAGAACAGCATCGCATACAATCCAATGTTCATAACCCGTGGGGATCAACATAGCACTTTCGACCTTATTCATCAATTTCATAGCTTTAGATTGTACTTTACCCAATACATTCAAGCGCCAGTCCTGCGAAAGTATAAATATTTAGCTACAAGGACATTTATGAATATTCGTGAGAAATAGTTACCAAACCCAAATTCATGTCACCATCAACACACGTCTCCCATGGCAATAAGGTCACTGGAGTTTTTACCGATGCTAAAACTATAGCGGCAGCTTCAGGATCCATCATAAAATTAAATTCAGCACTTTTGGTAATGTTTCCTTTTCCTAATCAACAATGAAATATGGAAGGAATAACATAACATATGTATACAGATATAACAAAACAAACCTCTGCAATTTCCACCCATTATCCACACATTTCGCACTTTGTCAATAAAATCCGAACCATACATGTTAATACACATGGCAAAATTTGTCAGAGGCCCCACTAGATGGAAGTCCACCATATTTGGGTACTACAATATATTGTCTGGTTGAAAAAATGTAGAGTGTTGTAAAATTTGTTACTAACCTGGCACACAAAATTATACATCATAGTGACGGCATGTTCTGGCTGTATTTGAGTACCAGTTACCTCTGGCAAATTGGGTACATCAGCGAAACCGTCTTGGCCATGATAGAAACGATCACGTTTCCAAGCGCGTGGTAAAATAGGATTGGAACATCCCCTGTAAACTGGTATCTACAGAAAGTACAAACTTTTTACTGGCAGGGCTACATATTTGCAAACAAGTGGCAACTTAAATTTAATATCCTTTTACTCACATCTAATCGATCGACACTGTTCAGCACGCGCAATGTATTCTTGGCACAGTTATCCACATCCGCATTGCCCTGGACACATGTGATACCCAGTATTTTGTATGGTTCGTGTACTGGCGGTTTGTCTTCGGCTTCATTTCGGGGGGCTTTAGTATTTTTAGCAATATTCTGAAACAGTTGTTCACCCTTGATAAGCATCAGCAGACCCCAGGCATCATCGTTGCCAATGTCACAGTCATAGACTACATAACTTCCGGAGGATGGCGGATACATCTGTGCTGTTATTTGTCGTTATAACTTAAGAGAGGAGAATTCGAATAACGGAGGAATTGGTGACTGTAAAAAAGAAATTAACTAAGTATAACTTTCCTTTAATTTATTAAGTTTGATATTTTAAAACTATTGCACATTCAAAATAAGACATTGTAAGCTGAATTTTCCAATACAATATTTTACAAAAGGCAACAAAAAATACAATTTTATATACAAATTATTATTACCAATAATAAATTAATTAATTTAAAAAAATCAATTCAGCAATAACAGCCCTCAATTGGGCTGGGTTTGATTTTGTTGCAAACCCTTGAAATAATATGTTAGTGAACCAACGATATTCTAGTCGTAATTATAGTAAATATGTCTCTACCTGCATTTATTGCCCACTCTGTTGCTGAAAGAAGTGCACCGTTTTTTGTTTTTACATTTTTAGGTACGAACTACGTGATCACAACAAAAACACGAAAATGAATATTAAGATAATAACTAAAGCCATATACAGAAGTGTACATAATTCGGATATATAATATTGGAAAAAAGATGCTGAAAACTACTTAAATACTTAACTACCTACTATGAGTCATTTTACCTGTGCGTTTATGCAGTTTAACCCTTATAAAGGTATACAAGTACAATCATCTACTTTGCTGAACACCACCCGCTTGTTCTGGTAAGCATTACGTATGTAATCATACCATCGATTACCAGGAATGAAACAGTATTTACTCGTCAACATACCCCCAATACTTTTGAGTGACGAATCTCGCTTACCATTGATTGACGAAATCAGTAATGGCAATTCGTAATAACTTTTGGCGATACCAATTGTATGATGAAATAGATAATGAGGTAGGGTGAACTAGTTCGTTAATAACACTAGTTTACAGCCATTTTGGTCTTTGGATACCACTATTTTTTTTATGACAGAGGACGGGTTTCTGATTAAGAAAAAAAAAATTTATGAAGTGGACTTTTTTAAAAAAAGTTTTTGTAAAATGTGTTTCTTTGTTGACGGTACCTTTGGATTTTAACCTATATTTCAAGTTCTAGACGGGCGATCAAGACAAAAGAGGTACCAAATTATATAGAATCAAAAGGCCAATCTTTCATTTGAGTACCCGCACATATGCGGTCATCGTAGAATCCAAAGAGCCGCTTTCTTGACCCACCCAAGTGCCTCATGGGCTTCGGCTCCCATTTTTATCTACTATTTCGATGTTATGGGACCAAGAATGGTATATTTTTGTTGTTGTTTGGGCTCTCGGCCCATATTCTGCAGCTCCGACAAATGCAAAAATTCAAATGTCCATAAAAACTATAGTTTTCTCTGCCAACTTACAGAGGCCATTACTTTTTAACTAGTACATAGATTCTCCTCTGCAACACTACATTTGTTTGTTAAGGTGTTCACTATACGCAGAAGGTTTCAAAAAAATGTTATGTCGAGTTTTTGATTTTTCATTATTTAAAAACTAAAAAAAGAGACGCTATTTTCATGAAAAAACTCAATTTTTCAAATGAATTCAGAAAGTAGGGCAAAATTAAGCCACTTGTTGAGTTTAAGAGACATAATTCTTGTTGGCCATTTGATTCTAATTAATTTGGTACCTCTTTTGTCCTTATCGCCCGTCTAGAACTTGAAATATAGGTTAAAATCAAAACGTACCGTCAAAAAAGAAAAAAAAAATTTAAAAAAAAATCCACTCCACAAAAATTTTTTTTAATCAGAAACCCATCCTCTATCATAAAAAAATAGTGGTGTTCAAAGACCAAAGAAAAAATAATTATTTGTAAAGTAATATAATATACCACTACAGAATGGAAAAATTTAAAGGAACTTGAGAAGTGACCTAGTGTATACCAAATTTCCCTAACATTCCCAAAATCTTTACTTACGGTTAAAAAGTTGGGTTTTCTGGTCTTTTTGTTTAATTTGTTGACGGTTTTGGAAAGAAGAATCTTAGACATTTCCAACGAAATATATTTATATAAGGATATCTTATTATAACTGTCTTGTTAAGCTTCAATATTGCATACTTTTCGTATTTTTTAAGTTTGAAAAAGTTTTTAGCCACAATTTTATTTGAATACCCTAATGTTGGTTATGTTATTTAGAAAGAGCAAGCTTTTACGACTAAAGCGCGTATTTGTTTGTAAAAATCGTTTAACAAGTGGTTAAGTTATTCATGCATTTTCAGGAACGCTACTTGTATATCCCATACTAAAAAAAACGCAGTAAGAACTTTACATTCAAACATGATAAACTTCTAACATAATCGTTGACTTGACACTAAATAAAAATTTTCACACCAGAGAATAACGGGACATAAAAAACAGAAAAAAAGGTAAGAGAAAAAATAATATGAAAATAATATGTCTGTTTATTTTACTATCCCCTAGTAATGCGTATAAGAGTCAATCGACGCAACGCTCGCTTACTTAGAATGGAAGAGGTACGTTGGTAACAATTTTAAGATCGTTTCTTTTGTCCGATCTTGCTGATATCAGAACTTAACCTCGGTTTAGAGAGGATAGAAGATTGCATATCAAATTTCAGCTTGATATCTCTTCAACTACGTCTGTAATACAGACGGACATCTTCAAACCGGCTCAGAATTTGACACTAATCGTATATATATATACATATATAGTGTCACCTTCCCCGCCTCCTTGTGGGCGTTCCAAATGGATGAACAACATGATCCTAACCTTCGCTTAGAGCGTGCGTGTGACGGAAGATATAAAAATGGAAGAATTTACCTAATACAACTTTGAATCTCCTGATTAAAAATATCTGTGGCTGAAACATCATTTTCTTTAACAAGAATAATTAAATAGATAAATGCAACTCTCTCTGTTTTATAAGTACTTTTACTGTACCGCAAAGAGCTTTTATTGTACCCAAATGTACTTTTTTGTATGGTAAAGTGTACTGTGTTGTATCAAAAAGTACTTCTATTGTACAAAAAAGTACAATTTATTGTATAGCTAAAATTACTTTTATTGTATCAAAAAGTTCTGTTGTACAAAAAAGAAAGAATTACAATGGTAAATTTTCTTAATTTCCTGATATTTGTAAAAATTTATTTTTCTTAAATTTTTAGTTGAAACAAATCAGCTGATTTCGAATACATTGAAATTTGCCTCCCTTGTTATTCCTTTAAAAAAAATAAGGATTTTATTTCTGGGAACTCATTTTCCTTAGAATATTTTTCGACCAAGACGGAGATAGATATCATTTTTGGAGTTACCATCACTTCTGGTGCAGCTTTCCGTTTTCTCCGTTCATACTCTTAAAGTGCAAGTTTCATAACTCCCATCTAATACCGCGGCTGTGGCATAAAATTAAAATACATGCAAAATTACAATGATCCAGCTTCAGCAATCCGATCTTGTCGATAAGTACTTGTTTTGACATTGTTATCCTCCTTATATACCCAAAGGGTACAAATTTCCAATTATGAAGCGTCTACGCAAATTTTTAAGGCTGTAGCTTTAGACGTTTGGATTGGGGAGCGAATATCACTTATATGATAGAAATTTTGAAAATTTTGTTACAATCGATTTATTTATATGAAAGTTACAAAGATTTCAAAAGGCGCATGGCATCGCCCATTTCTCAGCAAGACGTTATCCACCTTGTAACATTAGCAGCAAATCTCATCTTCCTACTCCTAAAGGCTCGTGAGATATGACCGATTCAAATTTCAGTTTGTGTGGGTTGTACCACGCCCCATTGTTTAATTACACAAGGGAACAAAATTGAACTTTTTGAGTGTTGTTTGGAATTCGATAGCTGTTTTTTACTAATTTGGGGTCGCTGATTTCAAATCTAATCTCCATTTTTCTCCATCAGCTCGAATTTTTAAGTTACAGGTACTAATCGTATTTTCGACTTTTTTCCAAAAAATTATAGTTAAAAAAATCATAATTTTTTTTTCATAAGCCGGATTTTAAAATTTTATTTTTTTATTAAAGATATCGTTGTTACCTTTGAAAAAAATCAAATTTTTTAATATTACAAAAAAAATTGACTGAGTAACGGCTGTTTTATTCAAAAAAATAAAAAAGAATTACACAAAAAATTACACATTTTAATTTTCTTCACTCTGAAAGTTAATCGGTTGGGGGCAAATTGTTATTTTTATTAGCTTTATTGAATATCATATTAAGATAGCTTTCTAAAACATGTATGTACATAATAATCGATTGAAAATTGAATGAGTTATGCTAAATTCGGTGATAACAGATTTTTCGCAATTTTTTGTTTTTACCCAAAAAAAATTAAAATTTTGTATTTTTAAAAATCATGATAAATTTGCAAATTTATTTATAGTTTAATTTTTAGTTTTGCCTCCTATTACAATATTAATTAACAGACCAAATTTAATTAATCGGCAGGTTTCAATTCGGAAGTTAAGGAAGAAATATTAATTTTCCAAAAATAGGTAATTTTGTATGGGAGGTACCAGAAGGGGTGATCCGATATAGTGCAAATTCATTCCTGATTTATATTTTCATAACCGTAAAACTTCTGCATAGTTTGACTGAATTCAGTGTACTTACAAAAAAGATATGTATGTAAGACTATTGGGGTGAGTTCGGTCATTTGTATGGGAGGTACCAGAAGGGGTATGGCAACGCTTTCGGTTTTTCTAGGGTTTGTCTACTTTTGCAAGATAAATAAACTGACCAATTTTCAATATCCTCCGGTAGTCTGTTTGGCAGCTATCGAAGATATATTAATTATCCAAAAATAGGTAATTTTGTATGGGAGGTACCAGAAGGGGTGGGGCTATTCCGCCCATTTACAATCCCATAAGTTCGTTTCGAAAAATATTAATACTGATAAATTTTCATAACGATCCGTTAAGGTTTGCTCGAGTTACACTTTCACAAACATATTAATAAATGTTATTTTTGTATGGAAATCGTGATTTTTGTAAATTTAGTTATCTCAGTAAATTGTTGACAAAATCAAAAGTTGTGCAGATATTTTAATGAAATAAAGCTCATTTGATTCACACTATATTAAACTAAATGTTTTAAGACAAACACTGTGATTTTTGTTGCAATAATTTTTTTTATGAATTTTTAAAAATCAAAAAATTTTTTTTTTTTGTAAATTTTTTGTTTTATTTTTTAAAACTACAACGATATCTCTGAAACTACCAAGCCAAATTAAAAACAATGTAGGCACGGATTAAAGATAATTTTGTTGACGAGTTTAAGTTTTTTTTTTTAATTGAATATGGTGAACCGTTTTCAAGTTATTTAAATATTTGTAGTGGAAGTGCCTTAGTTATGGACATAACGGTATATCGCGAAAAGTCGAGCTGATACAAAAAAACCAAGTGCAGATTTGGATTCAGCGTCCCAAATTACCTTTAAAAGAATATTCAGTTCTTAAACAACAAATACCTTGTTCCCTTGTGTTATTTTTCATATGATAGAGGACCTACGGACAGTACCACACTATGAAAAATTCATTGCAATCGGTCAATTTATTTGGCCGATAAAATGATCTTTTTGAAAACACAGCCCACTTTCCACAAAAAAAAACTTATTTTTGTACAACCAACAATAAAAATAATTAAAATCATTTTATATTTCAAGCTCTGTTGACGGTGCCATGCACTTTTTACCCTCTTACAATCTGCATTTCCGAAAATCCCTTTTTTTATGCCTACGTCATAAAAGAGCCTACATGACAAATTTTAAGGTTATAGCTTTAGCCGTTGGGGTTGGGGAGTCATCAGTCAATCACGTAAGCTTTTTAAATATATATTTTATAGACTATGTGTACGGTGAAGTTATAGAATTTGGTAACTATAGCTCATCGAAAATCAATTGAAGCTCAGAAAACCTTACGCCTGAGTAAACAAAAATTGTATGTAGAGCTCTCGAGTCCGATCAAGTAATTTTATCGACCACCACGACTATCCTAACACAATTTAATTTCATACCACACAGGCTCTAGGTTCCCTTAAGGGTTAACAACAACAGCTGTGAGCAATTTAACACTCCGCCACAAAGAGAGCGCGCGAGATTGTAAACATTGCACACATCTCTTTGAGATACTTTACGATGAGGGTTAGTCGTCGCCGTTAATCGTACAAAACAAACCAACAAATAAAGTATCTTTCGAATACTCTCATGTAAATGCTCACTCAGTTTGTCGGCCTGGTTTTTCGAAAACAAAAAAATCTCGTGGATTTTTCTTTGGATTTTGTTTTGTTTAGTTTAACGCGTGGTTTTGTTGCGAATTGTGTGTCTCGCATACGATACATCGGCCGGATAGAGTGAATTTCCAAGTATCTAAGCTTGAAGACTAACGTTTTATGTAAAGACAACAGCAAACAAAGAATTTATACCAAATATAACAAAAAATGTAAATAAAAATTTGCAAATTTATACATCTGTTTATTAAAATGAGTGAAAATAATATTTAATACAACATTATACAATGAATGTGGGTCGTGTCAAAATTACAGCTAACATAAAGGGAGGATGTAAACTGTTGGTCCCTAAATATGCTTGAGAACAGCCACAAAGATTATGTGCTATGAGTCTTTGTGACAGTGAAGACAAAAGTAACACAAATTCCGTAGTGAATTCAGTAATATACAAACTTATTTCAAGGGACGTCTAAAGTGCAGTGTCCAAGTGCAGATAATAACTTTAGCTGCAGCGTAATTGATATGCAGTGTTTACAATTTAATCGTAAAAGAGTAATCGTGGAGGAGGAAGAATCTCCCCTACCTTGGGTTATCATTCATTTGGATTTGTTGCTGTAATGCCGGTATTCGAAGTGTTGGCAAAATACTATACAAACCGTGTACAGTGTTATATTGCGACATTTATTGTGCTATAAATTATTAATAATTTGCTTGTTTTATCTCTTAGTTGCAGCTCGTTTTATCTCGAAAGCACATACAAATAAGTTCAATTTCTTTGTTATTGAGTTAGGCAATAGATTTTTTTGGTTTCCTCATTGGTATGCCCTACATCTGAGCGAAAAGGTGATGTCAGTATTACTAAGTGTTTGCAAAGGCTATTTGGACAATATTCCATAGTTAAAATTAACTAAAACTGCAACTATTTCATATGTGAAACAGCTTTAAATCACAGTGGTTCACAACACGTTGATATTACAAAATTATAAAACAAACAGTTAACTATGAGGATACCTAATTGTTAAATGGAACAAACTTTTGAAGTAAAACTACAAACTATACTTTTGTTGTAGACATATAATTATTGACAATAAACCATGACCCATTTTCTTTTACCATAACATCAAGTATAAGTATCAAAAACATAACATTTACGATAGAACTAAAATTGCCATAATTTTTACCACCACTGCATATTCGAGTATTTTACACACTTGTCTGGCGACACCTCCATTAAGGCAGTAAAATAGTACTAATAGTACAAGTTATGTAGTAAACTAGTACTAAAGAAAAATTATTTTTATTAAAGAAATTAGCTTCGCACATTATGTGTGCTATTATGATCCCACACATTGTTATCAGTTGAAAAATGTTTTTGTTAGATTACAATCTCACTCGCCTAGCTATTAATTAATTAAATTATTTTTTATTGTTACTGATTGTTGGTTTGTATTTGCCAAGCAAAAAACTAAAAAAAAACTAAAGGTGTATAAGAATTCCAAAACACCTCATAAAAAAAGGTCTTGATAAGCAAAAAACTAAGCGACATGTTTCCTTACACTATTCTACTAAAACTTCTGGTAACAGTTTATGTATGATATACATACATACGTGATAGTCTTGAGAACTATAACAAAAACTGCGAAGATTTAAGGCCTACAATATCGCGCCACACTTTTGATAAGAAATTTTTCTCATACTTTATGTAATTTCAAATTTTGAATGTAGAAAGAATTTTGCCAAATATTATTAAAATATTCAAAACAAACTTATAGTTGTTTGCAGTTGTGGCTTTTGTTTTGGAAAGTTTTTTGAGAAAATAATTATAATTTTTTGTTGTATTTATAATTTTTTATTCTGGATTTTCATATAATTTTTCATGTATTTGTGTGTTTTTGCAAGCAACTTATATGCATTACATACATTATTTGTTTCACAACAGCCCATATATTTTTAAGCCGAGCACCCAACATGCAGCCCATTTTGATTGTGTTGCCCTGTTTGTTATTTAATGTCCTTTCAAAACAAAACGTAACTGTATGCGTTTATGTTTTGTGCTCAATTTTACCCTTTGGGGGCATATTTAGCATTGTCAATATTTTCTGAACCCATGTAGAACACATCTTGAAATTTGCACGTCTTGCTAAAAGTATTCATAATAGATTACGATTTTGATATGCACTTGGTGTATTTTTTATACTCCATACAAATTGACTCACTCTAATATTTAATACATTATTTGTTTCACATCACATATATTTTTGATACGAGCACCTTTCATGCGTCCCTGTTTGTTATTTCGTGTCCTTTGGGGCCATTTTTTGAATTGCCCCTAGTATCATATGCTTCATGTTTTAGAAATTTTTAAGACCATTGAGTCATGTCCGTCTGTCTGGCTGGATGGTGGGCACCAGAGAGGAACAAAAAGGACTCGGCAAAAAAGAATATTTGGATGTATAACCCATCGACTGTTTACATTTGAACATACTGAAGTTATAGTTGGTATACATAGGTAGCGTCTTGTAGTTGTTTCGTCCATTACTTTTTTTTGGATTTGTTTTGCAAATAATACTTTAAATGCATTCAAAATGGGATTTTTGATGATCTCTGGTGGGCACTTGGGTGGCCGCAAAAATCGATGTCGGATATTTGTCGTCGAGACCCCCAAAAGTGATAAGTCATTGTACATTTTGGTTGGGATGCCCAAAGAAAACGCTTGCGGAAGGCTTAGTTATAAATGAATAGGGGCAATATTGGCCTACCCCTTTTGCTACATCCCATACAAAATTACCTTTTTTTTTTGGAAAATTATTAATATTTTTTCTAAAATTATATTATTCTGACATGATAAATAAAAAAATCAATTGATCGTCCACTGGTTTTAGTTCTTCTACCAGTTGGATATATGAATATAGGCCAAGATCTTTCCTCAGCATTTGCAATGACCTAGTTGCTGAGAACGGCGTCGGTTCGATAAATTCGAGTCCCCTGTCACACTTACGTCTACAGCGTCGATGGCTTCTATTAGCTGCTCAGATGGATGAGTATATGCACCATAAACTTCACAAAGGGCAAACAGAAAGCGCATTTTGAAAATCAATTTGCAAGATTTGTAAACGTTGTTCTTGTGTAGTCTTTACATGGTGATTTTTCAAAGAAAGTCTCACTGAAAGTCTATCACACACCTCGCCTGAATGGCGAATAGGTTGACCTAAAATGGCAACAAAAACGTTTTTTTGGGGGTCAATTGTACATTAAAAATCCACATGAATCAAAATCCTAGCTGATACTTTTTTTAAGATAAAAGGATTTTTCGTTTATTTACTCCGTTTTGCGCTTCTTTTAGAAGTGACGTTCGTTGTCCCTTGATTACACTATGACACAATTTGATGGTCATTGTCTCGGGGGTGAACGAAACCAATATCAAACGATAGCATTTGACCTCAGTAACAAAACCCTAACTTCATTTTGCCCCACTACGTCACAATTTTTTTTTACAGTGGTTTGAAGTTTGATTTTTTTGGTCAAAAGTTGAATCAATTAATATGAAAAATCGTCAGTAAAAGTACGTTCGTCCAAAAAAATCAAACTTTAAACCACTGTAAAAAAAATTTGTGACGTAGTGGAGCAAAATGGAGTTTAGGGATTTGTTACTAAGGTCAAATGCTATCGTTTGACATTGGTTTGGTTCACCCCCGAAAAAGTGTGTTGAACTGTGTTATTGAAAGCGTACAGACTTCAGCTTTAAGACACTTCTATCAAAGTTTAAGTATTCTGCACTAAATTAAGCTTTCCCAGCGCGAGCTAGGAATTGATATTACAGACAAAGTTTATTGGTGACATTTTCTAACAATTCATCGTAGATTTGGTTACAATTTTTGCGAATAAAAAACTGGTCCACCTTACTGTTCATATCTCTAGGCGAACTGCAATATACTGTGGAATTTTGACAGTTATAACTGTTTATTTTAAAAGGGGTGTGGTACAGCCCACTTCCACTCTTACTGTAATTTATACTGCAACAACAACATATGTAACAAATCTCATCTTCATACCTCTTATAGTTCATGAGATATAGCCCTTTTTATTTTCATGTTGTATGGGCGGTGCAACGCCCCTTTATCCAATCACAACAAAATATAGCCAGGGACTATCATCAGTACCACTTGGTAAAATTTTCGTATCAATCTGTCTATTGGGAAAGCCTGCAGAGCGGTTTTGAAAAGGGGGCGTGGCAGCCCCCACTTCCACGCTGCCTGTAATTAATACTGCTCCAACAACATATATACCAAATCACATCTTCATACTTTTGATAGTTCATGAGATATAGCCCTTTTGATTTTCAAGTTGTATCAACGGTGCCACGCCCCTTTATCCAATCACAACCTATTATAGCCAGGGACTATCATCAGTACCACTTGGTAAAATTTTCGTATCAATCTGTCTATTGGGAAAGCCTGCAGAGCGGTTTTGAAAAGGGGGCGTGGCAGCCCCCACTTCCACGCTGCCTGTAATTAATACTGCTCCAACAACATATATACCAAATCACATCTTCATACTTTTGATAGTTCATGAGATACAGCCCTTTTGATTTTCAAGTTGTATGGGCGGTGCCACGCCCCTTTGTCCAATTGTCCAACCGGGGCGCCACCCAAACGCATACAAAAAAATTTATACAAATCGGTCCAGCCGTTCGTGAGTTATAAAGTCACAACACACTTGCAACAATTTTTTATATATATAGATATGACATTGTACTTGGCACCGCACCTTTCCCAGTGAGACCATTTTCATATGTAGCAAATTTCATCTTCATACCTTTAATGGCTTTTGAAATATTACCGATTGAAATTTCTGTTCATGTGGGCGGTACCACGCCCCTTTGTCAAATAATGTTTTCATGTAGCCTATAATAAAGGCCCTATGAACAGTATCACACAAAGAATGAATAATTACAATCGGTCCATTTATTTTGCCAACAAAACAATTTTTTAAAAGGGGCGTGGCATCGCCCACTTTCCACTAAAAAAGTAATTTTTTCTACGGCCAACATGTGTACCAAATCTCGACTTCGTACCTTTAATGATTATTGTGATTCAGCCATTTTAAATTTTGAGCTGTATGCTGTACCCCCTTGCAGACCAAATTTTGAAAAATCACTTCTTAGTGCACGCCTACGTCATAAAAGGAACATACATTTCAAATTGCAAGGTTCTAGCTTTAGCCGTTTGTGCTGGTGAGTGATCAGTCAGGCACCCAAGCTTTTTATACCTCCCATTCAAAATGTCATATTTTTGGAAAAATTAACATTTCTTACATAACATGCAAAGGGGCAACTGCAGGATATTTGAATTATTTTGTAATAGCAGACAAATTCTCAGAAAACCAAAACAATGCCCTGAAATAGTGAATTGAATTTTTACTTTTGTTGCCGACTTTTTTTTAACACTTTTCACACTGTAACCTTTACAGTTTTACTATATGTCTCGCTCGGCCAAACGGTCAAAAGCCATATCTCTAACCGTTTACGCGGCACAAACTGGCAATTTATAATACATAAGTAATTTAAAATAAAATTCGTTTAATTTCAAAAAATCATGACTTAAACAATATCATACATAGGGTGAGGGTATTTATCAGTCAGCTTTTCTAACTGAAATTTCTGAGCTGATTTTTCGCTTTAGTCACTTTTTCACTCCGAAATCAATTTTGACGGGAGACATCCTGTATGTCGTTTCCAATTCCATACCAAATTCTTATAACGTTCATGAAGATATCTGACAACCGCACAACTTTTGTCTTTGAAGAATCTATTTTTCATAAAATAAGTAATTTACGTCCTATAAATTTTATCAAATTCTACTTTGTATCCTTCAGAAGTGAAGTGCATTTGCCACGCCCACATAAGCAAGACTTAAACCACTGCTTATATTTATCACTTATATTTATCATAGGTATATGTGGGTTCGTTAAAAAACGTAGAAATTTGCTCTCACATCCATCGTAGTATGTTGTATATGTATATATAAACTCTCATTTACCGTATATTTTGAACATTTTCATTGATTGACAGCAATTACGATGTAACTAGCAGTTCTTATACATGATATAGTTGTATTCGCTAAATAAGTTACTAAACTTTCATATTACTTCTCTTATTCTTTGACAGATATCCTTGATGACAACGCAAAAAACCCAAAATAGTTAAATGAGAACAAATACATTACTTCCACCTAAACCTAATGATTGAATAAAAGAAAACAAAACAAAAAAAATTCTAAGAATTTCCGTTGCTGCTAAAGTT
This sequence comes from Muscina levida, assembly GCA_964034835.1. Classification (NCBI taxonomy): domain Eukaryota; kingdom Metazoa; phylum Arthropoda; class Insecta; order Diptera; family Muscidae; genus Muscina; species Muscina levida. The sequence continues at coordinate 9,389,416 of OZ035882.1, forward strand.
GGGCAGTACCATAAACAGTCCCTATACTAATTATCCTGCAGGGATAATAAAACCAAAGAACGAGAGATCGAGAGAGAGAGGGAGAAACCAAGATCTTAACCAAGTACAACCATACGTGACACGCTGGCATCCACATCCACCTGCGAACAAATCATGTCTACCAATTATGTGATATTTGACTGTGATGGCGGCAGTGATGATGCCTGGGCCTTATTGTTGTTACTTAAGGCCGAAGCAGAAAAACAATTGGTCTTGCTGGGCATAACGATATGTGGTGGCGGCAATACTTCTCTGCACAATGCGGCCTACAATATGTTAAGGATACTAAAGGCCTGTGGCCGTGATGAGGTAAGATAGGGCTAACGCTTAAATTTAACTAAATTTATAAGAATTTTGTATTTTTTTTTTTTGCAGATTCCTATATTCTTGGGTGCCTCTGATGCTCTAGTGCCCCATCATGATAATGAAAAACGTCCCCTGTTCCATGGCAAAGATGGATTTGGTGATGTTTTGCCACAAGATGATGACATTGATGTCCAGGAGATGGTAGAGGGAGAACATGCAGTAGCGGCCATTCATCAATTTTGCTTAGAGGTAGGTTGTGAGAGGTACACACTGCACAGACTGTTAAACTGTTCCTAATAAAAAATGTACAATCGAACGTGCGTCATATTGGAGTGTAGCACCATCACCGACTCATATGATAATTTACCAATTGTAATATTTTCTTGAGTCGTGATCTAGGATTTATAATGGAGTTAATGGGACGCCCCTTGTTGTAAATACCTGGCCTATTTGCCAAAAATAAAAGATACTTTAGTACCTCGTTCAAGGATTTTATTGCATCAGTTTTGCTTTAACTGTACACTTTAAAACGTTTTTTATAACTAATTTTTCAAAAAAACTTCCTTAAGAAAAAATTAAGAAATTTATTTTTTAATAAAGGTTAAAAACCGAAAATCAGTTTTTAAAAAATTATTTGGAACGTTTAAAATTAACTGGAATAACTCTAAATAACTCCAGTCCAATCAATCGAATTACTCTTTAGCAGTATACTTAACTTAACTCTTAACTTGAGACTTAAATTTTTTATTCACGCTCTTATCACTCTTCTAGAATCCCAAACAAGTAACTGTGATAGCTGTGGGACCATTAACTAACATCGCCCTCTGCTATTCCATGTATGGCAAAGAGTTTGCCGACAATCTTAAGGACATTTATTTAATGGGAGGAAATCATCAAGGTGAGTGGCAACAACGAACAGTGGTCGGATTTAGTTGTTGTATAGGACACCAAAACAATAATAACACTGTGATAGTTTTTTTTTTCAAAATTTTTGCATTATATGACCGTACTCGATGGTCCTAATTCGGACAAGAGGAATCGAATTGCATCAATAGTTTTTTAAGTTATCATAAGCCCTTTATACAAAATTTTCGACAAGCTATAGTTAGGTGATAGGATAAGCTTGACTTATTTAGAACAATTTTGTCGAAGATGGCTTTTCCGAAAACCAAAGTATAATTTTTGAAAGTTGAAAAACTTTTACTATTACACAATAAATAATGATCAAATTCAAATATCTTCCCGTTGACAGTTGTCAGTTGGGGTGTGGGAAATCTTTCGGTTTTCTGGGGGTTTGCTTAGTATTTCAAGATAAATAAACTAACCAAATGCAAAAGTTCCCAAAAATGGAAAATTTCGTATGGGAGGTACCAGAAGGGGTAAGCCAAAAAGCCCATATTCATTCCTGGGTCAGATTTCAATAAGCGTTTTGCTTGGGCTAAATTTGGCTGAAGTCAGTGATCTTATAAAAATATAAGCATGTAAAAATATAACGGTAAATTACGTCATGTGTATAGGAGGTATCAAAAGGGGTGTGGGAAATGTTTCGGATTCCTTCTGTTTTTCCTACTTTTTTAATTTCACAAATTTGAAATATTCTACAGTTTTCCTTTTGGAAATGGTTCTTTTTTATAGGAGGTATCACATCGGGTGGGACAATTCTGCTGCCTATTTTCAATATCAAATGTTTAATTAGAAAAAACATTAACGCTGGTAAATTTTCATAAGGATCAGTGAAGGTTTACTCGAGTTATAGTGCCCACCAGCCAGCCAGACGGACAAGGCACAATCGTCTAAGAAAGGTGGAGTCTAACACGTCTTTTTTAATGCGTTACACTTTTTTATCTGTTTTGTATGGGAGGTATTAATCCCAAATGTTCATTTAGAAAAATACTCGAGACTCTTGGTGCCCACCAGCAAGCCAAACGGACATGGATCAATCGTCTTAAAAAGACAAATTTAGTCTTAAGAAAGGTGGAGTCTAACACGTCAACTTTAATGAATTACACTTTTTTTCATATCAAATGATATAAACCCTCATCCGTAAGTAATTTACAGGCTGACATTATTATTTTTTTTAGACAAAATCATCTACCACTTCAATGTTATAGTTGTCATTTTACACGCAGCGTTCCAAACGAGTAAACTCTTTGTGCGTTAAAGCAAATAACTTTGTTTTGGTCCTCATTTATCTCTAGTCCGACTTCGGCTGACTGCTTTTCGATGCTTGAAAAGGCCGAAGTAATATACCGCAGTCCTCGGCCAATGATATCTATGTCATCGGTATACGTGAGCAGTATAGGAGTTTTATTAAAGATGGTACCTGCAGTCTTCCGCATGATCTCGCAGTGATAGCTTATATTTTCTATCGTATCGGACTGTCGAGTATAGCTTTGTATACAGAGAATACTTGTCGATCTGCATTTCCTATTTCTTCTCCAGGATTAGTCGTAGTGTAAACATCTGGTTGGTCGTGGATTTACCAGATCTATAGTCAAACTGATAAGGTCCATTTAGGTTCGCTAAGATGGGCTTAAGTCTTTCACACAATACAGTCGACAGCACCTTGTATGGGATGGATAAAAGGGTGATGCCGCGATAGTTGATGCACGCACCTTTCCTAAGTAACGGTCAAAAGAACACTCAGACTCCAAATATTGTTTATGAGCAGGTGCTTCCTCTAAAAAACTCTACCAGCAGCTCGTCGGCACCTGCAGCTTTATTGTTTTTAAATTGTGCAATTGCCGTGCTGTCGTTCTGACTCGAGGACAATCTCCTCCTTCGTCATTGATTGACATGATTTCATTACTTATGCCGCCTTCGGATACGAGCAAAGTACTAAAGTGTTCCTTTCATATTTGCAGCACGCTCTGAGTGTCCGTGACCAGATCCCAGTTCCAAAGTCTTTGTTTTTTACCTTTTGGTAAAACTTTCGGGCTTAACCTCTACCTCTGTCTTTACTTCCATTGACGCTTTTTCCGCCTGTTGTTCAGTTTCACTGCAGTATGTCTTATGAATTAGTTCTTTTTAAATCACTTAACATTCTTAAAGTCAATAGATTAACAAAATATTTTTTCTCGGAATGTAGGCATCATAAATTGATTTTTCCATAAAAAGCCAAGAAAGTTTCACATCGTCGAATAAAAATTGAAGACGTCAATTATCCTCACTTTGGACAAAATATCGCTATATCGAAAACACACAATTTCAACTATTTTGGGAGGAGCAGACCAAAATATGTTACATCTTAAGTAATTTACATACATATTTTTGTAACAAAAAAAACAGCCAAAACTTTAAGGGATTATTTACGACGATTTCAATAAAACCCGCTTGTACTCGTTGAGTGTTTTAAAGAGACTGAATTTTTGTTGATGACAATAATAAACTTTACAGTTCAATGCAAGATCAATCCAAATGCTTTTGCCAAATGCTAAATGTTAAAGTCCGCTTTCTCTGTTATCTCTGGCAGGCAATTACAAGGGAAAACAGACGTTATTACTCACAGGCTTACATTTTATTGCCGTGTTTGCATCAATGTAATGAAAACATTTTTAGGAAAACATAAACAATAAAGTTAAGCAAGTTCAAGGACAGTGCTCCAAAAAAAAGTAATTCATGGGGAAACTTGTTTACTAGAACTATATTTGAAAAAAATTACAGAAACACGTCACGCATAGAATTGAATCAACTCAAAATTTTGCAATGCGATATTGGGTTTTTATAATCATATCAGTCTATTCCAGTCAATTTATTGTAAACAGTGACCTACGCCTAGAATTTAATTGAATCACATAATCTTAAAAACAAATGGGTTATTATAAACAAAAATTTGTCTCCTTTCATATGATTTATTTTTAACTCTGATATAAAGCATTTTCCACGATTACGACTATATTTTAAGAATTTACTTAATTCACTTTTCTCTCTTTCAGGCGTTGGCAACTATACACGTGCGGCAGAATTCAATTTCTATTGCGATCCCGAAGCTGCCCATATAGTTCTCACAAAATCTAAATGTCCCGTAACTATATTACCCTGGGAAGCCTGTATGCCCGACAAGTTTTCTGTGTGCATTGTAAGTAAAACAAAAACTTTTTAATTTGTGCCCCTAGGAAAAATAATAAATGTTTGTATCTTGTTCTTACAGAAATGGCGCCTTGAACATTTTGGAGCGCAGGCAGCCTGTGGCAATCCTGCTATTGAAATGTTAAATCAAGTGGAAGCCGCTCAGTATTTGCCACTCGGTTTCAAGGGTTGGAATCCCTGCGATGCTATATTGGTGGCCGCATTTCTTTTCAAATCACGATTTGTACGTAAACAGACTCTATGGCATTGCGTGGTGGACCTGAGTGGTCATACGCGTGGTCAAATGGTCCTGGATCACTTGCAGGAGGTGGATAAGAATCCGAAAAATATACGCATTATTGAATTGGTTGATGCAGAATTTTTCAAGCATGCCGCTGAATGGGGTACGGGGATGAGAGAATTCAAAGTGAGCATTTTTAAGGATACGGAGGAGGATAAAAGCGTTGCTATCAAGGTAGAAAATGGTTGTTAATGTCGGGTGGTATTTATTTATTTACGTTTGCAAGAAAAAAAAAACAGAAGGCTAATTTTAAGGCGACCTCAGGACATAATTTGATATTTAATTACTTTTTATAGATTACAGAAGCCATTACGTACGTTCACTACTATTTTTAAACACTTTTATTTAATCGCCGTGTTTTTAATAACAATTGTATATAATTGACAATAAAATTAAATTAAAAATTGTATAAGAAGTGTAAACAAGTGGAGTTTTAATTATTGATTTAAAAAAAATAATTGTTGGACGATTTTCTTAACCAGTGGATATCGATTCTAAAACTCTATACGGCGCATTTAGCAACGACTTCGGTAGGTCTACAACATTTAATATAGTAGAAATTTTGTTTATCTGCTAAAAGGCTACTTCAGGTAAGATTCTAACGATTATTTTGAGTTATAAATTTTGAAAATTTTAAATTTCAATAACTATATAAATAAAAATGAATTGATGTTCGTTGGAGAACGCATCTGTTGAGAACTTATGGACCGATGTGACCAATTTTTTTCAAAATAAATTACGAACACCCTAATACGGTTTTTAGAAAATAATATTTGCCAACGCCCATTTCTACAACCACTTTTCCCAATACATCTAAATTTCCTAAATCGTGGCCAAATTGAATTTAACCCCTAGAGAGACTATTGATTCCAATTTTCAGACGAAATATTTGTTTTCGATTAGTTGGCAGATGGGATAATATATATAATATATAAGATTATTTTTTTAATATTCGTCAGATATGCAATAGTGAAGCATTGTCAGGCCCACTAGTAAATTTATAAATTTAAGAATTTTAAACAATTTTGAATTTTTTGTATTTTATAAAGTATTTGCGAAAGTTTTTCTAAAAGAGGAAAATGTCAACACTTATAACAGTGAAGAAATTCTGTGAAATATAATATATAAGAATAATTTTTTAATATTCGTCAAACATGCAATAGTGAAGCATTGTCAGGCCCACTAGTAAATTTATAAATTTAAGAATTTTATTTTAAACAATTTTGAATTTTTTGTATTTTATAAATTAAATTTTTTTTTACAAATATTATAAGTTTCATGATTTTAATGTATTTTATAATATTATGATTTTTATGAATTTTTGTTCCAATTTTATAAATTTATGAATTTTTATAAATTTTATGATTTTTATAAATTTATAAATTTTATGAATTTTTTCATTATGAATTTTGTGATTTTAATAATTTTTATAAAAATTGGAGAATTTAATGAATTTAGCGAATTTAATGAATTAAATGAATTTTATGAATTTTATTAATTTTACTTATTGTATTAATTTAATGAATTTAATGTATTTAACGATTTTAATGAATTTAATGAATTTAATGAATTTAATAAATTTAATGAATTTAAATAATTTAATGAATTTAATGAATTTAATGATTTTAATGAATTTAATGAATTTAATGAATTTAATGATTTTAATGAATTTAATGAATTTAAAAAATTTAATGAATTTAACGAATTTAACGAATTTAATAAATTTAACGAAATTAAAGAATTTAACAAACTTAATAAATTATATGAATTTTATGAATTTTATGAATTTTATAACGAACTTAATAAATTTTATGAATATTGTGAATTTTATAAATTTTATGAATTTGACGAATTCAACGAATTTAATGAATTTAATAAATTTAATGAATTTCATGAATTTAATTAATTTAATGAATTTAATAAATTAAATGAATTTAATGAATTTGACGAATTCAACGAATTTAAAGAATTTAATAAATTTAATGAATTTAATAAATTTAATGTATTTAATAAATTTAATGAATTTCATGAATTTAATTAATTTAATGAATTTAATGAATTTAATAAATTTAATGAATTTAATGAATTTAAAGAATTTAAAGAATTTAATGAATTTAATGAATTAAATGAATTTAATAATTTTAATAATTCATTTAATTCATTAAATTTTTTAAATTCATTAAATTCATTAAATTCGTTAAATTCATTAAATTCATTAAATTCATTTAGTTCATTAAATTCATTAAATTCATTAAATTCATTAAATTAATTAAATTCATGAAATTAATTAAATTTATTAAATTCATTAAATTCATTAAATTTATTAAATTCGTTGAATTCGTCAAATTCATTAAATTCATTTAATTTATTAAATTCATTAAATTAATTAAATTTTATGAATTTAATGAATTTAATAAATTTAATAAATTTAATGAATTTAATGAATTTAATGACTTTAATGTATTTAATGAATTTAATGAATTTTATAAATTTAATGAATCTAATGAATTTAATGAATTTAATGAAATTAATGAATTTAATGAATTTAATGAATTTAATGAATTTAATGAATTAAATTAATTTAATGAATTTAATGAATTTAATGAATTTAATGAATTTAATGAATTTAACGAATTTAATGAATTTAATGAATTTAATGAATTTAATGAATTTAACGAATTTAATGAATTTAACGTATTTAATGAATTTAACGAATTTAACGAACTTAATCAATTTTATGAATTTTATAACGAACCAAATAAATTTTATGGATTTTTTTGAATTTTATGAATTTTATGAATTTTATAAATTTTATGAATTTAATGAATTTAATAAATTTAATGAATTTAATGATAATATTCCCTCTATATTTATTTTTATTTAATTATTTGTTATTTCAGGTTTTTATGTCAAGAGTCCTTTAATTTACTTTCTTCACCAACCAGTTTCAAATTTAACGACTCCAACCACAATCTGGTGTTGACCAACTCTGGCATCACTGACACTCACTTCCGAGTGCTGCCAAGTTTGAGCTAAACACCGAAACCCTCTAGCAAAACAAACAACTGTCATGGGTGGTGCAAAAAGTATACTACGAGATAAACTCCGGAATCAAAACAAAGGTAACGAAAACAATACGATGGGGGCAAAAGCTATAACATACACACACACACTCTCGAGCTATGAATGCGACGACGCAAAAGCAGCGACGTTCGCGACTACGATAACGAATGTCAAATAGCAATGTCTGCCCTCGGTGTCGTCGTCGTCGTCTAACAAGAAAACTCGCACACAGAGCCATCAGAACACTGTCGCTGAATCCAATCAGACAGAACGTTGCGAACCGTGCTGGAGAAGAGACCGTTATTTCGTTGTGTCTGTCGGTGGTGTAAACTGTAAACATCGTAGCCGCGTCGTGTGTAAAACTCAGTGAACAAGTGAAAACTCAAAGGTGGAAACAGGCTTCATATGCTCGTCACCGTTGTCGTGGTAGCCTAAAGTTTTTTTCGGCGGTTAAAATTTTTCTCGAGTCCGATTCAAACACTCATTATGTTGTTGTTGTTGTGAGGAAACGTTGTCTGCTACATCGCCGTTGTCCGTCATCGGTTGGTCGTCGTCGTCGTTGTCGAGTGTGTTTGTGTGCGTGTTTGGACGGGGCAAACAACAAACACACAACAAGAAGTGGAGCCAACAGCAGTGGCAGTAGCGCCCCATCAGAGCAACGTGAAAAGCTGCCGCAAAAAAACAACGGTTACTAGAGTGAAAAATCGCAACAACGGTCGGTCGCAAAACAACGCAAACAACAACAACAGAAACAAACGAAAAAGACGTTGCATTCGAGTTCGAGTCGGCGGTCGTGTGTCGTATGCCAGTTGTGCTGCTGCTTCTCTTCCAAGTAGTTGCGGGCATAGCACTCGTCATATTTCTATTGCATTACTTGTGTTACATCGTGAATGCCATCGTACGCGACTTCTGCGAAACCTTAATAACAACGCGTGAGTTTCTGCAACGTTTCGAAGCGGATCGGGCGGCCTCCTCGGTCAGGTTACTACAACAGCACAATACTGCATCATCGGCGTCACCTTTGCCATCGTCGTCGTTGTCGTCCTATTCACCGTTGTCCGCCTCGTCGTCGTCGTGGTCGTGGTCATCATTGTTAAGTGAAGAGTCATCAGTCAGTCATAGGAATTTTTCAAAAATTCCTATAAAAATCAAATCAAAAGTCATGCAAACCTCCGACGATGCAAAATTTATTAAAAAGTGAGTGGTGCTGTTACAAGTTTTAATAGTGTAAAACAGGAACAACAACAAATATAGAAAAAGAAATATAAAACAAGAAAAATCTTAAAATTTTAAGGCATTTGCCGGCATATAGCACCAACAGTGCTATAAAAGCATTTATGTGATGTGCAAACGAAGAAATAAAAAACGCAAAAATTTCAATTTCAATATCAAATCTATAAAAATGAGTGCGAAAATATAAGAAAAGTTTGCCTAAAAATACAAAGGAAAATTCTAAAAATTTATCATGTCGTCTGTTTTATCGATTTTCCTACATTTTCCTCAGTACATTTTGTTGGTATACACGAACACGAACTGAGTTCTTTTTTTTTGATTTTCCGCGCACGCAGCCAACCAACGAAACGTATACGTGTGGATATACACACACACACACGCCGATACACACATCCACTCAAGTATCCACACACAAGAGCACGCAAAGAGGAACACAGAGACAGTGTTGCCAAATAAGATTTGTGGTAAAAGTGTTAAACTATGAACATATTTACATATTTATGAATTGCATCGCTATCTGTTACGGTAAAAGTGAACATTATCGGGATATAGTATTGAGATATCGAATCAGTAAAACTTACACAGAAAATTCATTATAGAGTAGCTACTGATTACTGATTGATGATATATGTAAACACTATCTTATTATTTCATTTAGATGTGTAATTCTATACATACAGATTTATATAAACATTGAAACAAAATCTTCATATTCACTGAGGAAGGAACAAATTTTATCCGGGACATTATTTCACGATTTTTTAAATGTTCTTTGTGTGTGCTAAAATTCATTGGAATTGTGCAACTTCTAAACAAAATTCGCTATAGAGAGGTACATTAAACACCAACTGTGTTGTTTAAAACTACGTTATAGAGATCTTCCGTATGGTAGTCGCGTGTTCTTACCACTTTGCCACTGCCACAGTCCCTATATTTTCTAAGCTTTTGCTTAATTATTGCCCAATTTTTTTACGATTGGGCGAAGCTCCCCGGAATTTGGCGGATTAAACATTTTGGAAACAGATTGTATTTTGTTTTTATGGTACCACTCTAATGTTATCCTAGAAAAATGGAAAATTGCCAAGTCAGGCCAAAATATTGGGTTTTTTTTTACCATTTGTTATGTTTTTTTACCATTTTTATTTATAAATTTACCGTTATACTATCTGTGAATTTTGAAAACCGTGTTTTCGGCCAGCGCCTTTCTTGTGGATTGTGGTCTTGTCCTTAAAGAACTTGAGGATGTAATTTCTTGTTGTTTGTCTCGATGTTTCTGCTCTTCTCGCCTCTTCACCATATGAAAGGTTTTTATTTTTTAGAAAATTTCAAAAAAATTCGCGGCGTTGTTGATTTGATAGCGACATCTTGGTAACTACTGATTCTAATTGAAAATATTTCATTATGCGAAAATATGAACACCCTAGGCTTACTCAGTTTAATACATAATTAAAAACGAAGAGACAGTTAGACGGGTTACAGTATTTTCAATTTGTAAAAATAACTTCAGGACCATTATTTATGTAAACAAATTACGTATCATATACATTAGATCGGGTCGGTCCCCATACAAAATTTTTTTTTCTCCAAAGTCGAGGGCAAATATTAAAGATCACCTCAAGACAACTTCAAAATTTTTTTTTTTTTTTCTACAACACCCCCCCACCCCAAAATCGTTTTTTGTCACTGCTTTCTTGTTTGTGGCTCAATCATAAAATACAAGACATCGGTGTATAGTTCTCAACGAGTACTACATTTGACCTATAGATGTCGCTGACAAACGACATCATCTTGTAATGATGGCCTCATTTAGAGCGATTTCTACCCCTAAAATTTAAAAATATTTTTTCCTAGGATTAAAGCCCTTTAAAAACCAAGAACATTTTGCTTTGGAAGTATACAGTTTTATTCAAAAACATAAAAGTTACGTATGATAAGATGTATTTACAGCATTAACAAAAACATTATTTTATGTTGTTTGCATTATTATCGCAAATTATTGCATACTTTATAGCGCTGACGGAAAATTTTTATAAAAATGATTCCATACTTTGTAGCTTAAATTGTTGCATTATCTTAACGACATCGAAAAAAAATTTAAATATTTTCTTGAGATAATTCATTTTTAATATAGTTACCGGCGAAATATATTTTTTATTACAAATAAAATCCCAAAAAGAGAAAAGATATGTATGTAATTACAGCAAATATTGGCGCGACTCAAGTTCCGTTCACGACTTTCTAATTTTGCAAAAATTTTTCATTTTGATTAGTCATTCCAAGCGCTGATTCACTTACATTCCGCACAAACGTTCAGTGTTGCAAATTGCATGGGAAGAATACAAGTGCAAAATTATGTCCATATTTTATTATTAATAACTCCATTGTGGAGCAGGTATCTGTATAATTTCGTTTCTCGAATATTGGTGACACTGAATACCATCATTCGCATGTTTGAAAACACTGTTTGCGCTAAAATGTATGCAATAACTTGTATTTAATTTTTTTCGATATCGCTAAGAAGTATGCAATAATTTTCTGTAATAATGCAAGTAACAGGAAAAAATATTAGTGTTGATGCTGTAAATACATCTTTTCATACGTAACTTTTTTGTTTTTGAATCAAACTGTATACTTCCAAAGCAAAATGTTCTTGGTTTTAAAAGGGCTTTAATCCTAGGAAAAAATATTTTTAAATTTTAGGGGTAGAAATTTCTCTAAATGAGGCCATCATTACAAGATGATGTCGTATGTCAGCGACATCTATATGACAAATGTAGCACTCGTCGAGACCTATACACCGATGTCTTGTATTTTATGATTGAGCCACAAACAAAAAAGCAGTGACAAAAAAACGATTTTGGCTGTTTTTCCGGGGGGTGGGGGAGGAAAAAAAAATTTTTTTTAAGTTGTCTCGAGGTGATCTTTAATATTTGCCCTCGACTTTGGAAATTTTTTTTGGTGACCCGGTCTAATATACATACATATAACTAAATAAATTAATGTTCTTCTTTAGAAATCTCCAAAACCAGTTCGTTAAGATTTGAGCTTAAATTGTAACCCCTGAGGCAGAATACGTTTCTTCATATTGTCATAAATATTTGTGTCTTTCAGAAAAATGCTAAAACAACAAATTACAAAAAAAATATTGAATTATATACCTACAAATAAATAATACCTTTTGTATTTAACATAACAAAAGAGCACAAGTGTTTGCTCTGACAATAGTCAGATAGGTAATAAAAATGTAAAAATATGCACACAGTATATATGAGTCATCATAATGTATATTAAATACAGGGCCGTAGGAGACGACGTATTTAGAATTTTGAGTTAAAAACTATGGTTCCTACAAAGGAACTTTCAATGCAAAATTTCGTACACATAACGCATATTTGATATTTATTTTATTTTTATATCAATTTGTGTTAGTATACCAAATGTTACATCAAATTGGCCAAACGATCAGAAAAGAGTTTTATTGTCGATATTATTGGTCAATTCAGTATCTCACACTAGGATGACCCTTTTCGAACTCCATGACGAGTTCATCTTCAGATGCCTTTGTGACGAATTGATGCACTATGTTATATCATCAGCTATATATGTATATACACTTATGTCAAACATGTACATGCGAATTTGACATGTTGAATTTTACCGTTAATTTTTTATTTTGCAACAAATTTCAAACCCAGAAATTTAAAAAGGAGCAATAAATTGTGAAATTTAAATGCGAAGTAGGGATGATGACATGAACAATTTAGAATTATAAAAAAAAATATTCCCAATTATGTTTGTCTGTATGTGGTTTGTGCCTTAATAACTTTTAAACGAACCAGTGTCAGACATTGAATTTTGGTAGAGAGGCTATTTAAGGCAGCTCAAAAAATAAGTTCCTATTATCCGCCCTTAAAGTTATACTTTGTTTTATAAATATACACAACATATTTTGCCTAAAACAAACCTCTAAATTACGTTTTATCTTTGTATATATGACTCAGAAATGAATATGAATTATATTGGCCTAGCCCTTCTGGTAACTCCCATGCAAAATTACATATTTTTGGAAAATTAATATTTCTTCCATAACGGAATTTTGAATTTGGTCAGTTTTATTATCTTGTAAATTTAGGCATTATCTTAGAAAATCAAAACATTTGCACTCCCCTTTTGGTACCTCCCTTATAAATGGCTGAAATTTTACACAGTTTTTTACAGTTTTGTACACTGAAATAAGACAAATTTTGCTCAAGGTTAAAATAGGTTAAACGTTGAATTACGATAAAAAAAATCCGGTAAACGTTGTGCTACCCCAACTAGTAACTTTTTACAAATAAGCCAATTTAATAAAAATTAATATTTTCCAATAATGAATAATGTGAATACCAAGTTTACACTTTACATACTACAAAACAAAAAAGTGCAAACATTAAGCAACATACAAAATTGGCAACACTGGTGCTTCTTTTGGCTGCCATAGCAAATGTGTATGATTGTGTGTGTGTGTGTGCGCGAAACAAGTGATTACTTATACAAACGAACTAAAGAAAATTCCTCATTTGGAAAAGCGAACGTGAAAGAAAAACAAAATAACGGTACAAATTGTAGCTAATCCATGCCTGTGCCCTTTGGATATTAGCAAAAAAAAAAACACCAAATAACAAAACAAAAAAGAAAACCTAAACTAAAGAATTTTTCGTGGTTGACGTAAATTATGGAGACAAAAACAAAAAAGTAATGCAAAAAAAACTTTGCAAAGAAAACAAAAAGAAAAGTGGTATATCAAGTGTTTGTGTGTGATCTCTTTGTCTGTCTGTCTGTTTGTTTGCTCCCAGCAAAACATGATGAAATCCTTAAATTTTAATTCCCCCTCTCTATCTCTCTTTTTTCCTTTCTTGCTTTTGCTCTTACTCTGCGCGTCCCCCCAATGGCACGTTATTATACTGTCATTTCCCGTATGTTGTTGTTGTTGCCGCTGACGTCGTGGTGTGTTTGTTGTACGTTTCATAAATTGCTTCCTCCTGTTCGAAATATCCCCCGTAACCAAACGCCAACAACAACAACAACGTCCTCGTCGTCGTCGTTGTCCTCTTCGTCATTGTCGCCGTTGCTGTTGCTGTCGCCATCGTCATCATCATCATCGTCGTTGTTTGAACACAAACAGACGTTGGAAAGGTGGCAGCATTGAACCCCATCCCACAGACAAAGCTTTGATTGTCAATTATCAGCTGGAAGCCACAGTCTTTGGTGATCCCAATAATCCAATGCTGGAAGAGAAAAAGGTGAGTGAGTTTGCAAAGTTTACATTTCATTACTTTTTGTATACTATTTTATATGTGTAGGTACATATGTATATTATTACGAGTTGTATCGTCCTGTACAGTGTATGTACTTACTGCGGCTGTTAGGTCGTCATCTGTTGTCCTTCTTGTGTCCCTAGTGTATGTGTGTGTGTGGCTATTACTGGACAAGTCATCCACCCACCCACCATGCAAACCCTACATAATGGCCACCCCCTATCATGGCGGCTACATTGGCTTATTCTGGTGAAAATGACTAATGGTCAGACCATTGAGTAAAACGTGCGGCCTTTTTCTTGAATGTTTTTGTAAACATTTTCCATTTTTTTGTGTGTATTTTGTTGCATGACTCGTTTAATGATTTTGGCAGACACATTTGGTCTCTTGAAATAATTTTATTTTTGGTTACTAAATTGCCTTTAGGTTTCCTATACATTAAATGATAAATTATGATGAGTTAAGCATAGATGGTGGATAAAGGCCGTCACTTGTTTTTGCTTTGAAGTTTCTGGTATTAATAAGTTTTCTTAAGCAAACACAATTTTTTTTTGGATATTATGTGAAAAAGTTACTCGATAATCTTATTATCCAATTGATATTTTATCCTAAGATTTGGGGTTAACTGGACATTTTTATTTCTAGGAAAACTGGTTCAAAATCCGGATTTACAGGACGGTTTTTAACTATGAAAGAATGTTTTTGATATGTTTCGAGATGTTTCCATTGGTTATTAATGCTGTAGAATGATACAAAAGTGAAACAAATTCAGAAAATTTACTGATATATATATTTTTATAGATTAATATAATTTTAATTTTATATAATTCAACAAAAAATTAGTTGTGGATCGAATATCTGTTATGGATTTCTGTATCTCAATTAAAAATTTCTCTTTCAAATTATTGAATATATATTTTCTTGTAAATCCAACCAAAACGTGTATTCTTCTATTAATTTGATGTATCTTGTCCGTCTGTCTGACTGGTGGGCACGATACCTAGAGTAAACCTTTAACTGATCCTTATAAAAATTAACCAGTATTCATATTTTTTAAAAATAAGTTATGGGAATGCAAATATGCAGAGTAGCACCTCTCTTCTGGTACCTGCTATAAAAAATTACATATTTTTAAAAAATATATTTCAGCTCCATTACTTCAAAGGACAACTTGAGGATATTTGAATTTGATCAGTTAAATTACTTTGCAATATCAGGCAGAATTTTGGAAAACCCAAACCTTGGTCACATCCCTTCTGGAACTTCTCAAAGAAATGACCGAATTCGATCTTATAGCTTTTCGTACATATCTTTTTTGTTAATACTTCGAATTCAGTCATATTTTGCGTATAATGTACTCTTATGAAAGATTGAATGAGAAAGAAATGTGGACTACATCGACCGCTTCCCCTTTTAGTACCTCCCATACAAAATTACTTCTTTGTGGTATGGGGTTATGAGTGTATAACTTCCGAACGCAAAACTGTAGGATATTTGAGTTACCATCTGGTAACTCCCATACAACTGCAGGAGTTTACCCTCAAAGTTTGACATATATATATTTTTTTGGAAGTCCACCGACATCGTTCAAATTTTGCGTAAAATGTAATTTTATGGAAGTTTGTCTTTGGAATGAATATGGACTATATCGCCCGATACCTTCTGGTACCCCCTTACAATAATATTTTTACCATAATTTCTAAACAGACAATTGAAGGATATATAAATTTGTTCAGTTTAATTATCTTGTCATAGTAGACAACTCCTCAAAAAACCGAAACTTTTACTACACCCTTTTTGGTACCTCCCATACAAATGGCCGAATTCACACTCATAGTTTTACATACATTTATTTTTACAAAGTGCACTGAATTCAGCAAAATTTTGCGTAATGTAAACGTTTTTTGAACGTTGAATAACGAATAAAGATCGAACATATTTTACTGTTTCTACTAGTACCTACCTTACAAATAATGCTATTTTCTTAAAAAATAATATTTTCCCAATAATTTCTAACAGAAATTCGACAATATTTTGTGTTTATAAATATTTATAAAGGATCCTTTCGGTACCCCCATAGAAATATCATCAAATTCGGAGATAATTCGATTTTGCTGGGTTCCCTTATAAAGTAAAAACTCTCAAACAAAAATTCAGAATTCTTATTAAAATGGCAGAATTCTTATCTAAATTGTGACTATCAACGAAATTTCCCCATCAATTTTTTTTAGGAAAGGACCAATTTTATACACAGCAGATCTGACATTACGACCAAAGTACTAAACTGATAACAATTTGCCGTTTTAAATTTTTTTTTTGAATACTGTAAAAACCGATTTTTTATTGGAAATTTTGGTAAAAAAACATATCTTTGTTACCACATTTCTCACAGGGAGAAAGTGTAGCCCACCAAAGCTTCAAAGTTTACGATTTAGACCAGTCAACGGCGTAGAGTAGCCCATGTGCGCGAGAGACACACACGCATACGCTCACACATTAAACAAAAACAAACAAATGCATTCAGTCTCGCTTAAGCATTCGTCCGAAGCGATTATGTCGATGCTTGTTGTTACCACAACAATCAAAGAAATTAAGTTTTTCGATAAAAATGAATTCTAATATGTTAATGTACTTTGCCACGCCCACGGCAAAAACATTTATCACTTATTTCCTGAATTTATATATTATAATTTTGTTCTTACCAGACAAACCATCCGATTCGAGAATGATCATTCTCGAATCATATATCATTCGCATTTTATTCGAGAAAGATACTCGCCAACGATTCGGACGTGATATTACGAGCGGGAGAAAATCCACATTCGTTCCAGAATCGTAAAAGAGGCGATTCTATTACGAATAGAAAAATCGATTTTTTTATGAAACAAAAAAACGATTCTATTACGAAACGTAATAACGAACCCCTTTCAAGTTGAAAAATCTATAAAACAACCTTATTTTTAAGTTATTAAATGCTTTTTTCTTCTTTCCTTATTCTCTGAGATATTGAAGTTTTTTCTTCTATTTTTCATTATATAGCGTGGAAATATTTCATTTTATTTTAATTTTTTATATCAGTGTCACGACAAAATTTGGTTTTCAGAATAAAAAACATTTATGTAAAATATGATATCGTTTTCAGAGACTACTTGATTGAAACCAATTTTACTTCAAACACACGCCCGGTCATGTCTACACTCAAACTTGTTATGGTTTTGAAATAGATTAAACTTTTTGTATTTGTCTATTGTCACTCGTAGTTTAACGGCCTTATTCATAAAAACTTATAAAAGGTTTATAAACCATTTTTAAGCAATTTTCGGTAAAACAATATTCATAAACGATTCACATCTTCAATAAGTTAAAGTAGGGTTGTCTCTACTTTAAGCATGCTATAACTTGACGTTTGTACAATTTATTGCATATTTATGAATTTAAGATCTTTATTTTTAGTTTTTCGGCATTTTTCCTATTGAAAAGAGTTGTTGCATGCATTCATTGTGTAGGAAATTTTTTTTCTTAATTATTGCGCACATAGAAAAGTATCTAAATAGACACTTTTCATTCATGAATACGATTTTGAAAAATATTTCTCCAAAATTCTTCAAAAATAATTTGTAAATAATGAAATAATATTCGTGATGTAAAAACAATCAAAACATGGAAACAATGTAATCGGTATCCGATTACTATTTCAACATGAGGAAAGGAAAATGCTATCTTTAAATGCCACTTTTACTTTAACGTCTTTCTAACCGTTATGATAATCATAGTTAATATAAAATTGAGATACAATTATGTTCATAGTTATTATAAGTGCAAATACATATTTGGTATCCGATTATTAAGCTTTTGTATCCGACTTTAAACCTGTTTTTTTACATCAGTAACGACCAATGGCAGTCGGCGTTGCCACCTGAACACATAAAGCTAAAGTGCTGATAAAATACGTTTATGAATACAATTTCTTATTAAAGGTTTTTTAGAGCTAAAGAATACTTTAGCTAGAGAACGCTTCATACCAACTTTAGAAATTTTTTATGAATATGGCCGTAAGTTTTTAATGTTATAGAAGATCTGTATAGCATATCATTGATTCTCAAATGAAATTTTAAAATTAACCCAAAAACTGTTATGAATTTACCAATTACTTATTTAAATAAAAAAAGTGAAATAATCAAATTTTTATCGCTTTAACGATTGGTAAAATAAAAGCTTTTACGATACGTTAACGACTGTTCACTAGCGATTCGATAATGTTTTTATTTTCAAATGTGTTTTAGAATTCTATCGTATTTTTTATTGGTTTTACGATTAGTTAGCGTATCGGTTTTAAAATTCGTTTGTGAATGTTCACCAGTGATTCTATAATGTTATCGTTTTCGAATTTGTTCTAGAATGGCTTTTTATGAATCGCTTTAGTGAATTGCCATCGAAACGTTAGCGAGTCACTCTTCGCCACATGATTTGTTGGGTAGTTATGGAAAAAGCTGTAAAACAATTTCCTTCAGTAAAGTGAGAGAGCAAAGAGTGCAACTCACCAACAAAAACAAATATTGTGGTTGTATTGGGCTGCCGTTCACTAATTTAGACCCTAGACATCTTAAGAGAAATACCTTTTATGATATTTTGATAACTGACCAAAGTCCATCTGTCCGGCTGCTTAACACGATAACTCGAGTTATTGTTAGGCGATACAAATATAAATTTACTAGTGTTTTTATTTTAGCTGAGCATATCTATTGATCTGGAAGAAATAAACTTTGTTTTCGAAGATACATTTTAAAATGCAATATAAAATAAATATAAAAATATGAATCGGTTTATAATTAAACTTTTTTTAAACAATTTTAAACTTTAAAATACCCGAAGAGACCAACTTTGGAGAGGCACATAGTAGGTCCGACAACCTATAGGGATGCAAAAAAATTTGGTAGTAAGCTATGGCTATTATTTGGAAAACATTTTAACTGTAATCGTGTGAAATTTCATTAAGTCACAATAATCCTTTCACAAGTTACATGATTTTTTCCAAACAAGCGATTTTGCAGCACAGTGCACAGCCTCGTAATCCGCTTTCTAGATCAGGCCGACTCATAACTAAATTTTACCAAGCCTTAGAGATACACACTATTAGAGTCAAAAGGCAAATCGATTTACTCCATTTATTGATTTTTTCAAATTTTAATTCTTCATATTTTTTCTATTTTCACATCCAATAATTAAAATTAACACTACTAAAAATGACTCCCATCGTTAAATTTTTTACATCGTTTATTTGTCTCTATAATTTAACAGTAGTTTAAAAAAAACAATATCAGCTTTATTGTATATGAAATTAATCGAAAGTGAAGCATCTATATATAAACCACTCTAATGATGCTAATTGTACTGAGCTTCACAAAAAGCGACACTTTACTACGCATCCAATGAATAATGAAAATAAAAAATTAAATATTAAAAAAATATCCATAAACCCACAACTGCATTTAATTATTTCGAATTAATCGCATAACACTCCCGACATATTTTCGATGCAAACTCATATTAGAGCAGTCATTATACCCGAAGCAAACTAAAAATAGATTTAGTAAAAACCAAATTTCTCTATCTCCTTTTTGTGCAAATATAGCTGCTGCTATTAAGTCATTAATCACGAATGACTCTTCAGTATCTCAACAATTATCCCAAAACTTAAGTGAACAAAAATAAAAAATGGAAACAAAAAAAAAACTTGATAATAATTTAACAAATCTCATACATACACTGAAACACAAATAAACATTTAAAACTACTTTGCAAAATTTCTTAAAAACTTCAAAATATCTGAAAGGTAAAAAAAACCAACAAACACAACTGGTAGATCATTAATAATTATTATTAATTTGATCGGACACTTGAGTTCCTATTGTGTGTATTATTATTTGCTCATTTAATTAACGCTTTAACAATGGCTTCATAATAAATGCAAATATCCATACAAATCTTTAAAATCTCCGTCAACTGTCCAGCTATATTTCTGATTTTTAAGTTCAAAACGTGATTTGGCGAGAAGTTTGATTTTTTGTTATTGTGTTTTTTTTTCTCCAACCACTTGTTGTTTTTTTACATTTATGCCAATTAAGGAGAACATGGACATCCGATCGATCACTTCACCTTACTTTAACAGTTGGGTGTTAATTTATGCTAACAAAAGTCTATATTGACTTAGCACTTGTAATTTTTACCTTATTATACAACAACAGAATAACAAAATGTATGTGAAAAGCAAAAAATATAAATAATATGCAAGGAAATTCAGATAACATAATACATGTTATTAGCAGCAGTGGTATTGTGTTAAATGTTCAATATGTTCAACAAACAACTCGCTATAAAGGGGGCATATGGCGAGGTGTAAGAGATATTTGGAATAGAGAAAATAGTTGGAAATTAAATTGTTAAAAAGTTAGAGGGAGAATTACTTATGTAGACATTGTATGGATTGGTCAGAAGCTGTAAGACCAAAGTATAAGGTCTACAAAATAAAAAGCAGAAACAATTAGTGATGTTAATTTCTAAAATTTATGAAAACCTCTACCGATTTTTTATATTTTTTTATTAGATATTTTGTAAATAATAACAGAACAAAACAAATTATCTTACAGTTCACGACTAAATAGGTATGGGAAATATGGCCATATGACTTTATTACCTATGGCTTTATTGCACGTCTCCGATAAAAATATACTAAAGTTTAAGAATTTTTTGAAAAGTGTAGTTAGGCCTTATAACCTCTGAGAAAACAAATACCCGACAAACCATGTGGCGAGGGTTGATTCGCTAACGAATCGTTGTCAATTCGTTAAATCGATTTGTAAAAAGCGATTCTTAAATTAATTCGAAAATGATAAAATTATAAAACCACTGGTAAAACTTCCCAAACGAATAGTAAAATCGATTCGTTTACAAATCGTAAAACCGATAAAAATGCGATAGAATTCTAAAAACATTTGAAAATGATAGCATTATAGAACTGATGAACATTCGTTAACGTATCGTAAAAGTGATTCTTTTACAAATCGTTTAAGCAATAAATATTAGAAGTTTTCACTTTTTCCATTTAAATAAGTAATTAGTAAATTCATAACAATATTTGGGTTAATTTTTGGCATGCAAAACAAATATTTTTATAAAAATTTGAAACTTAATTTTTAAAAACTTTAACTACGTGTGACGACATATGAATACAAAAAGGTTAATATTTTTCAAAACCATAGCAAGTCTGAGTATATGCATGATCGGACGTGTGGTTGGACTAAAATTGGTTTCAATCAAGTAGTCTCGGAAAATGATATCATATTTTACATAAATGTTTTTTATTCTTAAAACCATATAAAAATAAAATGAATTAGTTTCACGCTATATCAAAAAAATTGAAGAAAAATCTTTTAACACAAGAAGGAATAACTTAAAAATAAGTGATTTATATATTTTGCAACTTGAAGGAACTCGTTATTACGATTCGTAATAGAATTGTTTTTTTTTGATTCGTAAAATAATCGCTTTTTCGATTCGTAAAAGAATCGTTTTTACGATTCGAGAACAAAGGTGGATTTTCACCCGCTGGCGAGTATCGTTCCCGAATAATAGGCGAATGATATATGATTCGAGAATGATATCATAATTTCATCTAAAGTATTTTGAAGTATATTAGTCTTCCGATTAAACAAATAGAAGATAGATTTTTTTATACACTCACCCATGGGGAAGAGGATACGTCCATAAGGATGTCCGTCTGTCTGCATGGATAGTTGGTGGTGTGGATACCTCGAGTAAACCTTCATTGATCCTTATAAAAATTTACTAGTATTAATATTTTCCAAAATTAAGTTATGGGATTGCATATAGACGGACTAGCTCAACCCCTTTTGGTACCTCCCATAAAATATTACCCATTTTGGAAAAATCTATATTTCTCTATTTTAATTTGGTCAGTTTAAATATCTTTTAATAGTAGGCAGATAACAGACAAATTTGTCACAGCCCTTCTGGTAACTCCCATAAATAATTACCTATTTTTGAAAAATCTATATTTCTTCCATTATTTCCAAACTGAAAACTGAAGGCTATTGAAATTTGGTCAGTTTAATTATCTTTTAATAGTAGGCAGATAACAGACAAATTTGTCAAACCCCTTTTGCTACCTCCCATACGAATTCAGTCAAAATTTTCATAAGCTAAACTCTTATAAAAATCTGACTTAGGAATGAATGTGGGCCATATAGGCCTACACCTTCTGGTACCTCCCATACAAAATCATCTATTTTTGGAAAAGTAATATTTCTCCAATAACTTTCAAAGTGAAAACTGGAAGCAGTTTGAATTTGGTCAGTTAAATTTCACAGTACAATATTTTTCAGCTCATTGATTTGGGACTTAATTCTGAGACCTGCACGTAAAAGTAGCCCCAAAAAGAAGAAGTTTTGCATCATTCTTTTTGTCAAGTTACATGCCATAATAATTTAATATCGATTTAAAATTAGTAAGTATCGTATAGGGGAATTTGTCTCGTTTTAGGTTCTTTTGTTTGACATAACTCGAGAATCACTAGTCTGATTAAGCTGAAACAAATTTAAAAAAAAAATTAAGAATTACAATTCCTTAAATCTGTTCATATAACGTTTCCCTACATAAGCAAGAGTTTTACTTTTCCATTCATCAAATGATTTTGAACTGGGTTTATTTTGTAGGAGTTACAATAAAACTGTTGTACTCCGTGGCGTATGATTTACGTAGAATATTACTTATGATAATCATACGCCAAAATATAACAATATAACAAAATAGCCTAAAACGTGACAAATTCCCATATACGATACTTACTAATTCGATATTAAATTTTTAGGGCATGTAACTTGACAAAACGAATGACGCAGAACCTCTTCTTTTTGGGTCTACTTTTACATACAGTTCTCAGAATTGAGTCCTAAAAACCGTGTATTGTACTGTGTTAGTTTGTAATAGTAGGCAAAACCTCAGATAACAGAAACAAACATTCAGCCATCTACATTTACATGCTTATCTTTGTTGTAAGTCCACCAAATTCAGTCCAATTTTCCAGAAGATTAACTCATATAAAAGTCTGACTCAAGAATATATGGAATCCATATAGGACGATACCTTCTGGTACCTCCCATACAAAATGACCCATTTTGGGGAAATAAGATTTCAGCAATAACTTCCAAGCGAAAAACTGGTGGATATTTCAATTTGGTGAGTTTTATTATCTTACAATAGTAGGCGGAAACTTAGAAAACCAAAACAATTGCAACACCTCTTCTGGTACCTCCCATACAAAAGACCAAATTCACCCACATACATTAACATGCATATTTATTTTGTAAGTCCACCAAATTCTATAAAATTTTGCAGAATATACTCTTATAAAAATCTGACTCAAGAATGAATAAGGGCTACTATATCGGCCTACCCCTTTTTTACCTCCCATACAAAATTACCTATTTTTGGAAAAAAAAATATTTCTCCCATAACTGTTAAATGGAAAACTGCACAATATTTCTCAATTTGGCCAATTTTATAATCTGGTTATAGTAAACAAATCCTCAGAAAACCGAATAGAAATAAGTCACATTGCCCTGCCCGTACTTCCCATACAAATAAGTAAATTTTCCGATTTTCCCAATTTAAATATTTTGTATTTATATGTAAAACCTTAGAAACCAGAAAGTTTACTCCAACCATTCGGCTACTCCCAAAAAAATTACAATATTTCCAAAATATAAAAAAGAACACTGTGACTTTATTCTTATGACTACATACAAATTGACCAGTAATATTATATTGAACTTCTTACTTTTTTTGGCTAATTTATTAACACTTAATACACTATGACTATTTTGACAGTTTTAACACATGTCGGTAAACATTGGTCCATTCGTCTTCTCAAGTCCTATCTCCAACCTATTATGCTCCACAAGCAGGCAAGATATAATACATAAGAAATTCCTCTTAAAATTCGGTTAATTTCAATAAATCAGAGTTATGCAATATTCACAAGCATTTTGGAGGAGTGACATAGGCTGCGGGTATTTATCAGTCAGTTTACTTGACTGAAATTTATGTACCGGTTTAAGATACATCTTTACAATATGATCACAGGCAAGAGTACATATCTCTCTTGTACCTCTAAAGATATTACACCTGCAGTGCTTTACACCTTTAAATACAATCACACCATCATCACATCACCCTTTGCTGTTCAACTCTCTTGGGTGTAAAGACATCGATCGGACTACGACAACGGTCACTCGTAAGAGTTTCCTACCCCCAAACATACGAGACAACATTGAATATTGTTGTTTTATGCAAATTTAATTTAAATCAACTTAAAAATCACTATAACATTTCGTGTTAACAATTTTATAAACTTTATCATGTGTTATGTGTGTGAGTATTTTTTGCTTTCATTGCTTTTCAAATTAGCTGCTTTCAAAGAAAAACGAAAACATTCTAGAATTTCCTTAAAAACCCACAAAATGTAATTAAAAAACCAAAAGTGAAAAGCTTTCAACAATAACAGAGGGAATGCTGCTGCATGTTTGTTCATTTGGTGGATGGTGTGAGAGCGTTAGTGTGACGACAAGGTATTCCACTACAAGAGCCATATTGAAAGGAAGTTGAGGTTGGGCTAGGTTTAGTTAAAGCAACGACTAAAAATAAATGAAATGTGAAATTGACATGAAACATTTCTCTAAAATGTATGAAAACAAAAGCGAAACATAGTATAGGAGTAAATACTCTACATTGATATAGACTTTTAACATGATATGTCGTCAACAGTCAAAATTGACCTTAGGTATTCGAAAAGTTGTTACTGACGTCGGTTATTTCAAATATTACAAAACTGTCATTGAGCGGAAATTAACACAAAAGTGTGTGTGTGTGTGCTGAAGTGTGTTTGGTTATTATTAGAAATCCTCAGCGCTTGTACGACAATGAAATTAACTCTTATTATTATTATTTGCGATAACAATTTCTCGAGAATTCATTATGCGCTGTTCTTCAATTGTTTTAATATTTACCAAATTTGGTTTGTAATTTTTCCATGGTTTGTTGTTGCTATTGCTGTTGCTATTCCATTGGCAATTGTATAATAACATTTGTTGTAGCGCAGCGTTTTAGTCTAACAAAGTTGCTGTTACTGTTGCAACCATTACGCATTTTTCATGCAACAAATCAAGTGAAGCGAGAACGAACACTTGAACAAACAGTCGGTTATTATTCAATGAGTCACTGCAACGGATGAGTTTATTTTCTTGCCACAGTGGTTTATCGTGCATTTAAATGTTATGGGTATTCTTTTCAGTGCCCTTTATCGATGTTGTCTATGAAATGCTGGACTTCACTCTAGGGGTTTGAATTCACTGCGCTGCATCAAAATATACGATTGGTGAGAAATCTAGAAATTGATAAACAGAAAGTTTATTGTTGGAGATAAAGCAACAAATTATCAATATTTGAGGGAGCAGTAAATTTCATTACGAATGCACTGGGTTAATAGCATAATAAAATAATATGTAATTTTTTTTTTTAAATTTTGAATATTGCAATCGAAACTACCGGAAGGAGAGTATGAATCCACAAAAATTTTTTTGGTCGATTTCCGCCTTTATTGCAAGATCTGATGCTTGAGCTGATACCGGCATTTCTGCATCGATAACAATTCTCCATTCTTTAATTCCTTCAATTGTTATGAAAATGATTGTCAGCGACTATCCCACGTTTAAATTTGCAAAATATCTGTAATTCTGTCAATATTTTAGATATTGGATATTTTAATATTTTTAAAATTTTTAGTATTTATAATATTTAAAAGATTTTTAATATTTTTAATATTTTCAATATTTGAAAAACTTTTAATATTTTAATTATTTTGAATATTTTTAACATTTTAAATATTTTAATTATTTTTGATATTTTAAATATTTTTTAATATTTTTAATTTTTCAAATATTTTTTATTTTTAATTTAATTATTTTGAATATTTTTAACATTTTAAATATTTTTTGCACAGATCGATAAAAACAAACAAGAGAATACATACACGGGAGGTACACTGGGTTGGCATTTGATGCCAAAAACAATTCTATGCAATTCTATGCATAGACAAGAGCTTGTGTGGATTATGTTGACGTTGTCTTCGTTGATACCATTTTCGCACCGGTGTGTGTGAGCTTCACATTGATTGTGTGAAGCTTTTAACACTTAAGGTTGTGATTGGAGATGATTGGAGAAGGCACAGCAAACGGCACTGATGATGATGGTTTGGCAACCATCGAAATAGCTATCTGCCCTGCCAGCTGTCAACAAAATCCATTTCACACAACTCTTGTAAAAACAAATTCTTTAAGCAATAATAGAATAGATCTCAAACCGAACAATGAAAAACATATTCATATTTTTTATATTTTAAAATTTTTTTTGGAATATTTTTATTTTTTTAATGTTACTAATATTTTTAGTAATTTTTTTTAATATTTGTACAATTGTTAATTTATATAAATACTTAATAATTTAGTACTTATTTTGCAATAATTTAAATTTCAAATTTTTTTAATTTTTTTTTTTAATTTCTAATGTCTTGAATATATTTAATATTTGTAAATTTTGAAATATGTAGCGACCGTATAATTATATGTATATTAAAAGTCTATTAACTACTTTTCAGATTATTATTAACTAACGTAAAGATATGAAATTACTTTAATTCAATACTTTTATTTTAAATCGAGTACCTGATAGTTTGTAGCTCTAATGTAAATGTTTCGTTTCAAATTGTAAATGTTTCAATTCTGTATTTTACTTCCATACTAGACGACTTTAAGGATTTTACTTGGTCGCACCTAAGCTCAAACTTTTGTAACAAATGTATCAGTCTTCGCTTAGACAGCGGATAATAAAGTTATTTAAAACTTATCTCCCCGTCTTTCAATTAAAAAGGCTTTTCAAATCTAATTGTATTAAGACTCTAACAGACCTTCGCGGACTTTAGAGGCTAATACGACTCTGAGACCGAGTACTGACTTTTAGTCTTATTTCGGTCCAGAGTATAAATAAATAATAAACTCACAAACAAAACCCTTAATAAGTTACCACTTATTACAATTGGCGCCCAACGTAAAATATTTGTGGGCAAAAATCGTACCAGAATTTGTGCATCGACATAAATTTGCAGAATATAAGTCGACGATACCATCACCGGCCGTTGCTAACATCCATCAACATTGTCTCGCGTTGCTGTTTGCGGTACCCTACAAGGAACGTGTGTGTTGTTGTTGTATCGCCTAGACACCGACCAGACAAGTATTGTGTTTTGCATAGACCCAGCCAAGGCAAGTGTTGTTGTACTGTCTAGACATCGATCAGACGGTCAGTGGTATTTCCCAATCACCCTCATCACTGCAAACTGTTGTTGCAAAAAAATTCTCAGTGATCTTTTTCGGTCGTTTCGTCATCGCCATACGTTGTTGTTGTAACCATCTATATCACCAGAAGCCTGTATTGGTTGATATTGAGAAAATTCTCACAAATCTTCATTCCCACTTCATTTCATTTCAAACTTCTCTGGTGATCTCTTTTGCTGTTGCATCGTCATCGTAAGCTGTGGTTGTAAGCATAGAAACATCACAAAGCTGTATTGAAGTAGTGGTGTATTTTGAGAGGATTCTCACAGCTCTCTGCCTCACACCATTTCAAACATCTCCGGTGATCATCATTTGCTGTTGTGGTAAACACAAAGCTGAATTAAGTGGTGGTGTATTTTGAGAAGATTCTCACAACTCTCTTCACCACACCGTTTTAAACTTCTCCGGTGAACATCATCCGCTATTGTGGTAAACATCACAAAGCTGTGTAATAGTATTGGTGTGTATTGAGTGCGTTCTCATATTCTAAAGGCATAACATTCACATCCAGCTTCAAAGTTCTCTGCGACACTCTCTTAAAAGCTTTTCTCAACTAAAAGATACCGATAAAGAGGGTTGCCACCGGACAATTAAGAAAAACCTTGTCGGATAAAATGCCTGAATGAGAAATAATTCCCTCAGCGCTTCTAGTTCGAGTTTGGATAATTCGGCTACAACACAAGCATCGAGTAATGCAGCTAATCAAAGTTAAACCACTAGTAGGGCAAATATTGCACCGAACGTTGTTAATTCGTCTCAGAATCATAAGCACCAAATACAACGACTTTCGAAGCCAAAGCACTAGTAAGGCAGTTTAGCACCGAAAGTGGGGAATCTACTGAGAATATGAGCACAATTTATACTGTTGCTACCATATAATCTAGTAAGGCATATACTGCACTGAACGTAGGAAAGCAGAGTATGAGCCAAAATTCTGCAGTGGATACCAACAAATCTAGTACGGCTAATATTGTACTGAACGTGAGCAATAAAGGAGTAAAAAGCGAAGTCAAGAAATTGGACAATGCGATCGAGGCTGTATTACTGCAGGGGGAGAGGAATGTGCCTTTCTAATATGCAAGTCTACGATAAGATAAGACATACCAAAATACCAAGTATGATATATATATTTTCCAAAGCGATTCTGCAACAAGGATTTTCCCAATCTACCCAAAACGAAGCATGTCAACAATCGTCAAAAACCAACAGTACAACAACACACATCATGAAAAAGAATGCTGCTATGACAACATACAACAACATTCACCAAGAAGATCGCTGTGACTATAAAATCCTAGCCTTGAATGAGAATCCTGGTCGCATTATCGGGACGATTAATGCACCAGAGGGGGAGGTTGTAGCGACCGTATAATTATATGTATATTAAAAGTCTATTAACTACTTTTCAGATTATTATTAACTAACGTAAAGATATGAAATTACTTTAATTCAATACTTTTATTTTAAATCGAGTACCTGATAGTTTGTAGCTCTAATGTAAATGTTTCGTTTCAAATTGTAAATGTTTCAATTCTGTATTTTACTTCCATACTAGACGACTTTAAGGATTTTACTTGGTCGCACCTAAGCTCAAACTTTTGTAACAAATGTATCAGTCTTCGCTTAGACAGCGGATAATAAAGTTATTTAAAACTTATCTCCCCGTCTTTCAATTAAAAAGGCTTTTCAAATCTAATTGTATTAAGACTCTAACAGACCTTCGCGGACTTTAGAGGCTAATACGACTCTGAGACCGAGTACTGACTTTTAGTCTTATTTCGGTCCAGAGTATAAATAAATAATAAACTCACAAACAAAACCCTTAATAAGTTACCACTTATTACAAATACAATTTATACGTGTAATTCTCACATTTTTCAAATTGTCTCCTGCACCACTGTTTGCAATAACACTAGTTGTTTGCCAATAACAATAGTTACTCTAAATGTCGATAAAAGAGAAACCCCTCCTTGCATTGCCTTGGCCGCATGGGAGGAGAACGTCAAGAGACGCGGCATTACAAAAACCTTGTATTACATAGTTTAGCTCAAACCGGAGGCGACCGTGCCTTGCCACACACCGTCTCGGAACATGTGTCTCAAGTGGCCTCTCCGTTTAATGCCTCATAACTATTACCATTTTTTCACGATAATTAATGTGGCAAAATTAATTAAGAAATACACGTCAAATTCATCCACCCGTCTGCATATGAGCAATGGCAGTGGCAGTGGCTCATACTCACTTAGTCACACGTCGTCCACTTGAGTGTAGTGACCAGTGACCAGCGACCGCCACACAAGGTTCAGTTTCTTTGCAACTTTCGGCCAGATCGAGTTTGTCGAGCAAAAATTTTGTTCATAAAACTTGGGCTAGTTGGGGTTATACGTAATGTTATGCTGTTAATTAACAGCATTAATTGAAGTTTGTTTACTTGCGCCTTCTGATTTGGGGCCTCCTGCATTTAGAAGTACAATTATGGTGTTTGTTTGTTTGTTTGTTTTTTTTTGTGTATTTGTAATGATTGATCCACATATACGAGACTTTGTTGCCAAGATTTCATTACGTTTATTATTTTATTGCAATTTTCATTATTTTTGGATTTTGTTTTCCCTCGCCAATAGTTTTGTCTATCATTGCAACATGTTTCTGTGAGGCATCGAGTATAAGTTACCACCAACATTTTCTTTACTGGCTCTGTTTTTTTGCTGTTGTTATTGTTATTATTACATGAGAGGTGTTTTGTTTTCAGTTACCATGATGACGAAATGTTCATATAAATATAGTGTAATGTATATATATACATTTACCCATTTTATATGGCTCACACATTGGTATATATATGTCGTAGTTTAACAATTTACCAACTATTTGGATTATTTTCCATGGAGAAGAAAAAACAACAGTGCTGGCTGGATGGCTGGCTTGTTTCTGTAACGTGTGTGTGAGTGTGTTTCTTTCTAGCCATGTAACATATTATGACTGCTCATATTATTGTGGTATTGTGGCCTAAATTGTTTGGCTGTGATGTTTTTAGGTTGGGTGGTGGTAATACCAACCGACCACCACCGCCATTCATTCAACCATCCACTTGTTCACCCGTCCGTCCGTCCGTTTAAACATTGCATGCACCCGCTTCCAGCTTTGTTGCTTTCATCATTCATGTTCTGTTTTTTATTTGGGGTTGAAATCACTGACAACTATTTTCTATGCATTTTTTATTTTGGTTCACTGTTTTTTTTTTTAATTCGTGTCACACTAAATGTAACATCGCAATTGTTTTCTTTTCATAAAACGGCGCTCCTGCTGCATTTTATGTTTAAATGTGTTATTGAGCGTAAAGAGCGGTGGTGGTGCGCTGGAGAGAAGAAAATCAATAAATGTAAAAGGTTTTACCATATTTCTATCATATGTTCACAATTGTTTAAGTATTATTGGATATTCATAGGCAGGGGTGGGGGGTATACACATTGCATATGCATACACCTAAAAGGATGCAATATTGTACGCCTAAAATTATGCAATATGCCATAGCAAATCTAGCACTCAAATGTATGCGATGAAATCGTAACAATGCATGTATAGGCTACATTTTATGTTATGTGAAGTGCTCCTAAAAGTATGCACTTAAACTGTGATACAATTTCAAGTAGCATTGTGAAGGGATTTGCACAACATACAGTGGATGCAGATGCCAACTATTGTATACGTTTAAGTAGAGACATTTCGCAATGCCTTCGAGCAGCACAGTACATATACATAGGTTGATTGTGTGGCAGCGGTTGATATCCAAACGATGCTATCCTATAGAAAAATAATCAATGTGTGTCTGCGCGGAAGTTCCGCATAAGCTTCTAAGCGGCACAAGCGATAGCGATGAAACTTTGGCAAGCTATTGTTAATGTGACGGAACTGATTACTACAATAGTTAGATGTGTGTATTAATCCACGAGTAATGAATAGTGTACAGATTTGCAGTAAAGTTTTGTTTGAAATAGTGTATAAATTTAAAATTTGTTAAATGTTTTAAAAAGATAGTAATTTGAAACTTAGATTTGACCAATGTGAAAATGAGAGCTTATGGAACCATCTTAATATTGGTAAACGTACCAACATAGAGTTCAGGAAGAAAGTGTAATAATCCATTTTAATAGTTTATATCCTTATCGATGGGGATCAGGGTATATGTCATTTGATAGGAGGAAAAGTGCAACGCATTAAAAGAGTTGAGTTGGACTTCAAGTATCTATAGGCCAAAGTATTTCCAATACTTTTTAAAGTTATTGAACCATGTCCGTCTGTATGCCTGGATGGCTGGTGGGCAGGATATCTTGAGTAAACCTTAACTGATACTTATGAAAATATATCAATTTTCATATCTACTCAAATGTGATGGGATTGTAAATAAGCATAACACTGTAAGACAAATTTAAACTTTTGGTCTGACCTGACCATGATCAAACTAACCAGATACTGAAAATATAGCTCAAAAAAAATATACGTATCTCCTAGTTTTTCTAGATCAGCTCATTTAAGTTTTTTACGAGTAATTAAATTTTTGGACCGCAGCTTAAATACAGCGACTTGCAAGCGACTTCTTCCTGTTCGCAGAACTCTGCGAGTTGTTAACAGATTTTGATGATTTTTTTTAAAGGTTTTTTAAATGACCAAGAGTGCGTTCTGACGAAGCCCAAATTAATAATTTGTCACAAATTTATTTTGTCAACAGATTTTGATGAACTTTTTTTTCATATTTTTCAAATGGCCAGAAGCGGGTTCTGTTGAAGCCCAAATACAAAATTTGTCAAAAATTAAAATTGTCACAATTTTTTTTTTTGTGACAAATTTTTATATTTTTGCATCGTCAGAAAAATCTCACAGGCATTTGAAAAACTTTAAAAAAAATTCATGAAAATGCGGCAATTCGGCCAATGCGGCAATCCACTGAGGTGAATATGTGCCTCATCACTGAAGATGATGATCATCCACTGTTGCCTTTTCTTGCCACCATTCTGACCATTGACGACGGTTGAAAGGGTCAAGAGGCTTTAGTTCTTGAGTAAATTTCACCTTGTAAGCGTGTAAATGAAAGTCTTTATGCTTAATGTTCATCAACGACGACAGTGAGAGGTGCAATTGTTGGACACGACGAAGAGTTGAACAGCACAAGATGATCTGCAGTACGAACTGTACGCGCATGCACTGGTGTTTTGACATCTCCTACAGACCCGGTTTGCCCAATTTTTGGCAAACTTTTCTGATTGCACGCACATTTGGACGATTAAACTGACCGAAAAAATCACGAAGTGCACGATATGCATTTTTCGGCCCTTGCAGTTTAACCACCCTTTATATACCATATTATCACTAAATTCAGTTAAAGTGACAGAGTGCCTTAGGCAATTTGCCTGTTAATATAAACCTCATTTATTTTAAAACATGTGAGAAAGTTTAAGTCGGGTAATCCGACTTACATATACCCTCATCCTCAGTAAACGGGTACATTTGTAAGGGAGGTACCAGAAGGGGCGTGGATAGACTTGAAATCTTCTTCTCCGAATCTTTATCCTGCTACAGTTTACTAAATACGAAATTTGGGCTCGATCGCGTTGGATTTATTGATATTATTACTTGATTTCTAAAGTAAACGGAATGGTATATTTGTATGGGATGTACCAGAAGGGGCGTGGCTATGTGGCTCATTTCCAATACCGTAAGTAGTCTTGGGGAAATATTAACCTGTGCAATGTTTCAAAACAATTAGTTACGTCTTTCGAAAGTTGTTGCGTACCAGCAGGACAGACAGACGAACATGGCTCTAACGGCTTAAAAAGTCATGAATCGAATTTGGTTCAAAGAAACATAGGGGCTAAAGTGGCTCCTTTTATGTGTTACACTTGATATATACCCTCCTACCTGTAGGATGAAGGTATAATTAATTAGATACCGGTAAAAAAAACTTTTTGCCTCTTTGAAAGCAACATATTATTAAGCTACACCCTTTAGAGAGATATATCTAAAAAGAAACAATTTACAAATACACTTTACTTTTCGCACATACCAGTTTACCTTGTAATCTCGGCATATGGCCTGCGTTCATCTCTCCCAGCTTTAAATCAATATTCTTTTTTTTCGTAAACAATACAATTTTCTACGAAATTTTTGAACACACGTTTGTTGCTCTAGCAATAATTTATTATTTATTTATTTTTTATACCATAAATATTATTTGGTGTTAAACAAATATGTTCCGGTTTGAAAACCAACAAAAACTCCAAAAAAAAAAACAACAGTGCCATCGCATAATTTTATGCGGTCACTACCATGCGAATATGTCCAAACTTCATCATGTTTTGTTTATTTCAACTGGTTAGTGTTGGTGTCTTGGGTCGGTCGGTCGGTTGGCAGCCCATGTGGACTGGTTTAGACCTGCTGTAGCTATCTAACCACTTTATTAACTTGGCGCACGAGAGATTACAATAGAAAAAAGTTTGGCCAACTTACAAAGAAATCGTATATATATATAGAGTTTAAATAAAACCTGCTAGCCGACGAACTGGCTAGTTGGAGGGTAATAGGAATTTCTATTTGTTTGTTTGTTATTATTATTTTATATCCAAAGCATTGTGCGGCAAACGCTTAGTGGCGGAAGAAGTAAATACCATATGTTGTATTTATAGTACTATACGAATATGCGCCTACCTCTCTACCTATGGGTGAGGAGTGTGTGTGCGCGAGTGTCTAATGTGCAGATACAATAAGTTACTAAACAAATATAAATACGACTTCGAAGCGTAGCCAAACACATTATAGATGACGAAGGAAAAAAGCAAATCGTATTAAGATTTGCGGCGAATGTATCTCATTGACCTTGTAGCATGTGCTGTGCGGATTTTTAGCGTTTTATTTTTGCTGTTGTTGTATCGCTTGTCAGTTTTTTGTTGTTGTCGTTTTCCTACATATTACTACCGATACTGTTGTTCGGCTGCGGCAGCGACGCCAGCAGCTCACACATGCAAATTGAAATTTGATAATATTATTACGGGCTGCTGGGTTGTCGTCGTGAATGAATTATTTTGCATAATTTTCTTCGTATAATAAATAAAGATCTTAAGAAGCTTATTGGCAGAAAATTATGTTTTTCGTTTTTGTTTTTATTTTCAAATTATATATTTATATTTAATTGAGTGATAAGACATCTAAGAAGCTTATATTATAGCTGGGTTTGAGAAGGTGAGAAGGTGGGCTTAAATTGTCGGCATAATAATAGGGTCGTTTGTCGTATAAGATTGCTGAAAATAGAAAAAACGATAAATAATGATATTTTATTTGAATACAGTAATCATTGGAAGTTGTCTTATAGTCATAAGTTAAACAACATTTTTGCATAAGAATTTTGTATACAAATAGATATCTATACATTAGAGGACCGACCGTGGCATAGCGGTTAGAACACGCTACTAAATTACGGGACATTCGTGGTTCGATTCCCGGCCCCAGTCGTCTACATTTTTCTTTCATTGCCAGCCCCCTCGATGTTGTCAACAGCAATTACAAGTATTAAGATAATCGGCATGTCTAGTAAAAGCTTCTCAAACAGTGACGTTCACATTCGTCGATAAACAAGTAGGTGCTGTTTGTTGTGAATCTAAAATAGAAGGCGTGTTAATTCACAACAACGTGAAAAGTTATCCCATACATCATTTATGGGGTGTAAAGGGAAATTAAGTAAGTAAGTATACATAAGAGTGGGTCTGGACCAAGCGGTTATCAAAATTGTTATCTACGATGAATTCCATGCGTCTAAAATAGAAATCTAGCCCCAGTTTTTAACCAGAAACTTTTCGTACAGTTTTGTATGGATGGGGAAGGGGAAAAAATCCACATCCACCGCAACTGACACGGAGTCCCCCATAGAGAGATAAAATATTTGACCGACCCCCAGTCGTTTTTACCTCCCTGTAAATTTTGCTCCCACAGTTTAAACTCCCCCAAATGTGAACCTAGAGGAGTTACATGTATGACCGACCCCTATTATTTATGCAACCTCAACAGTATCTCAAAACATATCTACCCTCTATCTTCAACACTTAAGATGGTCCATATTTTTTTATTTTTTTTTTATGAAATCAGCACCTGCAGCTTCCATGGTGGCTCCCAGTGGGGATCCCATACAATGTTCACATTTTTTTTTAAAATTGTGCTTCCACCACTCTAACTTCCCCAAATGTGCCTTAAGAGGAGTCAAATGTATGACCGAACTCCAACATTTTTGTAACTTCAGCAGTTTCTCGAAACAATGTACCCTCTATCTTTAACCCTTAATGTGGTCCCCATATAATTTTAATTGTTTTTTATAATTTTTTTGTTTTTTATAATTTTATTTTACCCTCTAAAGGGGTAAAATATATGACCGGGCCCCACTAATTTTTCACCCCTAATGTTTTTTTCGAAATGTATGACCAACCCCCAATATTTATGCAACCCCAACAGTTTCTCAAAACATAGCAACCATCTATCTTCAACCCTTAAGGTGGTCCCTATACAATTTTTATTATTTTTTATAACTTTTTTTATGATATCAGATCCTGCCGCTCCCATAGTGCCTCCTAGGGGGGCAAAATGTATGACCGATCCCACTAATTTTTCGCCCGTAATTTTTTTTTTCGAACATTTCTCCACCCCGTAAAGGGCTCTTATACAAAAATCAAATTTTTATAAATTTTGCTCCCACCGTTTTAACCGCCCTTAGAGTAGTCAAATGTATGACCGACTCACAATATTTATGCAACCCCAACAGTTTATCAAATCATATCTAAACTCTATCTACAACCATTAAGGTGGTCCCCCTACAATTTTTATTTATATTTTTTTATGAAATTGGCTCCTGCCACTCCCATGGTGCCTCCTAGAGGGGTTAAATATATGGCCGACCCCCACAAATTTTTCCCCCATAACATTTTTTGCCGAACATACCTACCCACTATCTTCACTCCCTTAAGGTGCTTCCATACAAAAATCAAAATGTTATAAAATTTGCTACAACCCTTGGGGTGGGGTACGCCTATAAGAGTCCAATATTACCTTATAATGAGTATTAATGCTTTTATTTGAATTAATGATTTCCTTAAAACATTTTTTTTAATTTTATATGTAAACTTTAAAACTGAGATGAAACATCAGGTCAATATTTGTATCCACCGTATCGAGTGAATTGGGTACTAACCACCAAGTTTTCGATGATGAAATGATTTTTTATAAGCGAGTGTCAAACGTAACCGAAATAAAACGTAAGGCTTGGTAACCTATAGATCGGGTCGGTCCCTATACAAAAAAAAATTTCCAAAGTCGAGGGCAAATTTAAAGATGACCTTTAGCCAACTTCAAAAAAAAAAGTTTTTCCTCCCCCACCTCCCGGAAGGCAAAATCGTTATTTTATCACTTCTTTTTTGTTTGGGGCTCAATCGGGCATCGCTGTATGAAAAGTAAGCAATAATTAGAGCTTCAAAGTATGCAATCATGTTTATCTAATTTTTTCAGACAGCGCTAAAAACTATGCAATAAATTGCTATAAAAACAACATGAAAAAATATTTATGTATGTTAATGCTGTAAATACATATTATCATACTTAACTTTTGACTTTTTTAATAAAACTTTTTACTTCCAAAGCAAAATTTTCTTGGTTTTTTAAAGGGCTTTAATTCTAGGAAAAAATATTTTTAAATTTAGGGGTAGAAACTGCTTTAAATGAGGCCATCATCACTAAATGATATCGTAAGTCAGCGACATCTATATGACAAATGTAGTACTCGTTGAGACCTACTCAGCAATGCCTTGCATGATACGATTTAGCCACAAACAAAAAGGCAGCGATAACGGGGAGTGGGGGAGAATTTTTTTTTAAGTTGTCTCGAGGTAAGCTTTAAAATTTGCCCTCGACTTGGGAATTTTTTTTTTCGTGACCCTGTCTAGTAATTTCCATACATATCAAAAAATTGTATTTGCTGTTCAATGTTTCTGATAGTTAAAAATTTTACTTTTTATTTGACGACGATGCACAATATTCGATAAATGTTATTATTTTACTTACTGGCCTTATAAAATTATTAAAAAGAGTAATTGGCCCATAATGATGCCAAAAATTATACAATCATTATTGATATAATTATAATTCGCTACAAAAAATAATTATCAAATTATATTTCCTTTTTCTTAAATTTTAAATCCACTTGGCACCTTAAAAGTAAACTTCTACTTTGGGCACTACTACAACACAATTAGTAGTCTGCATTAAATTAAAATAAATGTAGTGCCTTGACCTTTGCTTAGGTGTCGTTCAGACATTGATTAGATAAAATCACTAATAATATGTTAATTTATTTTTAGAAATTACTAAACTTGGCGTAGCCAGATTAGATTTGCTAAGCGACCATCTAAAGATATAGAAATTTATGTGTTTGTTTTTTTAATAACAAAGATTTATTGCATCTTAATAATGATGTCATTTTGGATTTGGTTCCTAATATTGTTGGTTGATTCACACATAGCAGAGGATTTAGTGCATTAATTAGATACAGTTATAAAATACTCATTATAAACGTAGCAGTATATTTAAATCTTATCAAGGTGCTAAATAAGAAATTATATTTAATGTACGAGTATTAATAAAAAAAAACTGTTTCCTCATTTGAATGAGGATCTTCCGGTGGTATTTGTTTGCGTTTTAGGTAAACTTTAGTCGGAGATTAATGTAGGAATTAGTTAGTTAGTTAGTTGATTTGTTGTAAGATGGGGATATATGTAGCTTGAGATATGGTTAGTTATGTGATGCTCTTGTTGGATGTTGGGGTAATATACTAATACTATACTATACATTATTAGGCCGACATTATTTATTTTATAGACGACGCACATCAATTCGGTAGGAAGTTTTTAAAAACACGACTGTAGATATGGACCTAAAGATTTTTTGTGACATTTAGTTTAAGAAATGCTCTTCAACGAAACAAGACAAAGATTATATAAATTTCAATGTAGGAATTAATTAATATGAAGCACTTTTTTTGATAATTTTTCACTTTATTTTAACTTTATGTTAAAATTTTACTCCGAGTCTTAATTCTATGTATAGAAGTTATTTTATTTTGTTCGCTCAATTTAGAACTTAGGAGCAAGCTTAACTTGGTTTTTAATTCTCATCGCCCTCTCTTCTATTGCAGTCTCCAGTATTTCTAGTACCCACCATACACCCTCGCACTTGACACCTTGACAATACCACAATTTTTCACTTCCTTCATATTTCAAATGTTGCCTATATTGTTTATTTTCCAACACAACGCCTGTTATTTATTGCTCCTATTTCAAACAATAACTTGAAAGAAAAAAGCAAAACAACTTAAAAAACCAATAAATTCTAATAACCATAGAACGTGATTATTTTAACTTATTACTATACTATTGTACCTCAGTTCCTTTGCCCCGGCCATTATAATAATACATACAAACAACAACAACAACAGCAGCAACAACAATATACACAATAACGTCGACCCCAAAACTAAATCTATAACATTTCAAAAGTAACAGACATTGTATTTTATCGATGTTCAAGTGACTTTCGGCTTCATAAACATATACGAGTACATAATAATAATAATTCTTCTCAAAAATAACAACAATCGCAAAAACAAACATTAAAATTGAAAACGTAAAAGTTTCAAGGCCTTTTCCAGTAAAGCCACAACAAAAAACCACTTATTCGTTTCTATTTGAGTTCTATTCTTTTAGTAACGCTGTGAAAAATTTAACAAACAGCAAAATGGCTAAAAGTTCTTAAAATTTAATGCATTTGTTAAATATTTGACTGTTTCCAAAATAAATGTTTGCATTATTTTCCATTATGCCATTTTATTTACTACAACCGAAAAAAAGGCGAATCTCCAATGTTTGCTTTTATTTTCTATTATGAGATTTTTTTCTCATATAATGTTTACTCTAACCTCTTTTCACAGTTCTGTTTACACATCCCGACTACCATTGCATGAAGATGACTAAAGTAATAATAATAATAAAAAAAAAGTTGACAATGATGATGATGATGAAAAAAACAACACAAAAATTCTTTATTATGTTTAATTAATTTAGTTAAAATGTATTCATTCATAACAACAGACAACAGCTGGTGTGCTTTGTTGGGTGGGACATAGGGGGCGTTTAGCTAGGGGTATGTGTGCGTATGATTTATTTGCATACCACACTGAGGCACCGACATACAGAGGGCATCAAATACTGGTATCTAATGTAATAGTTGGGGATAATATGAATGTCATAAAAGGTTTGATGGAAAACCTTAAACAAAATGTTAACAGAATTTATTTAAAATGTGTTATTTAATACCAAATAAAAAAAAATAAAATAAGTTTATATTTTAAATTTACTAAAAGCTTACATTAGGCATTCGCAGGCATTGTAACTTGTTAAGTTCCAATTATTGGATAAGCGAAAGGGATCCCTTATTGTACAATTGTATTCATGTTTGGAAAACATTTGGGAATAAACTTGATATGCAATACATAATAAAATAGTTGGAAAGCTTGTGATAAATTACAATTTTTATTTATTTCTAAATTGGATATAAATACCATTCCAAAGCAAATACAAAAGTTTTGTCAATTTAATTCCAACTCAATTGATTTCATTTATTTTCAGTTCTTTTTTAATAGTTTTATTATTTTTAGTCTGCTTTTCCACACCCTTTCTTC
Organism: Muscina levida; assembly: GCA_964034835.1. Classification (NCBI taxonomy): domain Eukaryota; kingdom Metazoa; phylum Arthropoda; class Insecta; order Diptera; family Muscidae; genus Muscina; species Muscina levida. The sequence continues at coordinate 9,429,949 of OZ035882.1, forward strand.
TATATTTATAAAGACTTTTTACATTAACACGAAACAAGCCAATCTTTCAGCACCTGCAAATATGTAACACTAAATGCCAAGACGAAAAAAAAGAAGAAATATGTAAACAAAAATTATAACTGTTGTTTTCTATCTAGACTTCGACCTTATATTTTTTACAAATATGTCACAAACTAATTTTTAAAAGGTTAACTAAATTGTTTGGAAAACATATATTTATTAGTTTGTAAATAATTTACTAAAGGTTTGGAAAACGTTAACTTCGCAAACTAATTTTGAAAAATTAACGTAAATAATTGGAAAACATTTATTTTTTAGCGGACATACATTAATGTTTATAGGGTAAATATTATTTTTAATTTTTTTTAATTTTTTTTTTGCTCTTGTTTTGTAAATAATGAATGTGTTTACATCGTTCTGTTTAAGAACTTTCTATTATCGCTAATAGAGTTTGTTTTACAAGAGAAGTCATATTGAAGCTTTTAACACTAATGTTGTGATAATGTGTGGAGAAGGCACAGCAAATGGTGCGGATGATGATACAGGGTGGGCCATTTAAAATTTGAATCGGCTTTAAAAAAGAAAGTACTGATAATATTTTAAAATTTCTGGTTTTATTGGAAAGGTTGAACTTTGGCATTTAATAATGGAACACAATGCCATTTATATGATATTGTTTGTCATTTGATAACGGAACACAATATCATATAAATGATATGATCAACCTTTCCAATAAAACTAGAAATTTATAAATTTAATAACAGTACTTTATTTTTTATAGCCGATTCAAATTTTAAATGGCCCAACCTATAGTTTGGCAACTATCGAAATAGCTATCCGCCCTGTCAGCTGTCAACATAATCCATTTCACATAAACTCTTGTAAAACAAATTCTATTAGCAATAGCAATAGTAAACAGATTCATTATTTCTAATATTTTTAATATTTTAAATATTTTAATATTTGAAAATTGAATATTTGTAATATTTTTATTATTTTGAAAAATTTTAATATCTGTAGTATTTTATATATTTTTGATATTTTTAATATTTTTAGTATTTTTAGTATTTTTAATATTTTTAATATTTTTAAAATTTTTAATTAATATTTTTATTATTTTTAATATTTTTAATATTTTTAATGTTTTTAATATCTTTAGTATTTTTAATATCTGTAGTATTTTTAATGTTTTTAATACTTTTAATATTTTTAATATTTTTTATATTTTTAATATTTTTAATATTTTTAATATTTTTAATATTTTTAATATTTTTAATATTTTTAATATTTTTAATATTTTTAATATTTTTAATATTTTTAATATTTTTAATATTTTTAATATTTTTAATATTATTAATATTTTTAATATTTTTAACATTTTTAATATTTTTAATATTTTCAATATTTTTAAATTTTTTATATTTTTAACATTTTTAATATTTGTAATATTTTTAGTATTTTTAATATTTTTAATATTTTTAATATTTTTAATATTTTTAAAATTTTTAATTATTTTAATATTTTAAATATTTTCAATATTTGTAATATTTTTAATATTTTTATGTTTTTTATATTTTATATATTGAAGTGGGTTATTTGGTTTGCGGGCTACTTTTCCGTATAGGATATGATCACTCAGGTCCTTATGTACCCATTGAGCGTTTGTGTCATCCTTTCGACCGAGATTTAGTCCACAATTGATTGGGATTCTGAAGTCTCGATCCCATTCATCCAGTTGATGGTCTATCAAATGTTGTTGATTCTGCCTATGTGTAAAGATGCCAGTTTCTCTATGCCAGTTACATATAAAATGGTCGGTAGATGGTTTACTGCTGCTAATCCCGTTGTAGATTGACTCGCTTTTCGTTGCGACAGGAACTAATTTCATAACAAATAATAGAAAATTGTATGGGTTGAAGATAGAGGCTAGATATGTTTTAAGAAACTGTTGGGGTTGCAAAAATATTGGGGGTCGGTCATAAATTTGAATCCTCTAGGTGCACGTTTGGGGCAGTTAGAGCGGTGGGATCAAAATTTATAAAAACATAATTTTTATATGGGAGCCCCCTTAAGGTGTGAAGGTGGGGGGGTAGGTATGTTTGGGACAAATGTTAAAAGGGATATTGACTGGGTGTCGGTCATACATATATGCCCTCTAGCTGCGACTCCGGAACAGTGGCGGGGCTTAATTTGTTTTTTTTCCTTCCCCACCAACTTTGACTACGATGCGCTGTCATTTAAAAACCCACGCCACCTCCCAAAATTTTGGCAGAGGCATTTTTTCCAACAACACAATATTAGAGGCTGATTCGTATCGAATTCGAAAACTTATACAATATACCATCTTAATGGCCACTTTCGATTTGGTGTTGTGGGACTTCAGTGAGTGTACCACCGCTAGACTGTCCGTGAACAGGAGAATATCCTCCTGTGGTACATTCCTCACCGTAATCTTGTCCTGGGCTAGTTTTATAGCAAGTATTTCCGCTTGGAACACGCTGCAGAAGTCTAGAATCCTTGATCTTATAGTCAGTTTTAGAACCAATGAGTAGATACTGTAGTTGACCCTATCATTCACTTTGGACCCATCAGTAAAGATGTATAGTGGTCCATTCTCTGTTTACTACTTTGTGGAGGGCATTCATTGAGTTAGTCTCAGGTGAGCTATTAAGTTGAGGTTCCGATATCTTATTGTATTAAAAAGTATTGCAGTTAATTTTGACAGTCTCTGTATTCACACATACACTACTAAGAAAAAGGAGGGAACGCCATACCCATTCCATCGTAAACACTACGACGATTACTACTACTAACATACTTTGCGTACACACGTATAATGTATACATTTTGTAAATACAATGACTAAAACAAAACAATTTCCTTTTTTATTAAAAACCCGTAGTAACAGTTGCGGAGCGACGCAACGTTTAGGTTATGTGCCACCAAATAATGCCACGGCTGCTGCTGATGCTACGGCTGCCGCTGTCGCTGCTACAGCTACACTTGTTATGGGGGAGTAATTCCAACACAGACAGCTGTGGCACCACCACCACCTCCGCCATCACATTACAGCGAAATAATCATAAAAATTTATTTGCGAGCTCAAAATGTTTAGGGGATGTACGGCCACAGTCGTAAACAGAAATTTTTAAGAAATTCCTTAACTAATGACATGGAAATGTTAACATTCCCGATGACACTTAAAGGCAACGGAGTAAAGCATAAAATTGATAAATGTATTTGGAAGAAGTTAGAAAGTATTTGTAAAAATGATAAGACTTCACAAATTTTGATATTTTGAACAATATTCAAAATATTTTGGATATGAAAATTTGGAACATTTTGAATATAACGCTTATTGCGAACGTTCAAATAATTTGAATATTTTAAACATTTTAAATATTTTGAAAATTAAAAATGTTTTGAAATATAAATAAGTTTTGCATGATTTGAATATTTTATACATATAGAATATTTTGAATTTTTTAATTATATTTATAAAATTTTTTTAATAAATTAATTTTTCTGTTTTTAATAGTTTTTATTATATTTTACATTAATATGTTTAATGCGTTAATTTGTGTTAATTTTTTTAATTTTTTTTACATTTTAAATATTTTTTAATATTCTTAATATTTTTAATTTATTTAATATATATAATGTTTTTAATATTTCATATAATTTTAATAATTAAATATTATAAATATTTTTAATATTGTTAAAATTACATTATTTTAAAGATTTGTCTTATTGTGAATATTTTAAATATTTCTTTAACTTCTTTATATATTTTTCATATTTTCATCCCACTGCCTACCGATATATATTTAATAATTACAATTAACAATTTGCAATTCTCTTATTTAAATTAGAATGCTAGACGATCAAGTGTCGGCCGGCTAGTCTTCATAATATTCTCTCTAAACAAAGAATTTCAAAATTTAGCTATGATTGAATTGTCGCCGGCATTCAGTTCGGATCAAGTGTATGCGCGTAATTGTACGGGTTATGAGTAATTCAAACGCATATTATTCATTATTCACAACCAGTATTGCTGCTACTTGTGTGCGCTGCAGCTGTGTGACAACAACAATAGCAGCAGCAGCAGATCAAATACACAAAACAGCAGCAATTGTCTCTAGACATCGTCAGTTTCGGTCTTCTGACCAACCAACACCATCTCGACCATCACCACCAATATGACAAAAATTGTTTTCGCACATGCTCGTGCAACAATGGCAGCCGAGACAAAAACAACATTGAAATATTACTGAGTGTCACTGCTGCACAGTGGGGGATTTACTAGGCACTGTCAATTAAATTAATCGTTTTTTTAACAGCATAAGCAACATTAAATTATATAAAGCCATTTAGAATGTCTTTATAAATATCGCAGAAATTTGTTATAAACAATTTTAAAATTTGTATCAGTTGTTCAGATCTTTTCTACTTTTTAAAGCAAAATTTAAAAAAGTTGTTGTTTTTCTTTTATCAAAATCAAGAGATTTTGTTATCAGTTTGATTTGGATTTGACCATTTATGTTTATATCTTGATATCTGATTGTTTTATAAAAAATATTTTCTATTTCGTTTCAGGTAAATTTCATTGAACGATCAATAATTAAAAATTAGATTAAGAGTAAGTACATTTGACTCACTTACACTTACAATATTTAATATAATTTGTGTAATGTCTAATTATATAGTAAAGTTGTTCCATAAGAAACATATTACAATTTTTACAAGTTACGTCTTCTAAAATTGAAACTAGTAAGATTAATATCTTCGGCTATGCAGAAGCTCGGATACCAGTTACCATTTGTAAAAATAGTGATATGTGATATAAAAAGGGATAATATTAGGGGTATTCACAATCATTGGGCAAATATTAAAGATCACCTCACTACATTTGTCCTATAAATGTCGCTGACATACGACATCATGTTGTAATGATGGCCTCGTTAAGAGCATTTTCTACCCCTAAAATTTAAATAATTTTTTTTCATAGGATTAAAGCCCTTTTGAAAACCAAGAACATTTTGCTTTGGAAGTATACAGTTCTATTCAAAAACAAAAAAGTTACGTATGACAAGATATATTTACAGCATTAACAAAAACATTTTTTTATGTTATTAGCATTATTATCGCAAATTATTGCATACTTTATAGCGCTGACGGATCTCAAGTTCCGTTCACGACTTTCTAGTTTTGCAAAAATTTTTCATTTTCATTAGTTATTGCAAGCGCTGATTCACTTACATTTCGCTCAAATTTTCGGTTTTGCAAATTGCATGGGAAGAATACAAGTGCAAAATTATGTCTATATTTTAATATTAATACTTCCATTGGAGACCGGGTATCTTTATAATTTCGTTGCTTGAATATTGGTGACGCTGAATATCTTCATCTGCATGGGATTAAAAACACTGTTTGCGCTAAAGAGTATGCAATAACATGTATTAAATTTTTTTCGATATCACTAACAAGTATGCAATAGTTTTCTGTAATAATGGAAACACCAGGAAAAAATATTTGTGTTGATGCTGTAAATACATTTTTTTATACGTAACTTTTTTGTTTTTGAATGAAACTGTATACTTCCCAGGCAAAATATTATTGGTTTTTAAAGGGCTTTAATCCTATGAAAAAATATTTTTAAATTTTAGGGGTAAAACTGCTCTAAATGAGGCTATCATTACAACATGATGTCGTTTGCCAGCGACATCTATAGGTTAAATGTAGTACTCGTCGAGACCTATACACCGATGTCTTGTATGTTGAGATTGAGCCACAAACAAAAAAGAGTTCTTAAGTTGTCTCGAGGTGATCTTTAAAATTTGCCCTCGACTTTGGAAAAAAAAAATTTGTATAGGGACCGACCCGGTCTACTATACATGTATGTACCAAATTTTAGATTTCTTGACACGCCCCACAGCTCACTGATCGAAAACTAAAATTTCGTCTGCATATTCATAATTGTGTTGCAAAGTACTATCAGGATATTAAATTCTATCTCTCTGGGACTTAAATTAAGCTATGCCACGCCCTCTCCACCCACTGATTGAACATACAAATTTCGTCTGCATATTTTAATTAGTATTGCCGAATATTATCTATGTACCAAATTTTAACTCTCTAGGGCTAAAAAATTGTGTTGCAGGGTACTGTCTGTATATCAATTTAATCTCTCTAATACTTAAATACATTTTGGCCACGCCCCTCTGCCTACTGATCGAAAATAAATAATACATCTGCAAATTTGAACCTATAGTGCCGAACACTAATCTGTGTTCCAAATTTTATCTTTTAAGCTCTTTAAAAAGTTAGCCACGCCCACTCCGCCCATGGGATCATATATTTATTTAATATAGTGTTTTAGTGTAAATAGGAATTTTATATATATTTTGAAAAGTGGGCGTAAAAACCATACTCGGGTTATTACAAAATGTTTTAAAAAAAAAAACTGTCAAATCCATCCACGCGTTCTCAAGACATGCTTACCAACGCACATCATTTCATTTTTATTTATATAGAATGCCAAACCTACCACGCCTTCTTATGGGTATAACATTTGGAAGAACAAACTGAATATACCCATCGGTATGTTTATCGGCCGTGGCATAGTGGTTAGAACACGCGACTACCATGCGGGAGATCGAAGGTTCAAAACTGGCTCCAGTCATCTTAAAAAAATTGTTCTTTCATTGTCTGCTCCCTCGAATGTTGTAGTAAGAGCTTCTCAAACAGTGACGTTCGCATTTGTCGATAAACAAGTAGGTGCCGTTAGTTGTGAATCTAAAAATAGAAAGCGTGTTAATTCACAACAACGCGAGAAGCTATCCCATACCTCATTCATGGGGTGCAAAGGGAAATTAAGTTTTTTTTCATGTTTATGTGTTTATGTGTGTGGTGAAAAGTATACATATAGAGTAAATGCTGATGTTGATTTTTTTTTATTATGAACTAGAACGCCAATATTTTGACATTTCTCATAGTATTTTTCGATTTTACAAACTAAACTCAAAATTTCCTTAAATTTACCCAATGCACCCATTGTGCTAGTCATCATACTGTTGCTGGTTGGTCGCTCTTCTCAAGTGTTGTCTGTCGTTTTGTTTAAATTGTTGAGTCTGTATTTTTTATTTTATTTGCTGAAACTTGTGCTTTGTTTTGGTCTTCTCAGCCTGTCTTATTTTTCGGAAAAACTCGTATTAACCGTATGTTATTAAGTCAGTATCTCATAAACTTTCATCTGGTCGACTACTAACCGAACAACGAAATTCGCGACGGAGTTTGCGACGTAATCCGTTTATTTTGCTTTGTGTTATTTGTGTTATTATGTGTGAGTGCGCAAACGCTTAAGCGTTTAACCAAACATTCATGTTTCGCTCGGATGTAATTGTATAGATAGATGCGCGGCCGCAGCAGCCTGAATGGAAATGGTTACGCTAATGGTTAAACGTATAACGTTTACTACGATAACAACAATAAACCAAAAGACGCGGCTATGTAATTAAATAATAGTAAATGCACTAAAAACGCGCGCGCGAGTATATAGCCAGAAGACGTCTGTCGTCTGTCCGTCTAGTGGTTGAGATTTTTTGCTGTTGTTATTATTAGCGCATTATCGCAAAGTTGTTGTGGTCGTTTTGTGTTTACAGGTGTCAATTTACAACAAAACAACAAAAATATAGATATAAAACAGCAGATTGCGGTTAAAAAAAAGATTTCGCAAATGTATCTATATGTATGTTGTTTATAGCTTTATTATAATATCAAGCTTAGAATTGCATATAGAATTTCGACATCAGGCAGCACATTGTTGCAAATTGTCTGATGACGTCATTTGAGTTATAGAAAATAAATTTAAAACAACAAGAAATATTATAAAAACGAAGAAATTCTCAGTGCTTATGCTTATGGTGTCATCATAGCTTGTACATATTTGTATTTGCCAAATATAAACGAAAACGTATGACTACAACAAAAACCAATGATGAAGTTATAAAACTGCAGCCCAAATTTATTGATGATAACCTTAAAACTTTGCCTTATTGCTCGCGCTGGCTGTTGTTGTTTGTTCACAGCAACAACAACAACTAATAATCGACAAATAAAATCGAAAATATACAAAAACAAACAAAAAAACTGCAAATAAATGTTATTGTTTTATTATCGCAATTCTTGCCATAATCTGAAGCTGAAAGCTAAACAAACACTGCTGTTGTTGCTGCTGCAAACAACGACATTTGTGCAATCCACTACGACGTATTCCAGTTTTGCGTTTTTGGTGGCGGTGCCAACCATCCAACTTTCTTCTTAACGCTATCGGACCTAATTTTCCCTAAAACGAAATTAACACAATGGGAAAGTTACCTGTGGCGGTAAGTGTTGATTTATGTATTGTTTTTACTGTTATCAGTTATTGTTATTATTATTGTTGATATTGTGAAAATTATTTATGCGAAAGTTTGTATGTCCCCCTCTAGCATGTCGTAAAAATGGGCAAATACTGGTCTACAATTCTTGTTATGAAATGGGAACATAAATGAAGATGAGGTCCATTGATTTCTATAATTGAAGACGATAACATAAATATTTATATATTTATGGGAAGTCATAGCTAAAGTTTGGTATTTAAAAAAAAACACTGTCTAACTAAAACTGAATGTGTAAAGCTAGATTTTGTAGGAAAAAATTAATGAAACCGCTTTGTATGGGAGGTACCAAAAGGGTTCGGCCGACATGGTCCATATTCATTGCTAAGTCAGATTTCCATAAGCCGTTTCCTTGAGCAAAATAAAACTGATTTCAGTGTATTTACAAAAAAGATACTCATGAAGAAATCTGACGGATTATTAAGTAATTTGTATGGGAGGTACATGAAGGGGTGTGACAAAAGTTTCAGTATTATGACGATTTGTCTAGATAATTAAACTCTTCACGTTGAAATATCCTCCAGTTTTAAGTTTGAATGTTATGTAGGAAATATTATTTTTATACCGATGGGGTCGGCCGATATGATCTATATTCATTCCTGGATCAAATTTTTATAATATAAATTAATCTTCCGCAAATTATGACGGATTTTAGTGTATTTACATAAATGATAAGTCTGTAAAACTATGAAGGTGAATTCGGTCATTTGTATGGGAGGTATCAGAATTTGTCTACTATGGGAGGTACCAGGAGGGTTCGGCCAATATAGCCCGTATTCATTCATAAGTTATATTTACATACGCGTTGCTCTTGAGCAAAATTTGCGTTCTTACAAAAAAAGTATTCATGTAGAAATATGCCGGAAAATTAGGTCATTTGTATGGATGGTACAAGTAGGGGTGTGGATATTATTTCAATTTCTGGTGTTATTAGCTCACATTGTTTAAATATGCTGCAGGTTTTCGTTGCAAACTTTTGGGAGAAATATAAATTTTTCCACAAAATAGGTCATTTTGTATAGGAGGTACAAAAGGGTTGATTCTATTATGCATATTTACAATCCCATACCTACACTTTGAAAAATAATTATATTAGAACATTTTCATACGGATCAGTGAAGGTTTACATGAGTTTCCCTGCCCACCAGCTAATCAACCAGCAGCAAGACGAACATACCTCAATCATCCTAAATAGATCTGAAACGAATTTGATCTGGCTTCTGGGAGTCCAACTCGTTTTCTTCAGGGCGTTTTACTTTTTCTCGTATCAAATGATACCCTCATACCTATGGGTAGGAGTATTAAAACGATCATCAAGAATTCGTAAAAAAAATTTACATAATTACAGGTGTAATAGAAAGGGTCAACAAAAAAGTCCACCCGTGTACTTTGGTCCGAAGACATTTTTAAGTGTCGAAAATATCGAATAGGCGAATTGTAATGCTTGAGTAACCATGAATAAGGATATGCGCCTCGTCTCGATCGGAAATACTACATGGGGGATCAAAAACAACGGTAATTTTCTTACATTTTCTACGGACAAACTAAAAAACTGGGGGTATACATAGCACGATCCTTATAAATGGCCAGTCCTTTCAAATTGAATCGCTTATTTTCTTTGTATACGACTAAAATTTAAATATCAAAAAGAAACGTGAATAATTTTGACTGGTGATCTTCGTTGATATCATTTTCGGACCGGTGTGTTTGGGCTTCTCAATGATTTCTTACATCTTTTAACATTTAAAGTTGTGATAATGTGTTGATAAGGCACATCAAAGGGTGCTGATGATGATAGTTTGGCAACTATCGAAATATCTATCCGCCCTGCCAGCTTTCAACATAATCCATTTCACACAACTCTTGTTAATCAAATACTCTATTAGCAAAAATAGAAAGATCTTGAACCGAACGATGAAAACACATTCATTATTTACACTTATAGATCAACAATACAAAACAAGAGCAAAAGCTATAAATATATTCAAAAATTGATAAAAGCAATTTAAATATGATAAAAGAGAAAATCGAGTATTTTACCAAAAAAAATCGCAAACTGCACAAAAATCTTCTTTTTCTCCTTATTTGGCAGAAACAGAAATTCATCTATCAGAAGCTACACATAGAAAAGAATTCCAAGCGCTGCGGTCTTTTGTAATCCGTAGATAGTTCGTCACACGAAGCTTAGATAACAACTCTTTCACCAGGTCCATACATCCAGGTCCATGGCTTTGAAAAAAAAAGGTGAAATTAAATTTTTAAAAGTAGGAATGGATAATAACCTATATCACTGTTTCCTTATGAAAAAAATAACAAAATTTTTAAAATTTTTACTTATTTTTCTAGCAGCAGAGACAATTATGTGTATTAAAGTGGGTCAATTTTTATCTGGACCAAGCGGTTATTAGGAATCTGCGATGAATTCTAAGAAAATTTGCTCAAGAAACCATGGGTCAAAAATCAAAATCGAGCCCCCGGTTTTTATCGAAAAACTTTTCGTATTGGAGAAAAATCCGCAACAAGGCGCACGACTGTCCCGGAATCGCCCCTAGAGGGTTCAAATGTGTGACCAACCCCCAGTCATTTTTTCCTCCTAACATTTTCCAAACATACCGAATCCCCATCTTCACACCCTAAGGGGGCACATGTTTATTTTAGAAAAATTAGCTCCCACCGCTCTAACTGCCTATGGGGATCACCTTAAGGGTGGAAGATAGAGGGTAGATATAATTTGAGAAACTGTTGGGATTAAAAATATATTGGGGGCAGGTCATACATTTGACTTCTCTAGGGGCGATTCCGGGGCAGTGAGAGCGGTGGGAGCAAATTTTATAAAAAAATATCTGTATGGGAGCTCCCTTAGGGGGTGAAGATGGGGAGTATGTTTCATTGGGAAAAATGTACGGAAGATAAAAAGACTGGGGGTTGGTCTTGCATTTAAACCCTCTAGGGGCGATTCCGGGGCAGTTGTGCAACTTGTTGTGGTTTTCCCCAAAAAATGGTAGATTACGATTTTGATAACCTCTTGGTGCACTTTTTTTACTCCATACAAATTGACCCTCTCTACTGTTTATGTTTTAATTTCTTGTGATAAATCATTTTCAATAAATTGTATAAATTTATTGATGACATTGATTTACGTTTCGCAATTAATTTTTTGCAAAACAGTGTAATCAACAATGTAATCAGTAACTGGGACAGTCGAGGCGTCAGTAAGCCTACACTCATGAGCACTGTCATATTAAACAAATGCGTCTTAGTTTTTCTTATCGGTCACCTCGAAAAGTCGATAAAAAAAACTGCACTGATATGAACTGTGAGAACTGTCAAGAGTTGTGTTATTTTTGGATAAGCACTGGACACCTCACAGCTATAAAAATACCCATAGAAGAATATATGACATTTCCTGTACTAGATACTAAATTTCAATAAATTCACACCCTTGTTCACATGTGATATTAAATGACTTGATATTTAGTCAACACAATTGAGCATTAGCTTTAGATGCGGCCACGATCATGTGAAATTAACAGAAAACTCTGTTAACATAATGTGAGTGAAGCAACCAACGAACAGAAAGACTAAACAACAACCACCATGACAGCATAGATTGGTTAAGCCTGTCAAAAATGTTCAATTGTGATACTAATAACCTCAAAACTGTCAATTGCAATTAAATTATAATATATTGATTTCTTTATTGGCCAATTAAAGATTTAGCTTTAAGATCAATTTTATTACTGTAAAATGAGCACAAACAAAAGCTCATAGTTTAAACCATTTGTCTTTCATATAATTATATTAAAGAGTGTGCGCAGTATGTTGTATTCAAAACAAAAAACCCTAAATGATTAATGCATCCATCTATGTAAAAATACATATATCAAATTTCTGCAAAGTTTGCTATTAATCTTCACTAAAACGATTTGTCAAATAATTGAATATTTTAGACGAAAGTCTTATTGGTCATTTGTATTATCTGTGTGATGTGACCATGTTTTGTCAACACATGCAACTAATTACTCACTAAGACGGTTATTAAAAGAAGCTTAATATGTATCTTCAACTGGATAATTACAACTTAAGTCATGACAAGCAAAAACATAATAATGTAGCCATGTGTGTGTGTACAAGTTGCAGTCTTTGACACCGAAACATTGTTGAAGACGTTGGTTGAGTTGATTCATTGCCTTGTAGTGTTAAAAGACGACAACAAAAACAGAACAAGTTAATATGCTAAATGAGGCGATGCCCTACACCGGCTTAAGGCGGTGGACATATGTATGAATGGTATTGGTAAAATGGGGTAAATGACATGTATACCTTGTATAATGTTGTTTGTTGGGTTTTAAACGAAAAAAAATACATAATCCAAACAATTGTAACTAGGCCATCGGGTTGCAGGCTTTCATTAGTATACATTCTGCGATATACTTCACTAACTGGGATAATGAAACATCCACAGATACCTAATCACCAACCTGCCGAAGTTTTATTAAAAACAGAGGGAGAATCTGGTAACCTATAGGGAACACACTAATACACACTGATAACACTACCTGTTAAAAATTCAAATATTTAGAATATTTTTAATATTAAAAAAATATTTTTGAATATTTGAAATCATTAAATCTGTTTATATTATTAAATCTAAATCTATTTAGCTAACTAATGTCCCTCCCAACTTAGCCGGTAGCATCTCACACAGTCGTTGTGTATTAAATGTTATCGGTGACAAAATCTTGTACTCAATTCTCATAAACGTGTCTGATGTGAGATAATGCTAAATTAGTGTACAAATTTTATACAAATACAATAATATAAATATGAAAAACATATGAGCATAAAAAAACATTCACAGTGAATACAAATTTTTGGCACCATTTAACAGCGCTGGCTGACTGACTGAGTGACTCTAGCCTACGGCGATTAACAACTAGAAGCTCAACCCACACTTGACTAGAGAAAGAATTATTCACATAAAAAATGGTTGCTAGTGTTGCTGACGATCAGTATCGTTGTTGCTGCTACTGCTGGTGGTGATATTGTTGATTTGGCTATTCATTGTTGTTTTCGCGGGCTATGCGTCATAGGCGAATATTATAATCTTCATCCATCTGTGTTCACTATAGTTATACATATTTAAATTATTAATTGTTTGTCAACAGTCAACAGTAACCAAAATTGCCTCTGTATGGAATACGAGTATTGCTTTTAATTTTGTATACAGAATGACCTCTATTTCTTTTTGGTTAAATCGCATGCAATTTTGTCTTTGTTTTAAAGTTTTTTTTTTAACATTTGACAGATTTGTTGGTATGATTTTTTGTCCCAAGTGTTTATGATGTAATCTTTTTGCAATTGGTTAAAATTTATTATATGGATACTTTTTATGACTCTGTCTTAAATTAGTTTTTAATTTTGACTGACTTATTATTGTTTAAAAAAATGTGAAAAAAACTATTTAATGACTTTGCTCACTACCAGCTCTAAGTCATAATTGAGTACATCGCTTCGGCTCCTCCAAATCACCACAAATTGCTGGGGATAATTAAAATTGCCACAACGAGACATATATATTTTATGAACTGGCAATGTTTAAATAATATTTTAAAATTCACATGTAAGCGCAATATTAATGTTCTAAACAGAAATATAAAAATATAAAAATATAAAAATATAAAAATATAAAAATATAAAAATATAAAAATATAAAAATATAAAAATATAAAAATATAAAAATATAAAAATATAAAAATATAAAAATATAAAAATATAAAAATATAAAAATATAAAAATATAAAAATATAAAAATATAAAAATATAAAAATATAAAAATATAAAAATATAAAAATATAAAAATATAAAAATATAAAAATATAAAAATATAAAAATATAAAAATATAAAAATATAAAAATATAAAAATATAAAAATATAAAAATATAAAAATATAAAAATATAAAAATATAAAAATATAAAAATATAAAAATATAAAAATATAAAAATATAAAAATATAAAAATATAAAAATATAAAAATATAAAAATATAAAAATATAAAAATATAAAAATATAAAAATATAAAAATATAAAAATATAAAAATATAAAAATATAAAAATATAAAAATATAAAAATATAAAAATATAAAAATATAAAAATATAAAAATATAAAAATATAAAAATATAAAAATATAAAAATATAAAAATATAAAAATATAAAAATATAAAAATATAAAAATATAAAAATATAAAAATATAAAAATATAAAAATATAAAAATATAAAAATATAAAATTATAAAAATATAAAATTATAAAAATATAAAAATATAAAAACATAAAAATATACAAATTTAAAGATATAGAAACATAAAAATATAAAGATATTAAAGATGCTATTATTGTGTAATAAAAAATGTAAAAATATTAAAAAAGAAATACTACTAATTATATAATTATAACAATATATTATTATTACCGGCATTGCTTCGCAATTGCATAGTTGACAAATATTTCAAAACTAACTTAATATAATGGAATTGCGTCACTGTTATAAGTGATGACATATTCCACTTTTAAACATTTGCTAAAATTTATAAAAAAAAATATGCGCTTTCTTATCGAAATTAAATATTTTGGTCGTATATTCATATCTGTATTGTCGATTATATGTATGTATGTTCTCGGACTTAAATACAGTTTGGGCCCGGCACCTCCGCTCACTTATTGAAAATATAAATTTCGTCTGCATGTTTATTATTGTGTTGCAGAGTATACCAAATTGTAGTTCTCTAGGGCTAAAATACAGCTTTGCCACGCCCACTGAATGAATATAAAAATTTCGTCTGCAAATTTCAACCAGTCCTGTGGAGTACAATCTGTGGACCAAATCGTATCTCTGTAGCTAAAATGTTGTTCACCACGCTTCCACCGTCCACTGATCAAAAATTATGATCACTATCAGGATATCAAATTGTATTTCTCTACGACTTTAATACAGTTTGTTGAGTACTACCTGTGTAAGAAAAACTTATCTTTCTACCTCTAAATAATTTTTTGCCATGCCCACTCCAAAATATGCGCTTACCAACGAACATCATTTAATATCATTTATGGCCAATTACATTGGGACTGGTGTGACCATGTTACTCACATTTTTGGTATAATTCATAAATAGAAAATTAATTATTTAAAAAAGCCTTTAATTACCAAGAATGTTTCAAATATCAGGTAGACGCTGAAAGAACTTGTTTTTTCTCAGAATGTATATTAGAAGACAATGACGGGTGTGACCTTAGGAATTTGAACTTTTACAAAATTACGACTTTCAGGTTAAATTTAGTAACATTTTCCGAAGAAAGTCCTCAATTATTGTGATGTTGGTAATTGTTAATACTTACTGTTCGCAAAAAAATTATTTTTTTTAATAAAAAACTTTTTAGAAAAAAAAGACGGGTGTGACTTAGTAAAATAAACTTCAAAAGTATGAAGAAATTAAAGTTTTTATAGAGTTCAATTATATAAA
This sequence comes from Muscina levida, assembly GCA_964034835.1. Taxonomy (NCBI): domain Eukaryota; kingdom Metazoa; phylum Arthropoda; class Insecta; order Diptera; family Muscidae; genus Muscina; species Muscina levida. The sequence continues at coordinate 9,445,910 of OZ035882.1, forward strand.
AAACATAAAGGTAAACATATAAAAAATAATAATACATATATTTATTCGTTATCTGTACTATAGTATACAGCATCATTAGAGTGGGTCAACTTTTTTCGCGACCAAGGGGTTATAAAAATCGTAATCTACGATGAATTCTAAGAATCGGCCTCTTGAGGGTTCAAATTAGTGACCGACCCCCAGTCATTTTCCCAACCAACATTTTTCCTAAACATACCTATTTTACCCAGGGACGGGTGTGACCTAATGGTTTCTGTTAATAAATACTCATATATTTAAATAAATGTTCACAAAATGTCACTTTATTATTAATTGCACTTACATTGTTATTGTTGGAAAGTATTAATGTTTTATTATATAAAGCAACAATTTTATTAAACTTTTGTCATATTTACGGGGACGGGTGTGACACAAAATTCGTATATTTCTATTTACTCATAAAACATTTATTATAAAACATACAAAGCTGAAACCTTATGAGAAAGAAAACAGAAGTTTTGTCTTTCCGGAGTTTTTACTTATCAAGATAAATTGAATATTAGAAAATGCTAATGTAAGTCCAAGCGTATAAAGATGGAGATGAGAGGGTTCGTTATATGCTCATTTCAAACTGTTGCAAAATTGATAAAAATTAATAAAAATATAATTTTTTCCATTTGTCCATAATTTTTATTTAAAATATGGAATTATAGTTTTTCCTGTATATAGCCGTTTTACATGGAATTGCCCTTATTTAGATAATACAAATATTAAAAATTTTTTTAATATTAATAGTAAGTTTGATTCTATTATCCACTGTGATATTTTAAATCTGTTTCTTAACAATTAATGTTTATATTTTATTAAATATTTTCACTTTTTTGTTGTGGTCATAATTGCCTCCAATATTACATAACATTTACAATATTTTATGATTGCCACAAGTATTTCAATGGTTATTTTTATCACTTTATCACTAATTATATTGAATATCTTGAGGAACTCTAATCGACGCCATTCATACACCCACAACATATTCGGTCAATGGTGACTCGCGACGTAACACTCCCTCCCTGCTAACATGTGGCTATACCAATAACAGACCTTTCAAGTTCAATTCCACTAACATGATCATTTAATGATGTGTAACCTCATCATTTTAAAGCTTCAGGGCACTTTGTCTGTTTGTCTGAGCGGCTTTTAGAACTATAAGCAAAGTAAAGAGAAAAAAGTAAAAACTGCTCGAGAGGAGGGCCATCATGCAAAACAACGTAAATAAATGAATATTAAATAACGTTTATGACACCAACGCATTTTTCTACAAAATGTCAGTATTTGGTGTCAACCACAAGAGCACCTTACGAGGTAGACAGACGACAGCGAGCCACCACCGCCGCCGACGAATGAGTAACAACAAATACTTCAAGTTCATTAACTCGTATGTACGAAGTCATAAATACAGCGCTCTGGGCCGGGTCCGGTGACTGCACGGCCAAATGTGTCAATTGTGACGTTGTTGAGGCATTACAAATTGTGCTATTGTTGTTGTTGTTACTGGTATTGGAGCCACTTTGCTGCTGTTTTTTTTTTTTTTTTGCATAAAATATGTTGTTGTCTACTTACTGGTCACAAAGAACGTATGAATGATTGGATTATTGATGACAGCCTGAATGAACTGTATAAGTTGGTTTTTAATCCAAAAACACAGGGTGGGGTGTAGAAATATTACAAACAAACAAAAATTAAATATAAAAAAATATCTATAAAAATAATACATATATAATTTAAAATGTTAGAAATATTCAAACATTTTTTTAATACTTTTTTTATATACAATATTTTTAATATATGAAATATTTATTTACATTTTTCAAAATATTTTTTAAAATATTCAAAATGTGGTGTAAAATCACAATAATTACAACAAGTTTAATAACCTATAATATTAAAAAACTAAAATTTGCTTACAATATTTGTAATATTTAAAGTATTATTATTACAAAATATTTTAAATATTAACCAATTTTTGAATATTTGTTATTCGAAAAAACTTTACAAATGTTTCAAATTGTAAAAAAAAAGCTTACATTTTTACAACTTATGGAAAATTACCATAACCCTGTATTATGACCACTAGTACGGATCGGCTGTCATTTCCACTGACCATTTACGTATAGCAGCTGTTGACGATGTCATTATTGCTGCTTTTGCTTTAGTTAGATGTGCCGCGTCTGTAGTCTTGTTAGCTAACAACAACATCAGCACCACATGGGGCTTGTAATAATTTCCACATAAACACTTAAATACCATAAAGTCATTGACCATCTATACAATCGTACTTATTGCGAACGGGAGCACTGTTAGCGCCGCGTCCACTGTCAATGTGCGTAGACTCTCCCTCGCTTTACGCAAAACAAAATTATGAATAACACTGATGGTAATGATTACAGTGATAATGACCTGTGCGGCTTGAGAATAAATTCTTGTATGCTTTCATAATCGACCTGGAGGTTAAGATGCGCTGGCAATGGGGCGTTTTATTGAATTGTCGCGGTCATTGTCATAAAAATAAGTTTATTGTAAGAAGAATACGACAACATTAAGTATATATACTTATTTATAAGCCATTATTAGTCAAAGGAATTATTAGTGTCCTTGTAGTCATAGGGAGGGGGTGTTGGAATATAAATGATACAGTAATCATTAAGAATACAATCAATTGGTATTTTTCGTGTATTTAATGATATTGCTTATGTTATGTTGTCCTTATAGAGAATTCTTATTAATAGAATAACAAAATTGCAAAGTCTCATTATTTGATTATGTTATTTTGTTACAAGATTAACATGGACTAAGAAACAGGGACTTTTAGGAACAATTTTTGTAACAACAATATTATTTGTGGATATCCCTATTAATATTATAAATGTGAATGTTTGTTTGTTTTTTTGTGGCTCCGGTGAACCGATTTCAATGAAATTTTGAGGATAGTTAGTATACAGTATCGAAATTTCCGTAGGGATTTTTTGTGCTAATTTTTTTTTAAGCTAGAGAGATACAACTTGTTACCCATATACTTCCCGACAACGCGAATATGAATATGCAGACGAAATTTTGATTTTGGATCCAACGGGCGGAGTGGGCGTGTTAAATTTTTTTTTTTAAGCTAGAGATATAAATTTTTTATACCCATATAGTACCCGACAACGCGAATAGTGGTCTTGCGCATAGTGGTCTTGCGCATTTGGAGCTAGAAAGATACAATTTAATATCTAGATAGTACTCGACTACACGAATATGAATATGCAGACAACATTTTAATTTTTGATTCAATGGGCTGAGTGGGCGTGGAAAAACTTTTTTTTTAGAGCTAGAGAGATACAATTTGATATCCAGATAGTACTCGACCCATATAGTACCCGACAACGCGAATATGAATATGCAGACGAAATTTAAATTTTTGATCCAAAGGATCAAAACTTTTAGAGCTAGACAGGTACAATAGAAAACTTAGATAGTACTCGAGAACACGAATATTAACAAGCTAACGAAATTTTAATTTTGGACACAATGTGCGGAGTTGGCGTGGCAAAACATTTTTTAGGTTTATAGATATACAATTCAATAGCATGATAGCACTTGACAACACAAAAACGAATATGCAGTCGGAATTTTAATTTTCGTTCAGTGGGCGTGCCAAAACACTTTTTAGATACAATTTGGATACAGTGGGCGGAGAGGGCGTAGAAAAAAATTGTTTGGGGCAAGAGAAATACAATTTGATATAGTATTTGACAACAAGAATATGAATATACAAACAAAATTTAAATTTTATACTCAATGGGCGGAGTGGGCGTGGAAAAACTTATTTTTAGAGCTAGAGAGATACAATTTGATATCCATACTGTATTTTAGGCCTAAACAGATAAAATTTAGTACATAGAAAGTATTCGGCATTCCAGGTTCAAATTCGTCGACAAATTTTTGATTTTTAATCAGTAGATGCAGGGTCGTTGCCGAACAGTATTTTAGACCTAAAGAGATACAATGTAATAAATAGATAATACTCGGCACATCAATTACAAATATTCAATCTGTAGACGAAGGGGTGTGTTAGAACTGAATTTTAGCCCTAGAAAAAAATTTAGTACACATATAGTATTCGGCGAAATTTAAATTGTGGATCAGTGAGCGGAGAGGACGTAGCAAAAGATTTACATTTTCACACCAACTTTGTATTTGCGATTAGTGGGTAATTGAGGCGTAGCGAAGATTTTTTATCCTAAAGAGATGAAAATTGGTTTACAGATAGCATTTGATCAGCAAGTCAAACGTATTATTATAGACCAAAGTACGTTTAAAAGTGGCATATGTACAGTTTTTATAATTGTGAATCAATTCTAATTGATATATGTGTTAGTTAAGATTGAAATATTAGTCAACTATGCTATAGACAAGCATTGCTGGGTTCACTAGTATAATTTATTTTATAGTCAATATGGTATTTAGACAAAGTATGAATGAATGTATAAGGATTTTTTAAATATAATAATATTTATGAATAACTGGCAATTTTCACTTATTGGAACATTAGTTGAACGACGTAAATAACTCTAATACTTAAACATCAAAATATGTTTCACGACTTTTTAGCGACATAAACTTTGTTTTATGAATACAGGCAGTAGAGCGAATTTATTGAAAAATATACGAGAGCAAAACAGCGCTCACTCTACACACAATCTGTTCTTTAGGAATCATAATGCCATTCCGCTGTCCATTGGCATATGATAATAGTACTTACCAGCTTTATTCCAAAATACTTTTGCATACTTTTATACAGTATTGTAAAACAAAACCTAAATATACTTTTTTATATTCCTCCACAAATTTTGCACAATAACTGTTTTCCATTAAAAAAAAGTTCCATTCCATTATCAAAAACCCCATCCCACTTAAATTATTGTGTGCGGCGTTAAACAATTTGATTTCGTTCGGTCCTTATTCATTTCAGCATTCACAAGAAATTTGTCTCTTTTCAAATTAGCAAAAATTAATTTAGTTTATTAAAGAGTCTGGCAAAAACGTCCCTACGTCCTCCCTCCCCCTTCCATGACCACAAATGAAATATTCCAAATTTTGTGTTCTTCTTTTGTGTGAGGGACGAACAAACAATATAAACAAACAAACACAACGCCTGTATAAGAGCAGATAATTTATTACTTGCAAAGGAAATTCATTACTTGAAACGAATTTGTTACTGCTCCGACTGCTGCGGCAGATTTGTATTGATGGTGATACATGGAACGTGCCCTGCCATGGCAGCCAGCCACATGTCAGAGGCATAAAATTAATTTTCCCTCTGATATGATGATTCTCTTCTTCGCTGTGGTTAAAAGTTATAAATGAAAGCAAATTTTATGGTTCATAAAAATTTACCAACTCATATGGGCGATAAGAGAATCTTAACCAAAAATCCAACACAGAATAAGTTGGTACCACAACAACAACCAATCCTCCGACGCCGCCACTGCCACCTTATCCTACCTCAAATGTGACATTCATATTCTTCAATGGCAGATGTGGTCTCAGTTTCCTTTGTGAGTACACGAGGAAACACATAAAATCAATAAGTTATAAGAAAATGCTTAAGTTTGTAATTTTGTTTAACTTTTGCAAATTGTTTCATAAAACTTAACGATGCCAAAGGTTATAGCTGAGAACGAACACAAGTGTTTTCTTTTCTTTTCCATTATAAGTTTAAATCCTTACAAATTAAATTTTTGCTGTGGTTGAGTAGCCGACCATCAAACTTAGATGGAAACCGAAAATTCAATTGTATTAACTTGAAAGCATCCTCGAACTAAAATTTGTTGTTGTGAGATCCCCTACTCTGTGAGGGATTTTCAAGGGGAAATGTGAAATTAGATTTTATTTTTATCCTAAACCAATAATATGAAATTCACTAGAGGGATTAAGAAAATAAATAAGAAACTAAATATTTATATGAGTGCGGACAGGGTAGATGGGATGAGGGGAAAATGGAAATGATATAAACCTTGAACTTATGATGAAAATAATGTTGTAGAAGTTAATATTGAAATTAATCTTTTGCCTTGTTTGGAAATACTGCAATAGTTTACAATATGTGATAATATGTTTCTCAAGTGGTCCAGTATTAAAAATTTTTTTAATATAAAGAAAATCCCTTAAAGTAAAACAATAAAATATAAATAATTAAAATATTTTAATTGTTTTGAATACCTTTAAAAAAAGTTAATATTTTAAATATTTTTATATTTGTATTTTTATATAAATAAAATTTAAAAAAATGATCCGTGTAAGGTTTTAAGAAAAAGAAGATTAGTCCAGGCCCACTTCTCCCAATATGTCTAAAATTCCTATTAACACTAGAACGCCCTATGAAAAAATATTACAAAAAATTTAGTTTCTTTATACATTCTGCTCTATAATGTTATAATTGGAAATTATCATAGGCTATACATTTTTAAATTTTTGATCAAAAGGCGCAGTAGGTGTGGAAAAACTTTATTTAGAGCTATTGACATAAAATTTAGTACTCACATAGCATTCGGCATATCAGGTTCAAATTTGCAGACGAACTTTTTATTTTTAATTAGTGGGCGGAGCAGGCGTGGTCAAACTGTATTAAAGTCCAAGAGAGCTAAAATTTTATATTCTGATAGTACTCGGCAACACAAATATTAATATGCACACTAAATTTTTAAATTTCAGTTAGTAAGTGGTGGGGGTGGCTAAACTATATTTTAGTCCTGGAGAGATACAATTTGGCACACACATAAAACTGGACAGGTCTGGTTGAAATTTAAAGAAGAAATTTAAGTTTTTAATCAGAGGGCGAAATGGGCATGGCCAAATTGTATTTTATCCTTATGGAGATACAATTTGGTATACAGATATAACCCGGCACTACTGCTTTGTATATGAAGACGAACATATATTTTTTTGATCGTTGAGCGGAGTGTCGTGATATCATATAACAAATAAAATCATAGAAAAATGAAAATTGGAACACACTGATTTTATAAGCAGGAATAAAAAAACGACTAAGTTTTTGGAAATCGACCCAAGGACACGCCGACCAACCCATATACCCTGAAATGGAAAAAACTTATATTTTCCAAAATTGTTGTTGCAATTGAACCAAATTTGACACGATTTCTCTCTGATATATTATTTATAACTGTTTTGAATTATATGAAGCTATCTCAAAGATCTCGCTCACTCCCTATATATCCTGAAACGAAAAAGTTCAAAATGAAATTTTCTTCCTTTGAGGTAACTTCATATAATTTAACTCAGTTATCAGTAATATATCAGAGACAAATTGGACCAAATTTGGATCAATACCGACCAAAAGTTTAGAAATTATTAGTTTGTTCCATACCACTATGTATGGGAGGTGGGCTTGTCTTTTAAGACATCTTCATATATGTATGTAATTCAACACAGTTCTCAGTAATATATCAGAGGCAAATCGAGCCAAACTTGGTTCGATACTAGCGTCAATTTGAGAAAATATAAGTTGTTTTCATTTCAGGATATATAGGAGGTCAGTAAAAAAAGAGAAACAAATCGAGCCAAATTTGGTTCAACACAAACTAAATTTTTGCAAAATTATAATTTTTTTCCCCATTTTAGGATATATGGGAGGGGGCCTTCGAAATAACTTCATATAATTCATCACAGTTCTTAGTAATATATCTGAGGCAAATCGAGCCAAATTTGGTTCGATACTAGCTTCAATTTGGGAAAATATAAGTTGTTTTCATTTCAGGATATATGGGAGGTGTTGGTATCTTTCGAGATAATTTCATATAATTTAACACATTTGTTAGTAAATTATCAAAGACAAATCGAGCTACATTTGATTTAACACAAACAAAATTTTAGCAAAATTATAAGTTTTTTCTATTTCAGGATATATGGGAGGTGTTGGTATCCTTCGAGATAACTTCATATAATTAACACAGTCCAATTCAATTACTAAATTTTTGTATAAATAAAAAAATTAAATAATCGATCGCACGAGCCAAACGACAGGCCAATCAAACAGACGGTTCATCCGAACGGAAAACAGCAGCATATTTGAATTTCGTCAAATTAATTTCCTTGTAATAGTTGGCAAAACTTCAGTAAACCGAATCATTTGCCATATCCCTTTTGGTACCTCCCACACAAATGACCGAAACATCTCATAGTCTTATCCCCAAAAAAACCACCGATTTTTTTGAAAATTAATGTTTCTGACCGAAAATTACGGAAACATCTCATAGTCTTATCCCCATACAAAACGACCGATTTTTTTGAAAATTAATGTTTCTGCCGTAACTTTCAATCGGAAAACTACAGGATATTTCCATTTTATTAGTAGGAAAAACATCATTGAGCAGAAACATTTACCTCACACCTTTTAGTACCTCTCATAATTACATTGACATACACATCTTTGTTTCAACAGCACTAAATCCAATCAAATGTTGCACAATCTAATCTTTTATTAGACATTAACTCGCAAATAAAAAAGGACCACGTTGTGCTCCCCCTTTTGGTAACTCGCATAAAAAGAAGCCTATCCGGAAAATAATAATTTCTTAAAAGACAACATCAGGACTTTTAATATTTAAAATGTAGAATATTTTTGGTATTTCAATTATTTTTATCATTTTTAAAACAAGGTTACATAATACAGGATTTATGGTTTTCATTAATTTTAATTATTTGCAATTTTTAAGAATATGTTAATATTTCCTAGTGTATTTATTCCTTTTCTATTTATTACAACAGAAACAATAGTAGTCTTGAATTAAAAAAAATGAGAGAAAAAATCAACATTGTGAATTCTTCAACATTTTTTGCTTTAAATATTCATATTAAACACATCCTGTGACGCATTTCCTTTTGTTTACATTCGCGTTCATTTCATACCATCATACTATTTGTTTCAATTTCTATTCTTTATTAGCATTGCGTATACTAAAAGTAGGAGCAGCGTAAAAGCTTAATGAAAACATGAACCCTGGACAGCACAATAAAATGCGCAATTTACCGTTAGCTTAGCTGAACTCCAGCACCTGAGCTCTAGATTCTTTTCATTTGTTGGCATTCTCGCATAGCCTAGATCGAACCGATTGAATACGGCAGCATAGTGGCATTGGCGCCATTGTTGTTGGTTATGCCACCGACTGGCACAACAGCAGCAGCAACAGTAACAATTAATTTCAATGGGCCTGGTCACATACGTAGCATACGCTAGTATGTGACAGGGACAGGATAATATGGGTCAATGTCATTCGCAAAACAAATGTGAAAATGCATAAATGTTCTCTGTCTCTTTCCCTCTCTCTTGCTTTCTCTGTCGCTAACACGGCGGAAACGGAAGGAAACTCAGCTGGGCAAAAATTCTGAGAATGAGACTGAAATCCTATTATTTCGTTTTCAATTGAATTGAAATCTCGCAGAAGACACAACAGCAACAAATTTGCCAAGAGCAACTACATCTAAACGTAGGGCCACATTTTATGGCAACAAAATGTATTCGTGTAATTAATGACCCATAGGGACTGACAGTGCTAGAGAGGCTGAGAGGAAGAGAAAGGACTCAGGACACTTTGCCACACAGACAGTTGCAGATAAATGACATTTCGAAATGCTATAAAATACGAATAAAAACAATCACTCTCACTCCAATATTTATTTTAATATTGTTTGTATTAAATATTGTGTAAAAGTTGACATCTCTCAAGGTCTTCGGCCCAATACAAACACAACTTTTTGAGTTGCATGCCACAGAGCAGCAAATACGATGAGGCGCACAAGTCTACCAGCATGCCAAAATCATAAAACTGTTTTGGAAACATGCCCAATTTGTTGATGATACACAAGAGAAAACGAAGACAGCTTCCTTCCCTCCGTCATCGTCGTCATCATCATCATCATTCGTATTTCCATGCATCCGTTTCGCCTGCCATCAGGATGACAATAATGATGTTGGTCGCTTGCTTGGATCGAGATGGTCGCTTCCTATTATGTCTTACTGCTCCTATTACAACAAATGGCAAGGAAATTATAATGATGGTTAAGTGTCCTCCTCTGTACGAGCTGCCAAAGTACAGTCAAACACTGCCTGCTGTATAACATGATATCTAGTGGCAGCTGTTGGTGGACTACAACGAGATTTCGTAGTAGTGGGTAGAGTAAGTACATGGTGGTAGTGTACATGATGATGCCCGTCTTTGAGAAAAGTAACTTGAGTCGATTTCCAAGTGTTACTTGAGCGAATATTTTCAATAAAAATGTTGTTTTTATTATGTGCGATGGTGGCTGACAGTGTTGGTAATAGTCTTGCTGTTTCTGTCCATGGACCATGGACCATGGTCTGTTTGAAAAGTTTTTCTATGCAACTTTGACATAGTTCCGTAGACCATTAAGGGAATGGAGTATGACAGTGCTGTGTTGTTGCAAGGCTGAAGTTTAAGAAGGGAAATATACGAAACGACTGAACTGGTAAGGCGATGAAGTCTTTGAAGTAAGAACAAATTAACCTTGAAAGAAAAAGTGGGTAATCTTACATAAGTTACACGGTGTACTTAAAATATTGTAGTAAATTAGCAGTTGAAATATTTGGGGCATATTAATAACAAATAATTACAAATTCTAATAATTAAAACATTCAAAATACGATATTTAACAATATTACAAAATTTTTAAAATACACACAGAAATATTAAAAATACTGAAATTACTAAACAAACACTAAAATATATAAAAACACTAATAATATTAAAATTATTAAAAATGTGTATGGTTAAATTTTCACATTTTTATATATTTATATTTTTATTTTAAACTGTTTGTTTGTTAGTTTTAGTCGATCGTGTTTTTTATATATTAGATTTACGTTAAGTGTATCAAATGATACATCAAATTCGGCTTAGGGTCAGAAAAGTGTTTTTTATTGTTTGATATTTTTGGTCAAATTCAGTGCGTCACGCACTAGGATGACGCGTTTCGAACCCCATTACGAGTTCATCTTCAGACACCATTGTGACGAACTGATGCACAATGGTACATCATCAGCTGTATATATATCTACAATTATGTCAAACATGTACATGCGAAGTAGATATCAGCCGAAAATGTCCAGCACCAATTATAGTTTGAATTTGACCGTTAATATTCAAACATGAGAAATGGAGGAAATTCTTTCCCCACGATTCCCCTTTTTACCTCAAAGCTTAAGCTTCTTTACAAGGTTTTATATTTTTATATTTTTATATTTTTATATTTTAATATTTTTATATTTTTATATTTTTATATTTTTATATTTTTATATTTTTATATTTTTATATTTTTATATTTTTATATTTTTATATTTTTATATTTTTATATTTTTATATTTTTATATTTTTATATTTTTATATTTTTATATTTTTATATTTTTATATTTTTATATTTTTATATATTTATATTTTTATATTTTTATATCTTTATATTTTTATATTTTTATTATTTTATTTCTTTATATTTTTATATTAACAAATTTAAAATTTTTATTAAATTTAATATTAATAATATTAAAAATATTAAAAAAATTAAAAATATTAAAAATATTAAAAATATTAAAAATATTAAAAATATTAAAAATATTAAAAATATTAAAAATATTAAAAATATTAAAAATATTAAAAATATTAAAAATATTAAAAATATTAAAAATATTAAAAATATTAAAAATATTAAAAATATTAAAAATATTAAAAGTATTAAAAATATTACAAAAAATACTAAAAATATTACAAAAAATATTAAAAATATTTATAATATTAAAAACATTGCAATATTTGAAATATTGATAACATCGAATATATTAAAAAATTTTGTTTGAAAAATTTTCTATACTACATATCAATTTTTTCATCGAAGTGTTTCTGTAAAAATCAAATTCTATCCAAGTTTTAGTGCAATTTCCGGCTAAAATACACTGAATATTTCACTGTAATATTGTTTACTTTTTAACGTTTCCATAGAATATGAAGTGAACAACATCACTGCCGTAGTTCCATAGCTCTACCTCCTCCCACCCTCATTTTATTGATTTTGTCGTTGTTTCACTATTAAAATGCATAAAGAACGATATTGACATTATTTTTGAAACGTCATTAACACCGTTTCAAAGGAACAACAACAGAGACACCAACAACGTTAAGCACCGCACTGCACTCACTGAAATCACGGCAACTTATCCAAAGGAGTGCCAGAAGTTCTGCCATAGTTCGTCGGTAGAGGATGATGTCGGTGTTCTGGTGCCACAGAGGGGTTGGAGGGAAATGGCTGGCTGCATTGTAACATGAATTGACAATCTTCTTTGTGTATGGAAATTATTTACGTTCGATGCTGGCTGGTTCTTTGCTCGTTAGCTTACTGCTACGGCAGCAATTGCCAATAATTTGATTGTAAACTTCCCACGATTGACATATGATTGATCGGATGTTCAGAACTTTGCATATGCTCGCCTCTCTCCCCACCCGCACTATTTGATGGCTTAAGCAAATTGGCAAATTTTGCTGAGATCGCTGGTGGGGGAGTGGGGTGGTGTTGCGAACACTGAATGTTGAAAATGTGCTGTAAACTTTTATGTAAATGATGAAAATTGAGTTGTGAGAAAAAAATAAAAGACAATTTGCAGTTGACATAATTTAATATTTGTTGTTGATGGAAAAATTGTTTGCAACAAATGGAGTTGAACGAAATATTTAGGGCAAATAAATTTATGGGATTAACTTATTGTTGTGACAGTGCGAGGGAAATGAGAGGAAAGAGGGAGAGAGGTATTAGATAATAAAAGAAAGCATTAAAAATGTTAGTTTGGCAATTATGGTTGTAAATTTAAATAAGTATTCATACAAAAGCGGCAATAGAGATAATAACAATACAATTGGTCCTACAACTACAAAATTTACACAAGGAAATTTAAAAATATGTTATTCTATAACGAAATTTTATAAATAATCAAAAAATTTGGAATAATATAAATTTCTAAATATGTATTCTGATATATATTTAGAACCTAATATCTTTCTATTTATCAAATTAATATTGTTCGTGATGCAAAAATGTCAACCAACTTATATTTGAATATTTTTTTAATATAAGTATTCTGACATCAAATAGGTTCTATACCTGTCATGTCATATGAATCATTTGCAATCAATTTCCCCCCTAAAAGACTTTTACGATATGTGAGCGTAGGCTTTTAATAAGCAAAAATCAACAATCATTGAATCTCTTTACAAGTTATGGCTATTTTTGATTGTGATTTCTCTGTCATTCAATTTCACTTCCGTAAAAAATAAAGTTCAAAACTCCTACTTAAAAATCTCAAGTGTCATTCAAAATAACAAATGTGAAGCATAAAATTACTAATTTAAGTTCAAAATATGAAAACAATTCAAATTTATGAAAAAAAAACATATACTTCAATAAACGACGTCACACAGCAGCACTTTGAAGCTGAACTTTATTCATTGTTGGTGTTTAATGACCGAAAAAAAGACTCGTCATCATTCTCATAAATGATTATTTGTTGTTACTCGTGCTATTGTTATTATTCATTGTGATTTATCATAAACATTTATTGTGATAACATAAACTATGGTTTCTGTTTTTATTGTTTTTGTATTTAAATAAGTTTTCTTTGAGTTGGTATTCCTTATGACACAAAAAGGGGTGATTACTTTTGTTAAAATGGGTTGAACAGATGGTATTCAAATATTCAAAGATTAAAAAAGTGCGGGTACTGTCGTCATTAACATTTGTTGTCGTTTGACAAGGGATTCAAAAATTATGACGCACCAGTGTATGCAAAAGAAATTACTACCGAAATGGGGGTGGCCAGGTTGGGGAAATATGAATTTCAATAAATTAATCTATGCAAATGAAGTAATGCTACTCAAAAGATTCAGAAGATTCAAAATATTTAAAATCTTCACAAACTTGAAATTTTCAAAATATTCTAAATACTTAAAGGCATTAATCATAATAATAAATAAGACGTTTATAGATTGTTTTTACTTTGTTTATAGAATGTTTTTACCTTTGATAAATGTTAAGGAATACGACTGCAAATCTTCAAAATACTAAAAATGTTTAAAATAATAAAATATTTATATTTTTCGAAATATTCAAAATATATAAAATATATAAAATATTCGAAATAATAAAATTTTTAAGATATTTGTGGCCCTATTCTAATAATTTGGTTACAAAAAATTTTCACAGCAAATTTGTTACAATTTTGTAACCAATTCTTGTTACGGGTATTCTGACAATTTAGTAACAAGGAAAAGTTCACCTTGTGGTGAAATGTAAACTATTGACAATTCACAGCTATTTTTTGAATTTAAAAAACAAAAAATGAAAACACAATACAGAGAAAAATAAACATATTTTTACTTTTTAGATATTTATACACATTTGACTGAGCTTAAGGAGACGACACATACCCTAGTTAGGTGGACAGTCGAAAATGTTGGACATATACTGTGTCACGGAAAATTGGTCGCAGCCGTCCCACAGGTTTCTTGACGGTTGTTCCCTTTCCACACATTTTGCCACTACATTTCCATAACAAAAAGGGCTAAAAATGTTTTACCCACGACTTCAATATTTTAAAATTTTTTTTACATCTCAAAATATTATTCCAAAGAGCTGAAACTACCTTGTTACCTCCTTTTTGGTAGGTAACAAATTTTGTAACAATTGTCACGGTAACAAGGATTCGGAATACCGATTTTTTAATTTTGTAACCAAAGTAGTCTATTGTAACCGTGGTGACTTTTGTAACCACTTCAGAATAGACGGGTTGGAATATTTAAAATTTTCAAAATACAGCGAACTTCTCTTTAACGTAGTCATGACGTTTTTCTCGTTTGCCTTAAACTTTTAAATTTCTTTTCTTTTTTCAAAATCTTCATAACTTTCATACATGTTCTTTGTGTGTGCATAAATTTATCGGAATTTTGCGGCTGCTAGAAAAATTCGCTATAGAGAGATTTTTTTGGTACAGATAAAGTTTTTAAATAAGCTGCGCCACAGAAAAAACTACTTTATAGAGAAATTCGTTATTAAAAGATAAAAAATTTTGAAAAACATTAGGAAATAACAGTTTTAAAAAAGAATTGTAATAGGGAGAAATTCGCTATAGAAAAGTTTGACTGTATTTAAAAACTTCCGAATATTCAAAATTTATAACATATTCAAAATAATCCGAATGTTCAAAAAAAAATAGGGTATTCGAAATATTTTAAAAAATCAAAATATTTAAATACAATATTTAAACGAAATAATATAACAAAATTATTTCAAATCTTCAGAATATTAAAAATTTTAAAAATATTTAAGAACTTCATAGTATTAAGATATTCGAAATATTTCAAGAGTTTAAAATATATAAAATTTTCGAAATATTCAAAAATCTTATGAATTACAAATTACAAATTTTATTGAGCCTTTTGAAGTACAATGAATGATTTTGAATCGTTTTAGAAGACAATATTTAAGATTGGTGTATTATCCTAAAAAAATTATATTTATAAACAGTTACATACTTTGCAGGTTTAGTGTAAAATTATGTTTTAAAACAAAATATGTGTATGAGAAACGTCCTTGCTCCCGGGACTGCAGTAACGTGAGAGTTTGTATTATCTCGAATATAAATAAATAGTGTAAATAGTGTAAGTGTATAAGAATATATATAAAATTAACAAATTAAACTTAAAAATTATATTTGGACGTAAAAAAACAAATGGAAAAGTTTTGGTATCAACCTCTATGGGTACCCGCTGTTGACTTTGAATAAAAATTGTGACAAATATTCACATTCGGATTAAAATTTGGAGGATTTTCGTTGACGAATCCAATTGGTGATAAGTAGTTCGTATTCGTCCAACTATTATGGTGTTGCCTATTATACAAAAATCTTATGAACATTCAAAATGTTTAAAATAATAAAAAATTTCAAGATTTTCATAATATTTAAAAACTTTAGACTATTCATAGTGAATAAAGTATTCGAAATAATCCTAATTTAAAAATTAAATAACAAATATTCGAAATATTTAAAAAATTTTAAATATTTGAAACTCAGAATATTAATAATATAATTAAAATATAAAAATTTCCAAAAATCTTCAAAATAACAAAACTATTTAATATAAACTACAAAATATTAAATAATCAAAATATTTAAAATCGAATATGTTTTTCATTGTTCGGTTTGAGATCTATTCTATTATTGCTAATAGAATTTGTTTTTACAAGAGTTGTGTGTTGACGTTGTCTTCGTTAATACCATTTTCGCACCGGTGTGTGTGAGCTTCACATTGATTGTATGAAGCTTTTAACACTTAAGGTTGTGATAATGAGTGTAGAAGGCACAGCAAACGGCACTGATGATGATGGTTTGGCAACCATCGAAATAGGTATCTGCCCTGCCAGCTGTCAACATAATCCATTTCACACAACTCTTGTAAAAACAAATTCTATTAGCAATAATAGAATAGATCTCAAACCGAACAATGAAAAACATATTCATATTCTGCACAGATCGATAAAAACAAACAAGAGAACATTTAAAATCTTCAGAAAATTCAGAATATTTTAAAGCTTCATTCCAAAATATTAAACATTTTCAAAATATTCAAACATTCTAAAATCTTACGAATTTTAAAAATAAAAAAAAATTATTTAGAAACTTCAAAATACATAAAAAAAATTTGGAAATTCAAATTTAAAGAAAAAATTAAGATATTCAAAAGATTTTAAATATTTAAAATCTTTATAATATTTTAAATTTTTAAAATATATTAAAACTTCAATATATTTAATATTTCGAAGTATTCAAAAATCTTTAAAATTTTCAAAATGTTCCAGATAACTCTCACGAACAGCTCTATATAAAAATTTTCATTCATTTTAATATTTAAAAACTTTAGTCTATTCAATACATATAAGAAATTTTGGTATCATCCAAGTTTTCAAAAAATAAAATTAAAAAAAAATTTCAACATTAAAAACTCCACAATATTAACAATTTATAAAACATTCAAAAATCCAAAATTAAAAAAATAAGATTAGAATTGTCTCAAAAATTTAAAATTTTTTGAAAAATTCAAAAATCTTCAGAAGGTTCAACATTTTTAAAATAATAAAAAAATAATCTAAATGTTCAAAATAAATATAAATGAAATTTTCGAAATAATCCATATTTTAGAAAAAAATATATTTATTCGAAATATTCAAAATATTTAAAAACTTCAGATTATTTAAAAAATTTCAAACATTCGTAATACATCAAATTTTTAAAAAATTTCGAATATAACATATTTTTAAAATATTTAAAATTTTTAAAATATTCCAAATTATACAAATATATATCTGAATCAAAATCCTCAGAATATTCAAAATACTTAAAATGTTTTGAATATTTAAAATATTCAGAATAATCCAAATTTGTAAAATAAACAAAAAAAAAATTTTCTAAAAATTGTAAGTATTTGAAATTAACAAAATATTGAAAATATTCTATATATCTTAAATATTCAATTTATTTAAATATTTAAAATGGTTTCATCATAGACACACACAGATATGTTTTCCCTGTAACCATTTGTTTGTTGCTTCACATACATATCTGGCCACTTTTAAATATCCTACTGTCACACTTATATAACTCATAATAGAATTTATTCTTTTGTCAGCGTCATACTTTATTTCTTTTCTTTTCGTTAACAACCAAAAGTGTGAAGTAAGTTTTTATGGTTGCCCTCTTCGTTTTGTCTGTGCGGAAATTAAATAATAAACAAAAAACATTACATTGATTTTCCACTTTTGGTAACCAATAGTGAAATAATACAAAAAACATTACCAAATATGGAAGAGGATCCATTCATTACTTGTAGCATTTACATATTTACGAGTAGAGACCTCAAAACAAACACTTGAAGTCGTCGCAGTCAGTTGCTTGGTTTGTCTGATGACGATTGTCAATGTGACTGGCTGGCTAAGTGTTTAGCGTCTGGAGGGTATCTTAGCTACAAATAATAGCTATAAAAAAAGTTGGTCGTAAGGGACACAAACGCTGTATAGGATTATTGCTTTAACTTATGCAGTAATTATTCAATATTGAAACAATTTGTATAAGACAACGGCAAATTTGCGTGTTGGGTTAGAAAAAATTATTGTCGCTTGTAAAGTGTGGTAAAAGTATAATGAATTTTAACTGATTACAATTGGTGAAACTTAATTGTAACTAATTGTTAAGTTTATATAAAAAAAAAAAAAAAACTTAATTTCCCTTTGCACCCCATGAATGAGGTATGGGATAGCTTCTCGCGTTGTTGTGAATTAACACGCTTTCTATTTTTAGATTCAGAACTAACGGCACCTACTTGTTTATCGACGAATGCGAACGTCACTGTTTGAGAAGCTCTTACTAGACACGACGATTGAATCGACGCTTAATACTGCGAAGTTGCTGTCAACAACATTCGAGGGGAGCCGACAATGAAAGAAAATTTTATTTATTTTTTTTCTTTTAAGATGACTGGAGCCAGGTTTGAACCTGTGATCTCCCGCATGGTAGTCGCGTGTTCTAACCACTATGCCACGGCCGGTCCCCGGTTAAGTTTATATAGTTTTTTTAATTTGTATAGAAACATTGTCCTGTAGTATTGTAAAGACATATTAATTTTCTCCTACATTCCTAAAGCTCGTAAGATGATCAAGGCTTTTCCTGTGTTTTCTGAAATCTGATAAATTTCAAGTTTGTATATATTTTCAGTCTTTTTATAGAGAAATTAGCCTGGGTATCGTACATAACATTAATTTTCCCCTATCATCCTTACGCTTTTAACACCCAATACGTTTGTAGGGTATTTGTAACTTACTTAACCCTCTTAACCTAACCAGTGCCCTTCTAATGCAAGTTATGCATGTATATCGTGCATTTTAACTACATGTTGTATGTACGTTAACACATACCCGACCAACAACAAATCACAACATTGCAGTAGTCATAGTGACGTTTTCAAAAGGTACAATACAAACAAACCAAAGACCCTACATAAGGTCTCACTATAAAGCATACATATGTTTTTTATACCATGAACTCTAAAAGTTGGTATGCCAACTGCTAAACTTTTCAAAAAAATCTAAAATTCACTGTAGAGTGGCTAATCTTCAACTAATCATATATTAACTACTTAAATATCCAAAGGTTCTGTTCATATTCTCTTTTCTCACATTACTTATATCAGTGGTCACAAACAATAACGACTTCGCACGAGTTATGCCAAATTGAATGTGTGTCAACTATTGAGTTAAACTACCAAATTAACAACAATTAAGTAAACAAATACGATTCTTTAGAATCTTTAAAAAAGAAAATGGAATGTGTGTCAAATATTGTGTTTAAATGCAAAGTAAACAACAATTAAGTAAATACAAATACTAAAAATATCTGCATCTTGATTTAGAGTGAGGATTTTAAACTTTAAACTGCTCTCCTAAACATTTTTTAAACAAACTTCTATATAATTTAAATATAATAAATAATAATGTCGTTCTATGCACCAACTTTCTGCATAGACAGTAATCTATTGCCGCACGTACTTTTCGTGTGCCACTCGTACTACATATGGAACACTTAACAAATTGTTGCAGACGAATACAAATGTATGGTACTCGACGGCCGTCGCATTATCATAGCAAAGCACCAAATTCAAATTCATCACGCAAACCTGGGTTTTTATTTAGTCTAAGCTGCGTGTCTCATTCACACGTGGACGCCAGTGTACTAGTCCTATTAAGACGCGAATACAAGTAGTCGGTACTTACGTGCAGACAACACAAAAGCCCTTTCCAAGGGGGTTTATCGCTCCGTCGTCGTTGCTATTGTGTTTTTTTTTTTCTCTCTTATTATTTTTATTTAATGCCCTTTTGTCAGTCTGTGTTTGGTGTTATATCCGTATTTAGCCTTTTGTACTTAAGTTGTTTAAGTTGTTCCATTTTGTTGCTGTTTGTGTCGTATGTAAATGTGATAATAAAAAAGGGAAAATAGACGAGGCAGTAATGGTGCCTCTTCAGGTTCTTGTTTGAATTCAATGTCTCAGGCAGTCATTTACTACTTTAACACTAACAGAAGAGAGTTTTTAGGGAAACAAGGAAGGAAGAAAGTCGGCAGAAGAGGCATGAATCTAAGGGGAACACGGAGTTCTTCTGCCATATGGAAGTGGCGGCATGGCGTCTTTTAAAAGCCAATGACTTTTTAGCCGATTACCATTTTAGCTGTTTTTATTGTTGCTGTTGCTGCTGTTGTTGTTGCCAACAAATGGTCGTTATAGAAACTTAACAACAATGTTGGGGATAATTCGAAAAGTCCATTAGGAATATTGGTAGACACTTCAGCAAAGATACACGAGCTCATACATACATATGTACGTGTATGCACGAGTTGATAGTTACATTTTACATCAATGTAGAGTAAGTGGGGTGGCCTGATCGATTGCAGAGAAATCCTACAATTTACTTTAGATGTAGAGGCGCCAAGCAAAGGTTGCGGAAATCCGATATTATGTATGAATGTATAAATATATAATATATAAATCCTGTTATAAATACGAGATGTGATTTTATGTGAACAGGTGCAAACAAAACTCTTTTACTTTAAAAGGTAAATAGAAGAGTACGTTATTTAAGAATCTGTATGAAAGTTCAACCAAACAAACCGACTCCCAAATTTCAGTAAAGATTAAAACTATAAACTGCTCTCCTCAAAAACAGGACTGCACACTTATCTAATTTTTAGTCAATTTATCACTTGCACCCCTTTGCTTATAACCTTCTCAAATATGAGTTTCTGAATAAAATAATAAACATTAGGGTATCCGAATAAAAAAGTGGATTAAAACTTTTTCAATCATAGAAAATAGTAAATGAAATCCTAAATTAGCGGTTCGAAACAAATAAAAAAGGTTTGGGTGACTGACTGATCATTCCCCAGCCTAAATGGCTTAAGCTTAAACCTTGATGTAATGTAATGTAGGTTCCTTTTATGACGTAGGCCCGCACTATCAAGGGATTTTTAGAAATTCGAACTGCAAGAGGGTAAAAAAGGCGTGGCACCGCCCAATACAACTCTTAGCTTGAAATGCCTTTATCTCTCATAGGTACGAAGAAAATATTTGTTACATATATTGGTCGTACGAGAAATTAAATTTTTGTGAAAAGTGGGCAGTGTCACACCCCTTTTTAAAATAATCATTATAGCGGCCAAATAAATACAACTACTGCAATGAAATTTTCACAGTGGATATTGTCCATAGGGCCCCTTACATAGGGTTTATGAAAAAATAATTAAACAAAGGGTAGTGGCACCGCCCAGACAAACCAAAATTTCAATCGGTCATGTCTCACGAGCCAATAAAGGTAAAAATATGAGATTTCCTACATATTTTAATGGTACAAGCATTATTGCGTCTCGATGGGAAATGAGTGCCACGACCCTTTTAAAAAATCGTTAGGTCCGTCATATTAATGAACTGGCGGCTGTAGATAGGATGATGCAATTTTCGAGTAAACGTAAACTAAGAAGGGAAATTCGTACTTTTTGGGGTAAAAATTGCTAAAAAGGGATAAAAATGGTACTATCAACCAAATGTAATATCAATATGGGCATGCATATTATAAAATTGAACGTTTTTTCAAAAAATACATTTTACTATCGCCACGACAAAACGGCATATGAAAATTTGTATGGGCGTGCTCGCTATATATTTAAAACGAAGCAAGAGAGGGTTTTCGAAATGCATACATTTTAGGGGTAAAAGGGACGAAAAGGGATAAGACTGCTACGAATGCTCAGACCAAAATGCTAAAGGTTGATTCGCAAAAATTTTAATGAATATTTATTTTATTTTATTTTATAGGGTTAAAACTGGTACTATCGCAGAATTGCTTCCTATATAATTAGAAGGCCTGCAGATAGAGTTTTTAGAAATTCGTACTTTTAGGGATAAAAAAAGATAAAACTGGTACCATCACTCAAATGGCTAAACCTATAATCGTATATGGACATGTTCCGTATGGAATTGGAGAGTGTACCAGCCCCGCTTAGTTTTGCGATACGAATGAATTTTTTTAAAATTCGTACCTTTAAGGATAACAAGAGACTAAAGAGGTACAACAACCCAGACCAATGGGCTAAAGCTTCGTCTTATAAAGCAGATGTGCAATAAAAAAAACTTCACAATTCGCACTTTTAGGGATAAAAAGAATATTAATATTTATTGTAATAAAGGGTGGAGCAACGCGAGCCGTGAAAGCTATTAAGTACATATGTCGTTAAAAAGGTCTAAGATTCCAAAAACATTAAGAAATGGAAGCCCGATTTACTGAAGCCTTCAAGTGAGGAAAGTAGAGAAAACACGCTCTTTTAACCATAAGTCAAGATTTTGAGGGTGTTAGGAAACTTTGGTATACAGATTCATGTAGTACTCGACCAGTCTCAGTCACCAGGTTTCTTAAAAGTTTTCCATTCTATAGCAGAGGGTTATGAAAACAATTTAATAAAACAACTTAATCGTTTTATAAAAAATGTTGTTTTTAGCATAAAAAATTGTGTAACGGAATATTTTGGGAAAATAACACTGTGATAGATTTAGGCAAACAATTTCGAAGACAAGGTCGGAGAGGACGGTTTTACCCTAATTCGGGTTTCAAACAAATTTTTTTTTTTTTTTTTTTAAATTTTTTATGCATCTTTTACAATGGTGATATGAATATCAAATAAAGGAAGACAATATCGGCATTTTATAATTTTTTTTTTGTTTTAACTTTTAAATAGGTATTTTTTGCAAAAAAAAAGTCCTATCGAATTTTTATCCTTGAAAATTTACAAAAAAAAATATTTGGAAAAATACATGTTGGAGGCAATGACATGCTTCTAAACATACTAAAAATTTATAATTGTATTATAATTCTGAGGTAGTCGAAAAAAAAGACACAATCGGACTCGACGGTTTTACTCTAATTCGGACACGAGAAATCGAAATGCATCATTAGAGCCTCAAACATGACAAATTCTCCTATACGATACTTACGAACTTCAAATCGATATTTATTTATTATGGCATCTAACTTGACAAAACGAATGATGCAGAACTTCTTCTTTTTGGGGCTACTTTCACGTCCAGTTCTCAGAATTGAGTCCCAAAATCATGTGTTGTACTGTGTTATGTTATTGTTAATAGTTATGGAAACAACACTGGAGCGCCACATTTATTGACTTAATGACGCCATTCAGATACATATTCACAAAATGTAGGCAAAAATTTAAACTCTATTTCATAAATAGAAAATAGTTCCAACATAAAGCAGTTTAGAGCACATTAATAATTGACTTTTAATACATGCTCTTAACCCCTATACCCAAAACAGTACCTTAGAACTGAATAATATGATAATAATTTAGTAATAAAATATTTTATGTACAACTTTATTTTCCACTTACAAAATTTAATGGTTTGACACTTTTTGGCATAGTTTTTTTTTTTAATATTTTGGTTATAGTTTTTTTATACATTCTAACTACGAAACTATGCCTTTATGCGTGTTTATCCGCATAATACCATTAACACTTGGCCATTTTATCATCGCTATTTATATGACGGTCGTCGGACTAATCCCTTTGAACGTTTACTGATGACTGGGTCAAGGTGTTGTCATCGCATTTATCACAGACCCAAGAAAATGACCAACCACAATGAGGTGAATGAGCTGAGCACACACACACACACGCACTTGTGCTAGCTCAATAAGCCAAGTTGTCCATTTCGTACCTGGGGGTCATCAGGCACATGACAATAATTAATGACACCAAAAGACGCGGCGACTGGAATGGTGTCAAAGGAAAATCAATATGTAGTACAGCAGAATGCCTCAATAGTTAATAAT
The DNA here is from genome assembly GCA_964034835.1 of Muscina levida. Classification (NCBI taxonomy): domain Eukaryota; kingdom Metazoa; phylum Arthropoda; class Insecta; order Diptera; family Muscidae; genus Muscina; species Muscina levida. The sequence goes on from OZ035882.1 coordinate 9,469,943, forward strand.
ATGTCAAAGAACAAACAAAAAGGTTTGCTGTCGCATCGTATTTACCAGCAATTTTAGAAATTACCTTTGTACACACACACTAACTCATAGCATACAGGTAATTTGTATGTGTATTAATCATATTTAAATGTGTATATATATGTTGCAACACGTATGTACGTACATATGTATCTACTTACATTATTCATATTATAATGACCTGACCCGTGAACGCAGTATTGTGGTCGCTTATAGAGTAACAGTGTGGCGATAAGAGAATATTTCCACAAAAAACTTTTCATTTAACAAAGTGTCCAGAGACACTTTTTATATATAGAATAGTGTTTAGCTACATTTTTGTATAGACAATAAATATATGCAACATCATGAAAAAATAACCGACATCTGTATTCCTACTATAATTTTTTAAAGCATTATACAAACCAATTAGTTATATAAAACACAATTTAATATTCTATACAATAAAAAAAGAAAATTAAATACATTGAATAAAAAAAAGTTATTTCAATTTCTTATTGTAGCACGATTGGTGCGCCACCCAGTCGACGGATCAAAAAATAGTCGGAATAATTTTTTCTATGGAATAAAATTGCAGTTTACTAAAATATTTGTTATTATGTGGAAAATTGACAGATTAATTTTTTATGGAAATTTTTTTTTTACAGAATTTTTTTTCTTTCGATTGACAGTATTTATTTTTAATTTGTCGTCTAAAAACTTCGTATCATATAAATACAAATCTATCAAATCAATTTAAATTTTGGATATGTGGATTTTTTCAAAATACGTAACTCCCATTTATAGCTCGTTTCGAAACACTGTGCCGCCACAGCCATGCCGTGGTAAAACGCATTTTTTACAATATATTTTCTTAAGTTCAAATTCCCAGCACATGCGACCCAACCATTCCTACTCCTTTCTATCTAACATTTCAGTCATCGTACTCAACTCGTAGTCTATCTACAATGTATGTATTGAAGACTGGTGGGTGAATGTGTGTACAGTGTACGAAACACTCATTCATGTATGTAATTTTGTGCACATTGTAATTATTTATTATGGCGCTGGTCTTGACCTTTGGTTGAATACATTATTATACTTCTCTATATAGTACATATGTATATGTATATAAATATATCGATTATTATTACTTGTATTTGGTGTATTTTAGTTCTCTCTAATATTCCTTTTCATTTGTTTCTCGTTGTAATTGCAGAACTGTCAGAAAATCATAAGACTACGTTCGCTTAGTGCTAAAACGGATCCCGCGGCATTAGCGCGTGAAGTTGTGGATAAATGTGACTTAATACATAAATCGCAATTGGCCGATGTAGAGCAGATCATATTCTATCTTAAGAATCGCAAAGACAATGTCGGAGTGGGTAAGTAGTAATTGAGACAAGCTTAAATTGTTGCAGCGACGTATGCGTCATAGATTTATAATTAGTAGCACCAAAAAGAAAAATACAAATACAAAACATACGTCACACAAGCTTAGGTCATTATTATTTTGAGATACGTACATATATGTGATATTTTTTTCCTGGTGTAAATAGCCAAAATGTGTATAGAGTATTGTCTAAGATATAATATTTCCTAATTTGTAAAAGTATGTATTTATAGATACACGGAAGTAATATATCCATATAAGCTCAATGAGTCAAGTAAAATATTTTTTTTGTATGAGAATTTACAATATATATTATAAATATTTCAATAATAAACTAGTTTAATTATTAATGAGTTTGAATGTACAGTTCCGTTTCCGCTGAACTACTGCATGTTCGAGTAAGGTTTAAACCTAAAAAGAGAATATGTCAATTTAATAAAAAGAAGTAAAAGTTAAGGAAACTGCGACTTTCTAAAATAAAAATAATTAGCGGTTACTTTTTCACAAAATCCACATTTACTTCGTCTTATTATATTTATTATATATACATACATATGTGTAACTGTAAAGTGATTAGGAAAATATACTTCAATCCGCATGCGTTACATTATGGAATTGTCTGTACCTTGCCTGTACCCGTGTTAAATAAGATTATTTTATACGCAATATTATTTTATATCAGACTGAAAAGTAGTTTTGTTTAGTTTGGTTCTGATTTGAATTTTATTTGAAATTACAATATGCAATACCAAAAAACTTCTGTATTCCCAAATTTTTTTTATGTATAATATACTCACAATGACATTCAAATTATTTTTCTATGGTTAACAAAATTTTTTTTTATATTTTAAGAAAAAAATTTTCCTTTTTGAAAGGCTGAGAACTGCACGTGAAAGTACCCTCAAACAGAAGAAGTTCTGCATCATTCGTTTTATCAAGTTACCTGCTATAAAAATTTAATATCGATTTGAAGTTAGTTTTAGGGTTTTTTGTTTGACATAACTCGAGAACCACTAACTAGTCCGATTTAGCTAATACAAATTTAAAATATTTAAGATTTACAATTCCTTTTATTTGTTCATATAATGTTTCCCTACATAAGCAACAGTTTCACTTTTCGATTCATCAAATGATTTTAAACCGGGTTTATTTTGTAGCAGTTACAATAAAACGGTTCTACTCCGTGGCGTATGCATTACGTGGAATATTACTTATGATAATTATACGCCACCATATAGTATTTATGTTATGTCAAACAAAAGAGTCTAAAACGTGACAAATTCCCCTATACGACACTTACTAACTTCAAATCGATATTAAATTATTATGACATGAAACTTGACAAAACGAATGATGCAGAACTTCTTCTTTTTGGGGCTACTTTCACGTGCAGATCTCAGAACTGGGTCCCAAAATCTTGTGTTTTACTGTATTATACAAAGTGCCCAGTGGATTTTAAAATTTCTTCAGCCAATTACACCCAAGTTAATGAACCAATTTTGTCCAAAGTTTGCAGAACTTAAAATTTTTATTTTTGGTATTCTTAATACGAGAAAAGTGTAAAGCCTTAATGCAGTCGTGTTAGGCCCCGTTAAGACCAAATTCGTTTTTTTAATTTTTAAGACGATTGAGCCATGTCCGTCTGCCCGGCTGACTGTCTAGAATGCTGGTTAGCAGGATAACTTTAGTAAATCTTAACTGATCTTTATCAAAATGTATCAGTATTAATAATTTCCGAAATGAAGTAATGGGTTTGTAACTGGGCCAAATAGCTCCACCCCATATGGTACCTCACATACAAAATGACCTATTTTTGTAAAAATAATACATCTCCAATAAGTTTATGTTTTCTACCCCCAGTTTTGAAGTTTGTCTGAAAACAATTTGAGGACATCAAATTTTTTTCGGATTCGTACACCCTACGACCATCCGAAATAGTATTTATTATCCTGTATCATCATTTGTTATCCGATCGTAACGAGGCGCATATCGTAATTCATGGTTAATCAAGAGCTACATTTTTTCCATAGGTAATTTTTGAGTCCGACGTCAATTTTAGTTTTTGATTTTTTTACATTGTTACACACTAATTGTGCCTATTTCTGATAAAATTCGTAAAGATCAAAAAAACATGAATATTCCGCTTTTAAAGCATATATTTTTATTGATAAATAAAAAAGTTAAAGAGGTTTTGAAAGTCAATAGGTCACCCTACACACCGCCAAAAAGGCAAAAACTAAAATTTAGGTCGGGGTCAAAAATGTTCAATAAGCTGAATGTAGCCCCTAATTAACCATGAATAACGATATGGACCCCGTTTCGAGCGATTATTAATTGAAGATGCAATAAAATAAATACTATTTCGAGGGGAAATTGACTTCAGACAAACTGCAAATCTGGGGAGATAAAACATTAATTTTTTTCCGCCATATAAAGCGACCCTATCTAATGTACATATCATTTTTGTAAGTACATTAAATAAAGTCATGTTTTGCCTACGATGTGCGCTTCTGACAATTTTACTCCGGACTAAATGTGGACCTTATCGGCGGACCCCTTCTAGTACTACCCATACAAAATTACCTATAATTAATAAAATTTTTAGTAAAAAATTTGAATTTAGAATTTTTTTAAAACTCAATTTGTGGCAAAAAATAATAATAAATAAATCAAACTTTTGTAATTTTTAAACACATTTTTAATTTATATATTAAACTCAAATTTTATTTTTTACGAGTTCTAAACATAGTGAGGACACAAAAATTTTAATTTCAAACTCTTTTAAAAAAGTGAATTTTTAGGAATTAGCTTCATGAAGCAATAAAATTCAGTTTTCAGTTAATTAATTTTTGCTTTAATTTCACTGACTTTACCGCTCTCTGGTACAGTCTAGGAGAGTCATATAAAACCAGTCCCTCGAATTTATCTGAGTTGTGTTGTTATCTATCGATAAGTATAAATTTCATTAAATTTTTAAGAAATGTTTTTTCTATTTTTGTCTATAAGGCAAAGCACTGTGCGTTGTACCCCGCTTAATGACGTCGTGACATTGAATTCCCATTGGCTGGTCTTACATTTCGTAATTCCTTCACTCTACGCAAATGACAATTCAAATGTAAACGGACTTCTGATCCTGCTTTTACTATTGGGAAGTTGTAGCGTTATTAATTACACAGTGATACAAATGTGAAGGTTAAAAATATACCTTTTTTAGAAAGGCACTTTAATATGGCATTGCACAAAAATAAAAAATTTACATTGCGCTGCCTCACGATCAACTTAGAGCGTTGAGAAAATGAGAATTAGCAATTTTTTTCGTTTTTTTTTAACTTAAAAAGCCGTTGTTTAACTTATGATCTTTGGAACTTTTTTAATTACCAATAATGTTTTTCCACATTTTTTAAATTTTTTTTAAATACATAAAGCATTAAAATATTATAATTTCTGCTACCAATTTTAAAAAAGTTTTGTTATACAAATTTTGTTCAAGTCAACGGTATTTATTTAAAGTGACGCATACAGGCTTACTGCCACTTTTAATTAGTGTATTGTTGTGAAAGGCAACAAATAATATTTAATAATATCCGAAATAACAAAAAAACAAAAAAATGAACAAATCCATTTACTTGATTGACGTTTATCCACTTAATGGAAACATTTTTCGACTCTGCTGACTACAACGTTTGTGTGACTAACACTTGTGTTCTGTTAATATAACCAACACAAAGTGATGTCGGCAGTAATAATGGAGTTTAAGGCGCTTTACAAAAATGAAGCTAAAAGGAATTTTAATTTCGAAATCGGACATACTACTATATACAGATAATAAGTATAAAAGTTTTATGACTTACTTTTTTATAATGGCCATAGCTTTTGACAATAACATTTTCCCACAAGAATTATTTTAAATCGATTGCGTTTCCTTCACATTGTTTCAGCAAATAAAGATGAAAAAAAATATAATTTTTATTTAATGGTAATGGCTTTCTTTATTGTTATTCGACATAACGACAATGTGTATAGCATATGACAATAATATAAAAATACAAATGTATTATAATGTTTAAGTTTTTTTTTATTCTGTAAAGTATTACCAGCTATTGCAATTTATCATAATCCATTATTATTACGTATTTAATTTTGTTCGATTTTTACCTCTTCAGACACACATGACAACAACAGGGGACCACGTTCGGGCATTGCATCACATCGAACCATTGCGCGACCGCACACCACAATGAGCACTAGTATGTCATCATCTACCCACTCCAAATCATCGGATTCATCAGATGTCTCCATCAATCACATAGATGAATATGTAGAACTATTGTATGAAGATTTAAGCGAACGTATACGAGGATCTGCCATGATCCTGCAAGTGGCACGAAATCCAGACAATTTAGAAGAATTGGAAAAGAATGGTAAACTATTGCTAAATTTTGAATTATTTTATACTTATATAATTTTGTGTGTGTGTGTGTGTTTTTTTCCAGAGGCTTGCTTAAGTGCTTTGTCCCGTGTCCTGCGAGAGGATTGGCGCAAAAGTTTAGATTTATCAACAAATATTATTTATATATTCTTTTGTTTCTCAACTTATACGAAATTTCATTCAGTTATAGTTCAATATAAGGTAAGTGTGGAATTCACGGAATTCCTCTTCTAAATACAAAAATGTATTTCCATTGCAATACATTGCATTTATACAATTTTTTATAAGGCCTTATTTTATATAAAATGGCAGAAAAAAATATATCAGCAAGGTCGTATGATTAATCACTGACCCGCTATTTAATTAATATTTATTATACGTAAAATCATTTATTCGTTGTAATCTAGAGAAATTCCCAGTTTTTATCTTGTATCGTATGATAATAATTTTAAATTTAAAGAAAGTTTTCACATCTTAACCCAATCTTAATGTGTCCAAAGCGAAATATTAATCTCGTCAACAAGTTTCCAGATTAAATTTGGTCAACGTAATTTAACTTAAATATTTTATTTTAGATTTTTATAATTTCCTAAAAAATGTGAGAACATGGATGCAGGACTGACAAAATCTAGATGTTTGAGGCACCTGAAACTTCTAAGGTTGATTCTCAACATACATTTGCTGAAATAAATATATGTATAAAAAATGTTCTGAGGAAATCAATATCCAATTACACTATGCAACAAATGACGACTTTTTGAAAAATACAAAAACGGGATAGTATAGGTTCGATTCTACTACCGAAGGGTAATAAAACCCTATACTCAGTTTGGCGAGATTGGTGACCAATTTTTTTTATGGGCCCCTAAAGATTTTCAAAATCAGTGGTCCCCATGAAAAAAGGTGTGATCAGTTTTTGTCCAACAGCTAACTCACACTTCGTGATAGCGCTAAACTGTATTCGGCAATAATGTAGCTGGGAGTTTTGCGCACTAACTTTATTAACAAATTATGTCAAAAAGGATGGTTATTCCTGCTCTTTTTAAAAAAAAATTGAAGAAGAATTTATTATTTTTTCACTTTTTTGAGCATTACTTTGAGGGAGTCCAAATTTTTCTCTAACACTGTTCGCCAAAATTGTAGCCCTGGTAAAGATAAACAACTTTCGTGAACATATCAATCCAATCTGAACGTGTCTAGGCAACCTAAATAGATCATAAAATCCACGTTGATACCGATTTTTCGAACCTTTACGCACTTATAAGCCAGTTACGTGGTTGAATATCAACCGATTTTAAATTTCTCAGTGGATTTAGAAAGAAGAGACTGCGGCCTTTCCAACCATATATATATAGTTATATTGGTAACTTGTCATATCTGTTTGTTTTTTGCCTCGAAATTTCAAACTTTTGTAATTTTTTCACTATTTTTAAGTTTGATGAAGTTTGTAGCCCCTATTTTATAAGGACACCCTAATGTTTACTACTTTATTCAGAAAGTGCACGCTTTCACGAGTTAAACGCATATGTGTTTGTAAAAATCGGTTAACAAATAGTTAAGTTATTCATGTTTTCCGAGGGACCCAACTTTCTTATCCTATACTAAAATCAAAGAGTTGAAGAAGAAGCATTGTTTTGGTGTTGTTGTTAATTACTTCAACTTTGATTTTAGCATAGGATATGAAAGTTGGGTCCCTCGGAAAACATGAATAACTTAACTATTTGTTAACCGATTTTTACAAACACATATGCGTTTAACTCGTGAAAGCGTGCACTTTCTGAATAAAGTAGTAAACATTAGGGTGTCCTTATAAAATAGGGGCTACAAACTTCATCAAACTTAAAAATAGTGAAAAAATTACAAAAGTTTGAAATTTCGAGGCAAAAAACAAACAGATATGACAAGTAACCAATATAACTATATATATGGTTGGAAAGGCCGCAGTCTCTTCTTTCTAAATCCACTGAGAAATTTAAAATCGGTTGATATTCAACCACGTTACTGGCTTATAAGTGCATAAAGGTTCGAAAAATCGGTATCAACGTGGACTTTATGATCTATTTAGGTTGCCTAGACACGTTCAGATTGGATTGATATGTTCACGAAAGTTGTTTATCTTTACCAGGGCTACAATTTTGGCGAACAGTGTTAGAGAAAAATTTGGACTCCCTCAAAGTAATGCTCAAAAAAGTGAAAAAATAATAAATTCTTCTTCAATTTTTTTTTTAAAAAGGGCAGGAATTACCAAAATTTTGGACATAATTTGTTAATAAAGTTAGTGCGCAAAACTCCCAGCTACATTATTGCCGAATACAGTTTAGCGCTATCACGGAGTGTGAGTTAGCTGTTGGACAAAAACTGATCACACCTTTTTTCATGGGGCTCACTGATTTTGAGAATCTTTAGGGCCCATAAAAAAAAATTGGTCACCAATCTCGCCAAACTGAGTATAGGGTTTTATTACCCTTCGATAGTAGAATCGAACCTATACTATCCCGGTTTTGTATTTTTTTCACTGTTGCACTGTGTTATTTTTAAAATTTTTTTGTTTTATTTTTTCAATATACATCAGAAATTCAAAAAATATATTTTTTCTGCCAATTCTGCCAAGTTTTCATAATCGCAATATGTTTTTTTACACTAGCTGTGTAATTTTTTTTTTTTTGCAATTTTCATTAAATATATATTATTTTTTTGCAGATTGGTTCATTATGTATGGACGTAATCGACTACGAATTACGACGTTACGAGAGTATGCGTAACGAATTAGATATTCGTAAAAATCCCGGAGGCTCAGCGCCTTTGTCTGCTAAAGCCAGTAAAGAGAAACTGAATAACAGTTCAGATGATTTCCTTGATCTCATGAATGAAGAAAAACCTAAAGAAGTAAGTTACATTATAGAAAATCAAAGCAATGTTCTCAAGAAAAGTACAGTATCGCCAAAAAGGCGAAGTTCTGCATCATTCGTTTTGTCAAGTTACATGCCATAATAATTTAATATCGATTTAAAGTTAGTAAGTATAGAATAGGGGAATTTGCCACGTTTTACGCTCTTTTGTTTGCCATAACTCGAGAACCATTAGTCCGATTTAGCTGAATTACAATTCTTTTAACCTGTTCATATAACGTTTTCCTACATAAGCAACACTTTCATTTTTCCATTCATCAAATGGGTTTATTTTGTTGCAGTTACAATAAAACTGTTGTACTACGTGGCGTATGACTTACGTGGAATATTACTTATGATAATCATACGCCACCATATAACAATATAACAAAAGAGCGTAAATCGGGATAAATTCCCCTATGCAATACTTTCTAACTTCAAATCGATATTAAATTATTATGGCATGTAACTTGCCAATACGAATAATGCAAAACTTATTCTTTTTAGGGCTACTTACACGTGCAGTTCTCAGAATTGAGTCCCAAAATCATGTGTTGTACTGTGTAATGAACACATTTCACTGAATGAACTTCAAGGAAGACTGAAGTTTTTACTCTTTTCTTGCCAATACTTTATATATATATTTTTTTTAAGTTAACATCTACTTTCAACAATATTTCGCAATGCCGTAATAAGTTTTACATTCTACTATTAAACTTTTCATACAATTTATTTCGTTTCCTCTCAGATGGAACCCCCTCGTCGCCGCATCCCCGAATTGAAACAGAGGCCCAAATCTGGAAATTGGTCAAGTTTCCATAGTTCCATGTCTTCGTCTCTCATCAAAAGTCAAATACTCAACAGCAGCTACCACGAAGCTCTCTCGGCCGGCGCCCAAACGCCCGACTCAGGTATCTCGACCAACGGCGATATGAAGGCCACCAGTAATGAGGCCCTCGATCGCAATGATCCCAAAACAAAGAAGGAGGAAATCGATCGTCTCAACAAACAACTCAAACTATTCGCCAAGAAACAGGAGCAACTGCTAAGGGTTGCCTTTTATCTGCTGCTGAACATGGCCGAAAATGTTAAGTTGGAAGAGAAAATGCGACGTAAAAATATTGTTAAGATGTTGGTCAAAGCTCTGGATCGTCAAAATATAGATCTCTTAATGTTGGTCACGACATTCCTAAAAAAGTTGTCGATAGTGGGCGACAACAAGGACGATATGAGCGAATTGAATATAGTGTCAAAATTACCTAGACTCTTCCAAAGTGGTCACACGGATCTCGTACAAGTTACCTTAAAATTGGTCTTCAATCTGTCGTTCGATGGTCCACTGAGGCGAAAAATGATTGTGGGCGGTTATTTACCCATGCTGGTGATGTTCATCAATGATGAGAAACATCATTGTATTGCGGTGAAAATATTGTATCACATGAGTTTGGATGATAAGGTAAGTTATAGGGGAGTGGTAAATATTTAGAAGGGGTGAATGCCGTTTTAAAAGTATAAAAGTTTAGAATAGCCAAACATTGTTAAATAAGAATCTTGATAATCTTTACAAATATATTAGGGTTTTTTAAAAAATCATTTCTGTAGTGATTTGGGACTCAATTCTAAGAACTGCTTGTAAAAGTAGCCCCAAAAAGAAGAAGTTCTGCATCATTCGTTTTGTCAAGTTGCATGCCATAATAATTTTATATCGATTTGAAGTAAGTAAGTATCGTATAGGGGAATTTGTAACGTTTTAGGCTAAAAACTAGTCCGATTTACCTTTAATCTGTTCATATAACGTTTCCCTACATAAGAAACAGTTTCACTTTTCCATTCATCAAATGATTTTGAACTGGGTTTATTTTGTTGTATTCCGTGGCGTATGATTTACGTGAAATATTACTTATCATAATCATACCCCACCATACAACAATATAATAAAAGAGCCTAAAACGTGACAAAATTCCCTATACGATACTTACTAACTTCAAATCGATATTAAATTATTATGGCATGTAACTTGACAAAACGAACGATGCAGAACTTCATCTTTTTTGGGCTACTTTCACGTGAAAATCTCTGAATTGAGTTCCAGAATCATGTATTGTATTTAAATAATTATGATCTAGGTATAAGGGTTTTATAAGACTTAGTTATTTATGACTCCTTTTTACATTTGTATTTGCTCTCTTTCGCTAATTATATTTTTTCATTTTTTTTCTTATTTTTAATATTCCAGGTCAAAGCCATGTTCACCCACACTGAATGTGTGCAAATGGCCACCGATGCCATCATTCTCAATCTAAATTCCAAAGTTGATTTAGATCTGATATCGTTATGCATTAATCTCTCTCTCAATCGTCGTAACGCCCAGATTATGGTCGAAGGCAATCGTTTGCACAGTCTCATGGATCGAGCTTTCAAATACCAAGATTCATTGTTAATGAAACTCTTGCGCAACCTCTCGCAACACGACTCTTTGCAGCCGCTCTTCATTGATTATGTGGGAGATTTGGCACGCGTTCTAACAATATGCAAAGATGAAGCATTTTTGGTGGAATGTTTGGGCATTTTGGGAAATCTATCGCTGGCCGATTTAGATTATTCACAAATTCTACAGAATTTCCAATTGATACCATGGATACGTGACATTTTGGTACCGGGCGCCAAACTCGACGATCTCGTATTGGATACCATTGTGTATCTGGGCACCTGTGCCCATGATGAACTGTGTGCTTTGCTTTTCTGTCGCGCCGGTGTGGTACTATCGCTAATTGAGCTGCTTAAGGCCAAGCAGGAAGATGACGAAATCGTTTTACAAATCATTTTTGTGTTTCAACAAATTCTACGTCACGAAAGTACACGAGAGTATATGATCAAGGAAACGGAATCGCCGGCGTATCTTATTGATTTGATGCACGATAAGAATTCGGAAATACGCAAGGTGTGCGATTACTGTTTGGACATTATTGCCATTAGTGACAACGAGTGGGCGAAACGTATTAAGGTAAGGATTTTTATATAGCCAGAACAAAGTGAATTTTTACTCTATTATCAATGCACTTCACAAATCACCGCAAAATTTGTGATTCGTCCAAAAAGGAATTGGCGTTGAGAATGTTCAAACTCAATGAAAAGAGTTTGAAAATCCCAGGAACGTTTATGTTTAAGACCTCAAACAGATCTATGTACGTCGATTAATTTGAGGCTTCTTAAACTGTTGCTGAAAAATTCAATATGTGTTCAATTATGCACTTTACTATTGTGTCCGTCTCCTAAGCAAAACACACAAAAGCAAATATCTTCAGGCTTGAGCTTATTCAAGTTTAGAAAACTCACTGCGCAATTGGTGTACATGATTGGAAGGTGGTATATAAAACTGGTGTGGAAAGGATCTAAGGAGGAGTCTGCACATTATTATTTTTGATTGCAGCTTGATTTTAGTGCTTAAAAACATCGATTTAATATATATAAGCCATTATTTTTGTTTATATTGGATGTATGTTTTTTTATTTATTTATCTAAATTTATCAAGATTATAAGTAATTTTATAATTTTTGTTGTTTATAATATTCGTAATATTCATCGCATTTTTTTAAATATTATTAATTCTTATAGTTTTATAATTTTCGCCAACTTCCAAAATTCTTTTAAATTCATAAAGTACATAAATTTTATCTATTTTATTAATTTTTATTTTAAAAACTTTATAAATATTATAAATTTCAAGAATTACATAATTTTAAATAATTTCCTAAATTTTATAAATATAACTTTTGTAAATCATGAATTATAAATTTAATAAATTTTTTATATTGTTTAATAATAAAAATTATGAAAAACATAAAAATAAACTAATAAGTACATTTTATTAATATCGTAAATTTTATAAATAAATTAAATTTCATAAATTCTATAAATTATTGGAGTTTAAAAATGTTATAAAGTTATAAATTTCGTAAATTTTACGAATTTCATACACTTTATAAATTTCACAAATTTAATAAATTGTATTTCACAAATTTTACAAATTTCATTTAATTTATAAATTTTATTAATTTTATAAGATTTACAAAGTTTATAAACTGCAAATTTTATAAATTTTTATATTTTATTTTATAAATTTTGTAAATTTCATAAATGTTATAAATTTTATGAATTTATAAATTTTATAAATTTCGTAAATTTTGCGAATTTTATAAATTTATAAACATATTTCATGAATTTTATAAATTAAATGAATTTTATAAAAATTCATAAAAAATTATAAATATTAAAAATTTTATGAATTTCATAAATTCCATACATTTCAATAATTTTAAAAATTTCATAAATTTTTTAAATTCCATAAATTTGATAAATAACATAATTTTCAAGAACTTCATAAATTTTATGCAATTCATAAATATTATAAATTTCCTGATTTTGGAGTTTAATAAATGTTATAAAGTTATAAATTTCATAAATTTTACGAGTTTCATATATTTTATAAATTCCACAAATTTAATAAATTTCACGAATTTCATAAAATTTAAAAATTTCATTTAATTTATGAATTTTATTAATTTTATAAAGTTTATAGTTTATAAATTTCACAAATTTCATAAATTTTACAAATTTCATGAATTTTATAAATTTCGAGAATTTCATAAATAATTATACATTTAATATAATTTATATTTATAAATAAATAATAAATTTTATAAATTCTATAATAATTTTTATAAATTTATAAAGACTTTATAAATTTAATAAATATCATAAATTCTCAAAATTACATAATTTTTAAAAATTTTATGAATTTCATAAATATTATAAATTTAATAAATTTTTGAAATTTCAGAAATACTATAAATTTAAAAATTTCCATAAATTTTACATAATCCATAAATTTTATGAATTCCATAATTTTGAAAATTTCACTAACTTTAAAAATTTCTCAAATTTCATTAATTTCATAAATGTCATAAAGTTTTCAGATTTTATAAATTTAATGAATTTTGCAAATTTCAAAAATTTTGTAAAATTCATAAATAACAAAAATGTTACCTACATAAATTCCATTCATATATTTAACAAATTTCACCAATTTCATAAATTTATAAGTTTTACAAATTTCGTAAATTTTATCAAAATATAAATTTCATAAATCTTATAAATTTTAATTAATTTTGAAAATTTTATGAATTTTAAAAAATTCATAAATTTCAACAACTTCATTATTTCCAATAATTACATAAATTCCATTAATTTTATTAATTTCATAAAATTTAAAAAATTTCAGAAAATTTAAAATGTTTTCCAATTCCATACGTTTCATAAGAGCCAAAATAAAAAATAACTAATAAGTATCATTATAAATTGCATAAATGAAAAATTTTATAAAATTTTAAAAGATAATAAAATCAGAGATTTTGTACATTACCTAAATTTAAGCAATTTTATAAAATTCATATACATATATTAAAAAATTTCGTAATATTTATAAATTTCGGAAAAATTATACATTTATTTAACTTCATAAAGATTACTCATGTCATAATTTTTACCAATATCAGAAATTCTATAAATTCCAAAACTTTCATATTTCATAAATTTAAAAATTTTTATAAATTTGATAAAAAAATTTAATTTGCATTACGTTACAATATATTGAACTCATATATTTTATAAATTTTATAATTAACATAAATTTCACAATGTTTACATTTTAAATAAATATGGGTATTTCCTGGCGTTGCGGACGCACGTTTTTTTTATTTTGTAGTTTTTTTCGAAAAGTTGAAATATTTTGAAGATTTTGTAAATATTAAAAAATGTCGATTTTGTACAGTACTATAATGTTCTTTTAATGAAAATTTACTTAAAATGTTGTATTCAAAATTATGACTAACACAAAATGCGTTACGGACACACACAATTTTCCACAGCAACTTGAAGTGCCTACGGAAATTTGTGAAATTAAGCGAAATTTCTTATGTGACCAGTATATTTTTTTTGTGAAATAAAGAAGACATGTTAGGGTCTTATAAACACCTTACTTTACATTAAAAATACGTTTACCTTTTATGCTACTTCAATCTAAATGTGCGTTGCGGACACATGCATTGTTCTATGGATAACACACAGAGTCAAAAAAACCAATACCTGGAAAATTATACTATTTTTCTTGTAAGTGCTGCTGAGCACTACAAGAATCTATTTTTCAAATTTCCCAAAACCCCCAAAATCTTGAGTTACGGGAAAAACCGGGTTTTCGAACTTTTTAGTAGCGCGGGTAAATGTGAACCGATTTTAAGTTTTTCAGCGGATTTGGAAAGAAGAGACTTTCCAACGATATAATATTTTTTGTTTTGTTAAAGTTCAACGAATTCATGATATGATTACAAAAACCGAAGGTTAAAAATATAGCAATTTTTTACTATAAAATCGTCCGTCCTTCCGTTGGAAATACCCATATATTTTATGAATTTTATTAATTTCACAAACGTTATATTGAGTTCATAATTTTTTTCAGTTAGTTTATTATTAAAACAATTACTGTGCTCTATATAGATTAGCAATTATTTTTTAGTAGCTTAAATGTAGTTTTATTATTTTCTAAAATCAATTTTCAATTCCATTAATTGTACTAGCTCTCTTACCCGTTGCTCATTTTTTCCATCACTTTGAGTTTATCAGTCTATACTCTATCTAACGCTGTGCCTCTCTATCTCTATCTCTCTCCTAAGGGCCTATTTCTGACAATCCCAAAATCCTGTTGTAT
The DNA here is from genome assembly GCA_964034835.1 of Muscina levida. Lineage (NCBI taxonomy): Eukaryota > Metazoa > Arthropoda > Insecta > Diptera > Muscidae > Muscina > Muscina levida. The sequence goes on from OZ035882.1 coordinate 9,485,413, forward strand.
AGACACTTACAAATTTATCTGTGTCCTCTTCTTCTACATCTTCTGTGTCTTTTATATTATTCGTAATTCATACGTTCATAATTTTCCTTGCTTTCCTTTGTATTGTTGTTGTTGGAGAAATGTTCTTGTGATATTTTAAAAATGTTATTTTATTTCTTGTTTTCTAAATTTCTAGCTGGAAAAATTCCGCAACCACAACTCGCAATGGTTGTGTATGGTGGAGTCACAACAGCACGATAATGAAAAAAAGAAGAAGGCCTCTGTTTAAAAAGTTTGTTTTTGTTCTTTTCTTTTATGTTTCTCTCAAATCAAATTTCCAGCTTGAGAAATTCCGCAACCACAACTCGCAATGGTTGTGCATGGTGGAGTCTCAACAGCACGAAGACAATAATGAGGACTACAATGAGGAGGAGGAGGAAGAGCACGATTTGGACAATTATTTGCGCGGCGAATATCTAGACAATTGCGATCTCTACAATAGTAACAATACCAACAATATCATTAAGGAAAACGAGGATAACGATAGCAGCAATAATAGTAATAATCCAGCTAGTCCCGCCAACTCAACGTACAGTCGTCCAGTTAGTAGGTAAGTACTTGACATAAAATCATAGAATGATTGCAGTTTTATTTATGCCTACCAATTCTTTTTTTCAGTTTTAGACGCAGCCAAGATCTGGATGACATTTACAATATGTCATTTAGCACCAAATCTCAAGGTTCCAGCCAAGGCGACTCGACCAGTAACTATATGTTTAAATCCAATAAATCCTTGGACTCGGAGGGTTTGCAGGAAGAGCTTTTATTGGCTTAATTATAAAATTCTAAAACGAATTTGGAAGTAAACGCTTAGTAATTCTGAAAACAGAAAACAAAACCATGTGCTTTTAACAAAACAAAAAATTCAGCAAAACGAAAGAAAAAAATATTAAGATGATAACAAAAACCAAAAGGCATTTACGGAATAATTTATGTTTTTTGTGTGTAACCAAAAATTTGCAGCATTTCAAGCCAAAATTTGCGAAAACTTATGTAAAATTGTAAAGCTTTTTAATTAGCAGAGAGCGAAGAAAGTAAGAGAGAGAGAGAGAGAGAGAGAATGTGAGAAGATGTTAAGATAACAAATTATCTTACATAGCTTGGCGCACACAAAACTTTGAAAAATTATAACATAATTTCTTTTAGCGTAGTAAAACGAAAAATTATTTACCTTTGCATGTAGGCATGCGCTCATTCTGAAGTTTTGCGTGTTTGCGTATAGAATATTGCAAGAGGCTTTTCAAATTTCAAATTCGGTATTGATCATTATAACAATTTCTTTGAAGATTACTTAAGAAGTTATTATTAATTTGCTTGAATATAGGTGTGAAAAATTTGTAAGACTAAGTTTAAATTATCAGATAAAATCCCATAGGATTTATAATAAAGTGAAATTTCTTTGAATAAGAGTTTTTCAAATTAACTTGTCTGCAGAAAGCAATTTTAATAATTTTTTTTAGCAAAATCTGACGTTACAAATCACCTAGCCTTTGGTGTGCTTTATGCGGTACAAACCCCTTCTTTCAGAATGAGTTCTTCATGCCAACAAGAGTAGTTTTTAAAACCAAAACGAAGCTAGTCCATGTTTCCATTAAACGAAACAAAACGAAACAAATCAAACAAAATGAAAATCCTCAAAAACCCCCGCCCGTCCCCCAACCACTCAAAATCCCTAATCGAATAATTGATTGTTTTTATTTTAAGTTTCTTAGAAATTGTTTATATTACTTATGTTTAGTTTGTTTTATTATTACCAAATATATGTGATATTTAACTTTCCTTTACAAGAAGCAAATAAAATACAAAAACAAAAAAAAAACAATAAAAAACGAACAATCCTTAGCAAAACAAAGCAAATTAAATTAAATGCAATGAAACGACCAGTTATTTATTTATACATAGCGAACAGTGAGTGTCATGTTTTAGTTCTATTTGTTAATATTACTATTTGTTTAAACAAATTATGTTTAGCTGTATTGTAACTCTAAGTTTTCTGTTGATTTAAGTAACTAATACCAAAATGTGTTTCGTTTATTTTTTTTATAACTCTTAATTTTTACGTATTTGTTTTTAACATTTAAGTTTAAGTTTCGTTTAATTAATTTTAGTTTTTGTTTCAATTCTATTAACTTTCGAATAAAAACGAAATGTGCAACGTACAAACATTATCCAAGGCTTTTAAATATATAGATAACATACATATAGACTTGTATAAATCCTTTGCCGCCCCCAGCCCCCTAAATTTTGTGTAACCCATTTATTGAAAATTGGCTTCAAGTACTCGAGTAGTTTTAAATAATACCGAAAAACGCGGAATATATTGTATTGAATTACGTAATTAGTATGACTTTGTAGTCTCTCATCTTTTTAGCAAAAAAAACCAACAACCACAACAACAATTTTATGTATGCCCAAAATATTTTTTAAGACCAGAAGAAAAAATTTAAATAACAACAAAATCTTAAGGAATTTTTTAAAAAATAAATCCAAATCCCATAAAGACATTTATTATAAAGTATATAAAAGAAAATATATATATATATTTGAAAGTACTAAAGCAAGAAGCAAATTATATTGGAAATTAAAAACTAAAACGTGTTAAATGAACCTATAGATGATGAAGGTATCTCTACAAAGTAATATATAAATATATATGTATTATGTACGCCATAAAAAAAATAAAAATAAATATGAAACAAATAAAAATTATATACATATATATTTCAACAAATACTTAATGAATTTATTTGATTTAAAAGGATTAAGGGAAGAACTAAACATTTGTAAAGGGTGGTTAAATTGTAAAGGCCGATGTTAAATGTGAACCACACCTAAACGTCAAGTTCTTTACTGCATTTCATTTGATATTTCTCAATTTGAGACTAACTCAATTTGAACTATGGAAAGATCTACAATCGAGCAATGCGTTAAAGTTATTCAGGCTTTTTATGAAAATGGGCGTTCAAATCAAAATGCATATCGCGCTCATCGTGATTTTTCGGTCAAGTTAATCGTCCAAATGTGCGTACAATCGGAAAAATTGTGCAAAAATTTAAGCAAACCGGGTCGGTAGGAGAGGGGATAACACCAGCACATGCGCGTACAACTTATAATGCAGAAAATATTGCTGCTGTTCGCGATAGTGTGACTGAAGAGCCGTCCACCTCAACCCGTCGTCGTACCCAACAATTGCACCTCTCACGCTCGTCGTTAATGAACATTATGCATAAAGACATGCATTTACACGCTTACAAGGTGCAATTGACTCAAGACCTAAAGCATCCAAACGTCGTCAATGGTCAGAATGGTGGCAAGAAATGGCAACAGTGGATGATAAATTTTCACCTCAGTGGATTCGTCAATAAGCAGAATTGCCGCATTATAATTCAAGAGTGATTGTGGAAAACCCAATGCACCCACAAAGAGTAACTGTTTGGTGCGGTATATGGGCTGGCGGCATCATCGTGCCGTATTTTTTCAAAATAAATCCGGTCAGGCAGCTACAGTGAATGGTATTCGCTATCGTGAGATAAAAACGAACTTTTTATGGCCCGAATTGGAAGATATGGATGTGGACGATATGTGGTTTCAACAGCTAACGAAACAATGGCTTTTTTGCGCGTCAAATTCAATGGTCGTGTTATCTCACGTGGTGGCGATGTCAATTGGCCGCCAAAATCAATGAAAAATGATTTGATACCGTTGGACTTCTGCCTTTGGGGTTACATTGGAACACATGATTTTGGGACTCAATTCTGAGAACTGCACGTGAAAGTAGCCCCAAAAAGAAAAAGTTCTGCATCATTCATTTTGTCACGTTACATGTCATAATAATTTTATATCGATTTGAAGTTAGTAAGTATCGTATAGGGGAATTTGTCACGTTGTAGGCTCTTTTGTTTGACATAACACTATATGGTGGCGCATGATTATCATAAGTAATATTCCATGTAAATCATACGCCACGGAGTACAACAGTTTTATTGTAACTGCTACAAAATAAACCCAGTTCAAAATCATTTGATGAATGGAAAAGTAAAACTGTTCAAAGGAATTGTAATTATTAATTTTTTTAAATTTCAGCTAAATGGAATTTGGGGTTAAATGAAAATGTAATTAAAACTTTTATCAATACTTACAACCATAAATCCTTTGCGGTTACAGTAAAGACTCTGGTCTTCTTTATTAGGAGCCAACATTTTGATGTGGGTCCTATCGACACAGCCAATAATTTCAGGAAATGCTGTTTTATTAAAAAAAATTTAATTTTGGTTCCTTTTTTTCATCTTCAGTCATTTCCAATTTAATCCATTGTGAACAAATGACCCTTTCTAATGCATTCTGTGTTTCGGCCAAAATTTGCTGGCTGCGACAGTCTTATTTGAGTCATTGCCTACACATAGCAGTTTTAAGAACCTCAATGTTGCTACAATGTTGTTGACTGAAACAGATGTTGACCTGAGTTCACTTTTCATTATTCGAACTATTCCTTCCAGCACATAATTAACACATCCTTATCAAGGCAAAGGTAGTTCCCGAATCTAAAAAATAAAAAAGTTGGATACCGACTAGCAGTTAAACACAAATTACTTACTTACTTGTTTTCTGGCAATTTAAAGATATCAGATCTTTGTCGAAGTATTTTCCTTTCCAATATAAGATTACACAGTGACACAAAAAAAGTGCAATCGATATGCCTGGAAAATGATAATATTTTTCTGGTTGGGGCAGCTGAGTTCAACAAGAATCTGTTTTTGACATATCACTAACACCCCCAAAATCTTGAGTTACGGGTAAAAAGCGGGTGTTAGTACCGTTACGTACTTATAAGGCAGTAACACGGTTGAATATCAACCGAATTTAAGTTTCTCAGCTGGTTTGGAAAGAAGAGACTGCGACCTTTCCAACGATATATATAGTTTGACATCTGTCTGCTTTTGCCCCGAAATCTCAATATTTTTGGATTTATTTCACAAATTTCACAAATTTGATGAACTTGATGAATCCGAAAATTTCTTGAATTAGATAAATATTATGAATTTATTAATTTCTTCACTTTCAAAAAATTCATAAATTTTATAAATTACATAAATATTATAAATTACTAATTTTCTAAAAATTTATAAAATTTTTAAATATCGTAATTTATAAAAAAATAATTGTGAAGCCAATTTTATTAAATTCCTAAATTTTATAGTTTATTATTAATTTTTATATTTAATTTTGTTTGTATTGTTGATCTATATGAGTAAATAATAAATGTGTTTTCATCGTTCGGTTCAAAATCTATCTATTAGAATGTATTTTACAAGGGTTGTGGGAAATGGATTATGGTGTCAGCTGGCAGGGCGGATAGCTATTTCGATAGTTGCCAAACTATCATCATCAGCACCCTTCGCTGTGCCTTCTCTAAATTAATTACACTGTGCTACACACAAAATATACAGGGGTTCTCATGTAGCATTTCTGTTAGACTGAAGTCCATAGAGTTAAGTGGTACTATTAGTTTTTCTCGGTCACTTCGTTAAGTAATGTTTTTATAGCAAATTAAGTGGAATGGCGATATTCCTAAAATTACAAGTTCCAAAATTCATAAGTCTTCTCTTTGTAAACCGATTTATAAAAGTTTACATATGTTGTAAAGCTATGACTTTCACCTTTTATTAAAAAAAATAATTTTGAAAATCGGTTAAAAAATAGTCAAACGGCGGCAGTTTAAGCAAAACAACCCCGAAAAAAAATTGCGAATTCTCATTTTCTCAACGCTCTCAGTTGATCATGAAGCTGCGCAATGTATAGTTTTTATTTTTGTATTATGCTATATTAAAGTAGCTTTCTAAAATAGGTAAGTTTATAAGAATCGGTTGAAAAATCAATGAGTTATGCTAAATTTTGTTATAACATGTTCGCGTAATTTTGTGGTTTTTCCTTAGAGTGTGTGTGTCACTTTGTACAAATACATATTACGTATACGTATCACAACAAGTAATTCGTACTGCATATTCCAAAGAATGTCGAAAAATATATTACACAAATTAGCAAACTCATTCAATTTTCAACCGATTCTTATAAACTTACCTATTTTAGAAAGCTACTTTAATATAGCATAATACAAAAATCAAAACTATACATTGCGCAGCTTAATGATCAACTGAGAGCGTTGTGAAAATGAGAATTCGCAATTTTTTTCGGGATTGTTTTGCTTAAACTGCCGCCGTTTGACTATTTTTTAACCGATTTTCAAAATTATTTTTTTTAATAAAAGGTGAAAGTCATAGCTTTACAGCAAATGTAAGCTTTTATAAATCGGTTTACAAAGAGAAGACTTATGAATTTTGGAACTTGTAATTTTAGGAATATCGCCATTCCACTTAATTTGCTATAAAAACATTACTTAACGAAGTGACCGAGAAAAACTAATAGTACCACTTAACTCTATGGACTTCAGTCTAACAGAAATGCTACATGAGAACCCCTGTATATTTTGTGTGTAGCACAGTGTAATTAATTTAGAGAAGGCACAGCGAAGGGTGCTGATGATCGGTTTACAAAGAGAAGACTTATGAATTCTCTTTGTAAGCGAAGGGTGCTGATGATCGGTTTACAAAGAGAAGACTTATGAATTTTGGAACTTGTAATTTTAGGAATATCGCCATTCCACTTAATTTGCTATAAAAACATTACTTAACGAAGTGACCGAGAAAAACTAAAAGTACCACTTTACTCTATGGACTTCAGTCTAACAGAAATGCTACATGAGAACCCCTGTATATTTTTTTCCTTCACATTTGTATCACTGTGTTATCATAACCTTAAGTGATAAAAACACACCTTAGCGAAAATGGTATCAACGAAGACCCAATGTTAACATAATCCACACAAACTCTTGTTTATGCTTTGTCCATCGGACAAAATTGCATAGAAAGACACAAAAGTTTTTTATTAATATATTTTGAATCCCACCTACTGATAATTTCTTTCAATATCACGTTTCATTAATTTTATAAATTATGAAACTTAAAACGTAAATTTCGTCAATTTTATAAAATTCATAAATTTTACAAGCTTCATAAATTTTATAAAAAAAACATGTTTCACAAATTTCTTAAATTTTATAAACTTCATAAATATTATAACTTTCATATTTCATATATTGTAGAAATTTTTTAAAAAATGATATTACATTACACGTTATTATTTTCACTCTTAAATTTCATAAATTACATGAATTTCATAGTTTTTGTCATATACATATTTCATAAATATTGAAATATTAAAAATTTTATGGAGTCAGCTCAACGTTTTTTTTCACTGAGTATATTTTTTTAAACAATTATTGTGCTAAAACTTGATAGTGTTGTTTTCATTTTAATTATTATGAGATTTATGTCGACAACGATTGTTCAATACTCACACAACGGGATCTCCAGTTAACGTAAAATCCTAACGTCTGTTGTTTGAGAAGCTTTTTGCTATACATGCCAATCGACTATGGTAACTTATTGGATTCTCAATTACATTTTCATGTTCAATGTCTCCAGCAGAGAGCATTGCCTGGGGTACAATTGGTAGTAATACTCTGGTGGCAAAGTCAATAGTCCATCAATACAGTTTTACTAACGACGTTTCCTTTAGAGATTGAACTTAGTACCAGTAGTCTTAAGTAATAAATAAATCACGTTTTTTGTATTTTTAATTCAATTTGTGTTTATTATGAATTCATTGGATTTTTTTCTATTTAACAAAAAACAAAATTTTCAAAAATAAATTTAATGTCAAATATATGTGTAGCATGTAATGCTTTTATTACAATATTCAACCCATTATGTTTCTTTTTTTTTTTGTTTTAAATATAATGTTTGAAAAATATCTATTAATGATAATTATTTAATATTCATTTATTAAAATGTATCTTCAAATGGCCCTGCCACAAATATAAAAATATAAAAAATTATCTTTAATTATTTTTTCATTTATTAAAATTGATTGATAATCTTCTTTCAAGTCGAATATCAATTATTGCAAAGCGCGTTTTATTTGTTATAAAAAAATAAAATTAACGGATAAAGCGCATAATATAATATATATAAATAATAATATATCTATAACAAAATAAACAATTGTATTTTATGTCTGTCTGTCAGTTTCAAAAATAACTAGATAGAAGTTACAAAATAAACTTTAATATTACAAAAAAATTGGTTTATTGTAATAAAATGTAATATGAAATAAACAAAGAAAACTTAATAACTAAAACATTTGATTATATTTTTTGTAAGAAAAAGTAGCAGTTTAAGGTATTTATTGAATTAAATTCTTGCATAGAAAAAGACACAGAGAGATTCTGTAAAAATACTATATAATTTTCTTATGCCAAAGTAAAATGTGCGTTTCTTCAAACGGTAAAAACGAAGAAACTGCAAGTGAAATGCAGCAAAGTTGTTAATAAACATATATACATTTGTTTTTTTTTTTGGAGAGTTCAAATATTTCTACTTGTGTGTGTGTGTGTGTGGATTGGTTGGTGTGTGTGTGTACGTAAGTGTATTGTATGCAAAAGTACAAAAAGTTTTTCTCTTGAAGTATATTAAGTATTTCTTTAAAATTATTAATTTCAGAGTATTTTCGACCACTCTTCTCTCCCCTCTTACGCACTTTCTCCCCAATAAAATTTAAAATCATCCCTTTCCCTTGGTACATAGAAGGCGGCACAGGTGCACTCCCACACCTCTTTGGGATATTCCCATTCCACATTGAAGGTCCACTGTTTGGTGTCCAAATCATAACACTGTACAGCCGAGGTGGCTCGGTTTATGGTGGCCGATGACAAAAGGCCGCCAATGAAATAAATGCGCTTTTTGACAGCCGCCACTCCCGTATAATATTTTGGCATTGGATTGGTCGATTCTGTGGTCCAGCTGTCGGTATCAACATCGTACACATCGATGGTTTCAGCTAATACTCGTGTGTCTGTATTGGGGTCTTCGTACCAACCGCCACAGGCGTAAATGTGGCGATCGAAAGCAATAAGAATGTGATCTGCTCTGGGCGTAGGCATTTGGCATAGTTTTATCCATTTTTCAGAATTGGTATCGAAACACCATAGGGATGCTAAAACCATATGACGATCAATGCCACCTGTAGGAAGAGCAAAAACAAGAAGATTAAAATTTTTCAAAATTTATGTAATAATTATAAACACATTGTAAAATTATTGTCTAACCTACCCTAGGTTAGGTTAGGTTAGGTTAGGTTGAAAACAAGTAATTACTCGGGCATAAATAAGTCTTTGTGATGTAATACATGGAAACCATAATCGTTCATTGTGATTGTCTTATTTGAAACGAAATTATAAAGAACAGAGTGAAAAAGACTAAGTCAAGATTCCAAAAAAATTGATACATTTTGAAAAAGATTATTCAGAATAGAAGAGAGGGAAGTGTTCTATGTATTCCGGAGTATTATATTAACTTAATTTCCCTTTGCACCCCATGAATGAGGTATGGGATAGCTTCTCGCGTTGTTGTGAATTAACACGCTTTCTATTTTTAGATTCACAACTAACGGCACCTACTTGTTTATCGACGAATGCGAACGTCACTGTTTTGAGAAGCTCTTACTAGACACGCCGATTAAATCGACGCTTAATACTGCGAAGTTGCTGTCAACAACATACGAGGGGAGCCGACAATGAAAGAAAAATTTATTTATTTTTTTTTCTTATTAAGATGACTGGAGCCAGGTTTGAACCTGCGATCTCCCGCATGGTAGTCGCGTGTTCTAACCTCTATGCCACGGCCGGTCCCGGAGTATTATATTATGACTATAAATTTGCCAGTGAATTTTTTTAAGATGATAATTTTTTTTCTGGTTGGGTTATCGGGAAACTTTAATGTGTCGCTATTTCAAGATTCATATTAAGCCATTCTAAGCCCTTTAATTTATGTGTCAATCAATAAATACATGAATCAAATCAAATAAATCCCCATACTAATTTTTTCTAACATACATGTCAACAAAGGAAAATAAAACAACAATTTAACAGAAAAAGGACGCTGGAAGTATGTTTCGAGTAATAAGTACCCATTCAATACTTCCAAAAAAATCACTGATTCTAAAAGAAGAAAAGAAGGTATGCCAAGAAAATATTTAAAATATTTGGCTTTTTACATATTTTTGTGAATTGGACCTAATTTCAAACACTGTCCAGAATACACCTTTTACTTACCTGATATATACAATTTATCATCCATTACCACACCCGCATGTTGACTCCGATTTTCCGACAAAGCTGGCAAGTATTCCCATCTATCAGCACTGGCATTATAGCGTTCACAATTCGATATGGCCATTTCATTGGGCCAATGATCACCATCATTATCGTTTAGCTCACAAACACCACCGACAGCGTACAAGAAATTATTGCCCATCGCATTCAAAGAGAAACGACACCGATCCGCCTGTATGGGAGCAATTGTTTTCCACTTGTCCTTAGTGGGGCAGTAACGAAAGCCAAAGGGGTGAATATATTCCTTAAGACATACATCATAAGAACCACCCACAATATACAGATCATTGCCTAAAACAGCAGTGCCATAGTTACCTAAAAGCAAAGAGCGTTTAAAAATATCAATAATTTATGACTAACACAAGGGAACAAAATTTAACTTTTTGAGTGTTGTTTGGAATTCTATAGCAGTTTTTTACTAACTTGAGGTCGCTGATTTCAAATCTAATCTCCATTTTTATCCATCAGCTCGAATTTTTAAGTTACAGGTACTAATCGTATTTTCGCCTATTTTCCAAAAAATTATAGTTCAAAAAATCATAATTTTTTTTTCATAAGCCGGATTTTAAAATTTGTTTTTTTTTTAAAAGATATCGTTGTTACCTTTGAAAAAAACGCAAATTTTTGAATATCACAAAAAAAATGACTGTGTCAAGGCTCTTTTATTCAAAAAAAAAAAAAAAATTACAAAAAAATTACACATTTTAATTTTCTTCACGCTGAAAGTTAATCGGTTGGGGGCAAATTGTTATTTTAATTAGCTTTATTGAATACCATATTAAAGTAGCTTTCTAAAACATGTATGTACGTAATAATCGATTGAAAATTGAATGAGTTACGCTAAGTTCGGTGATAACAGATTTTTCGCATTTTTTTGTTTCTACCCAAAAAAAAATTAAAATTTTGTATTTTTGAAAATCATGACAAATTTGAAAATTTATTTATAGTTTAATTTATAGTTTTGCCTCCTATTACAATATTAATTAACTGACCAAGTTTAATTAATCGGCAGTTGTCAATTTGGAAGTTAAGGGAGAAATATTAATTTTCCAAAAATAGGTCATTTTGTATGGGAGGTACCACAAGGGGTGATCCGATATAGAGCAAATTCATTCCTGATTCATATTTTCATAACCGTAAAACTTTCGCATTGTTTGACTGAATTCAGTGTACTTACAAAAAAGATATGTATGTAAGACTATTGGGGTGAGTTCGGTCATTTGTATGGGAGGTACCAAAAGGGGTATGGCAACGGTTTCGGTTTTTTTAGGGTTTGCCTACTTTTGTAAGATAAATATACTGACGAAATTTAAATATCCTCCGGTAGTCTGTTTGGCAGCTATCGAAGATATATTAATGATCCAAAAATAGGTAATTTTGTATGGGAGGTACCAGAAGGGGTGGGGATATTCCGCCCATTTACAATTCCATTAGTTCGTTTCGAAAAATATTAATACTGATAAATTTTCATAACGATCCGTTAAGGTTTGCTCGAGTTACACTTTCACAAACATATTAATAAATGTTATTTCTGTATGGAAATCGCGATTTTTGTAAATTTAGTTATCTCAGTAAATTGTTGACAAAATCAAAAGTTGTGCACAGATTTCAATGAAATAAAGCTCATTTGATTCAAACTATATTAAACTAAATGTTTTAAGACCAACACTGTGTTTTTTGTTGCATTATTTTTTTTATGAATTTTTAAAAAAACAATTTTTTTTTTTTTTAGTAAAATTATTGTTTTTTTTTTTAAACTACAACGATATCTCTGAAACTAATAGGCCAAATTAAAAACAATGTAGGCACGGGTTAAAGATAATTTTGTTGACGAGTTTAAGTTTTTTTTTTAATTGAATATGGTGAACCGTTTTCAAGTTATTTAAATATTTGTAGTGGAAGTACCTTAGTTTTGGAAATAACGGTATATCGCGAAAAGTCGAGCTGAAACGAAAAAACCAAGTGCAGATTTGGATTCAGCGTCCCAAATTACCTTTAAAACAATATTCAGTTCTTTAACAACAAATACCTTGTTCCCTTGTGTAATTAACGCAACTTACATTGTTCTATATGTGGAATCACAGTTAAACTTTCCCATTTGCCCACAGATGGCAAATAACAACTAATTTTATTTGTTAAACCATTCGTTTCAAAGCCTCCAATTGTGACTAACGCCAACTCCATGCCTCTGGAATTGGTCAGAACACTTGACGAGATAACCTCGTCCTCCTCCTTAGAGCCATGTTTGCGGTTCTGTTCTTGTTTCGCAATTTCTGCTCTTATCACGTCTATATACTGCTGCGAATCCTCTTCAGCCGATTCGGTGTTTGTTAACAATGTGCTCAAGTCATCTGTATCAATTTGATTGAATCTCACTTTGGCAAACAACAATCTGGTTAATTCGTCCTTTAGTCTGGCCTCCAGACAATATTGCAAAGTTATCTGTAACACCCTCTCCTCGGAACAATCAACTGGATAATTACACGACAGTATGTACTCCAACTGATCCCAAGTGAGATTTATCAAATCCGGCGTTTGGGCGAATTCATCCAGACGTGAACATATAAAACGATACGTTTTACGTTTCAATGCATCCAGTGCATATAAATCGGCTAAGGCTGCAATTGCTACACAATTTTCCAAATCAATTTGGGACTCCAAATAATTTGAACATGCCTCAATAACGGCTTTCATTTGCACATGTGTGGAGACTGAGAGAACATCTTGAACGTTATTACGATCCAACTCAAGCTTAGATGTGTAGGCATATTCTATAAGCAACTCGATGCCACGAGCATTGACGCCATTCAATTTGATTTCCGATTGGCGAGCTTCGCGCATGGCATCGGTGAACATGGCGCAGAAATAATCACTACAGGCGGCAAGAACAACACGGTGAGCCTGAAATGGAAGTTGACAAATAATTAATATGGATATAAAGGCATAGCATTAAAAAGAAAAGTAGTACAGTAGATGTTGCTTATAAAATAAATATACCGCCTATTTTAAATTATAATAATTCGTTTTTTTTTATATTTTCTTAAGAAATTTAAGTTGGAAATTTCAAATTCGGATATCTGAAATAAGGCTATATGAAACATATAAATTGCATCATTGACCACAAATGCATACAACATTGGTTGTGTATATAAAAGTTAAGAAAACGTATACAAAATTACAAAATATCGAACTATTGTAACAGATTATTTCAATTAAATGAATCGAACACTTATATTAAAGTATAATTTCAAATATTTACTGCGACTTGAAAAATCACTTAAAAATTATTTACTAAGGAATTTTTTAAACCAAAATTTTTTTGAAATTGCATTTTATTTGATCGCATTTATTAAAGCGATATTTTTATTATACGATTTGTCTCCACCATATTGGTTTTCTCAAATTTTATTTAACATTGTCTATCACTATTGCATGCTTACCTTAAAAGACCTTCCTTCCACTATAAGTGTTACATCGAACAGTTTGTCTGAACATCGTAATGAATTTAATCCCTGCAATAATGCCTCCGAATGAGAGGTCAACATAAAATTCGGTCCTGTGCGAGAATATGCAGACGATGACGTATTTTCACCAGGAACAACGGCTGCAGAATTTGAGCGTCGTTCCGCATTACTACGTAGCACAGAGGCGGCACCGCCAGCCATCTTTCAACGCTCTCTTTCGTCCAGAACTTGTATGTGAAAATCCCACGAATTTGTACCGGAACAATCAAATCCAAATCAAACCATGTAGTTATCCTTTAAGATGTTTTTGATGTCGTTTTTAATGCCGCTATTTAGACAGTTTACTGATAATTTTTATATATCTAAATAAATAAAGAGAATTTATTATGTATATTGAATGATTTAAATATGGTAGCGTAAGCAATACATGGTTGAATTGTTTGAAAAAAATGCTATTTTAAAATCAAATGTTTAACATAAATGAGGCAATCTTATTTAATTAGATCTAGTCAGATGCAAAAAATCGTTATATCAAATGGGATCAGATTAGATCAGTGCTGGTATAATTGTATCTTATTTGATTAAAAATTTGTCCCTAATTTTGTCCAGTATAATTACACAATGCAAAACCAATAACATCAGCATTCCCATAATGTTTGTTGATGTATTATGGACCTTTGGATGAATGTCACTTCCCGCATCAACAAATGGCATTCGCCATGCTGAAAAAAGTCTGGTCCTAAAATAAGATTTCCCGTTACAATAAACTAGGCCGCACGATCGTCGCTGACCTAGCCTCTGCCAATGTAACGTGGAACAACCTAAGAATCCTGTATAGAGATCGCACCAATTACAATTCTTTTTTGTATAGTTAAAGGAAGTTATATTTTTATGGACACAAGGTCAATAAAAAAAAGTCGCTTTTTTCAAAAATTTTAGGAAAAATTTCCTGTTTGGGAAAATCTTATTTCACATATTCTAGCATATCCCAAGAACTAGTTTCTTATTCAAAATGACGCCCAAATATTTCGTCTCAGAAAAGAGCTTCAGTTCGACAACGCCAGTTATATACAACTTGTAATCATGAGGTATTTGAGTTTGAATATAACTAACTCCGTTTTTTTTGTTGATAGACATTCAAATCACAACTAGTAGACCCGACTGACAGCGCTCGAAGGTCGTTTAGTAGAAGGTCACTTAAAATTGGGGCAAATCTACCAGTGACGAGAACAAACTCTGAGGCCTTCGATAGCTCAGTGGAAGCGACGTATACTAGCAATCCGAGGCACTGGCCAATCAACATCGATGAAAAATTACTTTCCAAATACTTTCGAGTTCTCCAGCCAACAAAACTCATCCTAGATGCTTCCACTAAAAAAATCCAGATTGTGCAAGGACCAAAGAAAATGTTTTATCAACACCGCAAAATAAATCGACAAACCCAGCTGGCGCCATCTTTGGTGGAATTTGGCAATTAAAATTCACAACAACAACACCTAACAATCCTTGACACAAACCTTGTTATCTACAAAGGAACCAAACAGAGTTGCCAACAATGATCGTACGATAATCAGATTATATGCCCGATCGAGTGCCGATAAAATTGAAATTCGGTATAAAGAATTATCACCCAAGCTATCCACCAGCCGTTACAACAACAACCTCGTCGTCTGTATTGATTCCTTAACGGAATCTATATCATTAAAAAATTTAATTTTGGCATACAGTGGAGTAATGCCAATACAGTACGAGCTCGATTTTCGCAACCGATAGCAGCCCAAGCCGGTTGCAGTTACCGAGATTGTTGCGCTTACCGAACCTCTATTGAAAATTGTTATTTTACCTTGTGCAAAATGGCCCACGTCACTAAAAAAAAACTGTACTATAACAGTCATTTGCTCACTCACATTGAACAGTGCCGTAACATAGCATGCAAATAAAAAGAAACATATAATTTCTGCGAAAAGTTGCGCTCATCGAGACTGCTTTTTTGAACGTGTTGCACTTATCAAGACTCGTACTGTATTTTCGATCTCGTCATCTTCGAAAGGAATTTCTTCTATAGTTGAATTCGCTTTCACATAATCATACGTAAATTTCTTCAATTGAAATCTCTGTAGTGATATCAAGAAGATAATCAGCCACAGTAGCAAACGTTGATTTTTCATTAAGGAGGTTCTGGTTTTATTATGTTCAGTGGCAAATTATCTTCATCGGACCACTGGTCATAAGGAAACATGTTTCAGCATTTCTTAATCATGTTAAACCGTTGTTTATCCCAAGAGGGTTGTTTATCCAAGTTAATAATGTTTTATCAAAACTCTACAGCTTGCCAACAAATAAACTTTACTTATATAAAAAAAAAAAATTAACCTTGTACAATAGTAATAGAATTACTGATTTCAATTGCATTTTTCTGAATTTCAGATAGAATTTTCGATTTTCACTTGGACTTTTCTGAAATACAATTGTAAAAGTTGTAATACTAAGACTACAACTTAAATCAATTCTTTTCCAGCAAAGCCTAAACTATTAAGCTTATTTTTCTTATAATTAGCCTACCAAATTGTACATACAAATGAAAATTTCTTATCACTCGTCTGCGTTCTTTGCACTTTCATTGACGGAGGCATACGCCGATCAAGTGCAAGGTTAGGAATTCCCCTAATCTTTTAAAGAATCAGCTATAAAATACGGGCTGACCTATTTTTCGCAAAACGTAATGAGTACAAACGTGTGCTCTGATGTCTCGTGTTTGTTTATCAATATTCTTAGTATTTCTACACACAAACGGGTCAATAATCTAAAATCGTTGTTTATGGCATATAAAGTTTGTGAATGAATATGCTGATATCATAAAGTGGAATATTATTTTATCTTGTTATTCGCATATGCATAAAACCAATAATATAATAGTAATAATACTATAGCAGCGCATTACCAAAATGTGTTATTTGTTTACAATCAACATCCAAATTGGGATTGCAAAGTGGGAGGTTCAAAGAAAAGAAGAGAAAACAATACTATTACATATTGGGCATGTCATTTTTCTTTTGTTCGCTTCTATGTGCTGAGGCTGTTGGTCGCTATCTATTGGCAGAAGTAATTAACACATCACTTGGAAGGGCGCGAGGGCAAACGGGGGAACTTGGAGAGAGGAAGAACATATGAGCGACCTTAATTGGTTTTAATTAATTTATCTATCCAACATCCGTCATGGCAGATCATTACAAAATGCTGTGCTCGCGCCATCCAGCTCCACCAATTACTTACCACACAATATGACGATTTGACTGACTGACTATTCTGCGTTTTCCGTCTATTTTGTGATTTTTTGGACACCACCACTAACACTGACAACCACTAGCAGCAGCAGACCACACCACCATTACCACCAACCTGCAGCAGCGATATTACCATGAAAGTTGATACCTCGTCCTTCTCTACAACGGCATCTGCTTTGGTTTCACAACGAATTTCACACTACAAACTACGAATTTTACTAAAATTCCGATTAATTCATTGATTCGAGCAACAGCTGGAACGCAGTGTGGCGAAATTTCAATGAAATTTTGTGCAAAAATATCAATTTATTTGACTACAAATAAATATGTCGAGTGGTGGTAAGAAAATGTTGACATTTCTCTGTGTGCTTTTTGCTTCTGCTGGATGTTTAATGTGAAAGAGAATGAAGAAAAACAAGAATGATAAATCAAAGATAAATGGAGAGAAAGAGCAGCAGAAAACAGTGATGGTTAAAATAATGGCAGACACTGTCTAATGTACCAAAATAACAGCAAGACTGCGGAAAAGTTAAAATAAAAAACAATTTATTGGTATGAAACTTACTGACCCCAAAATGAAACATTTTTTCTCAAAAAATATACGAAATTATCCTACTTATTTAATATTGTATAGAATCTCGGCAGAGAATCCTACTTATTTAATATTGTATAGAATCTCCGCAGAGAATCCGAAGATTCCTTTATTGGTCTCCATGTGTCCTCATGGGTGCCGGCGCCAACTTTGACCTTAGTGTCACCCTGTGGAATGCAACGATGCAATTTTTCTATTATTTTCTTTTATCCTCTTTTGACATATATCATAGCGAGGGGAGTTCTCGTGTAACCGCCGCAGCATACAGACGTATTGTATCGTATCGTTTTACAATGAACTATAAATAAAACTATACTTGGATTATATTTAAAATATCTAAGGCTCGTGTTTTATTCTGAAATAGAAATCCGTGTTATCCTGACAATTTTCAGAAGTGGTATCGATACTCCACTCATCGTAAAATAAACACACCGTTAATAAAATTTCTGTTTCGCGTTAAATGGAAAAAAAGCTCCAAGCCACAGCCGTAGACTGTGTTTGGAAGTAAACCGTTTAATTGCAATTTTAAGCAAATAAAATGGTCCACGTTTTATCCAGAATATGCTGGAATCGTTTACACCAAGAATCGTCGAATACATTGGAAAGTCCCGTTGTCTTGTTGTTTTGTAGCTGTGCTGCGTTCGTTGCTGTTCTGTTTGATGTCCGTCTGTTGCTGCGTTAAAAAAAAGAGAACATCGGTTTTGGCGGTAGAGTTACAAACACATAGATACACCAGAAATCAATATGAGCTCTGGTTATAATTTTAACAAATTAAAACTCGAGCAGCTCAAGAAAAAATGTCGAGAGGCTGGTTTACTACAAACTGGTAATAAGCCTGTTCTTATCCAACGACTTGAAGAACATTATTCGGTAGAGGACGAGTATTCAAGTTTTACGAACGGCTCCGAATTGTTAGGAAGAATAAACGCATTGGAGAAATCGGTAAATGAGGTGATACAAAATGGCTTCCGACCAAATGTGATATCGTCTCCTATGGATAATAGCAACACTATCGTTTTGCCGCAAGTATCATCTAGCGCTGCTGTTTCTTCGCAAAATGATTGTGTAGCTGTTGACACATCATGCGCTACGCCTATAATTCAACCTACAATACCACCAACCAGTAATCTCCAGCAAGCCGTAAATTTGTCTATTCCGTCTTCCATCGGTGCATCACATCTTCCCGTCAGCCAGTCAGCTGATAGTTATATGCCGACCTATTCTCGTAACACAACCCAATTGATGCAAATGACCGCAAATCCGTTAGTAAGTACAGGAATTAGGTCAACGTATTACCCGATGTTTACCGCGTGTACTGCGCCACCGTCTTACCCGACTACGAGTTCTGGTATCAGAACATTTTATACGACCCCCGTTATGCCGCCAGCATCTTTAGCAACAAATAATTTTAGTACACAGATCCCTGATCGAACAGGTGCCTTCTACGTCCCACAACCAGTCGCCCAGATGACATATCCGCCCATTAACCCTTACAACAACGTACGTGAAATAGTTGGCTTGTTGCCAACCTTCAACCCATCTCTCGATTCATCTTTAAATGCGCGACAGTTTTTTAGGCGAGTCGATGCTTTAAAACAAGCTTATGGCTGGGACGACAGAATTATATTGTTTGCTGTACAGCAAAAGATGGAGGGCCCTGCTAAATGTTGGATAGACGCAATCGAAGAAATATTCGTAACATGGTCTGATTTTTGCAGCCGGTTTATACAAGATTTTCCAGTTACTATGAATATCGCCGACGTACACATTAAAATGGCTAACACCAAACGTAGGGCCGACGAAGCGCCCCAAGATTTCTTTTATAAAATGGTAGCCATGGGGTCTAGGGCAGGTCTTAGAGATTCCGAAACTGTGCGTCATATCATAAATGGCATAAACGATGCTGATTTAAAAAAGAAAATCTCTAATGACTATACAACGTGCAACCTTTTGTTAAGGGATATTATAAGTTATTGTAATTATAACGAGGTTAGGACCACTACGTCAAAAGAAGCGAAAGTCGTACCGAAAGTGATGCCAACTCTAACAAATAAAAATAAACGAACTGACCAACATGATAACACCTCTTCAGTTAAATGTTACAATTGTTTTAAAATGGGCCACTTTTCAGTCAAATGTCCGGAACCACAAAGAAAGCCTCGTTGCAATTATTGTAAGAAGACAACGCACCCTACGGATAAGTGTCCAGATATTTCGAAATACGTTGTAAATCAAATTGAAGATGCATCACCATCAAATGGCGCCGTCAACAAAATAAATGATACATCAACGCCGGTACGCTCAACTGCTGGAAGTGATGTTATTGTTAAAGAAATTACGGTCAATGGTCGTAACACGTCGTCTTTTATAGATCCAGGCAGTAATCGATCGTTAATACGTAAGTCGTGGGCCGCTATGATTGGTATAGTGGAGCAAACGCGTGTTTTTTGGAAGGGTTCGCTGGAGGCCAATATGAGTGTACAGCTAAGGTGCGGGTCACCTTAGTAATTGATTGTCAATCGTTAAATGTTGACTTGCTCGTGGTAGAGGATGACTTTTTAACCGAAAACATTCTATTGGGTCGAGACATCTTGTGTGGAAGCGGAAAGCGATTGGTGATTGAAGGTGGAGACTGTCGATTAGAGAAAGTGAAAAAGGTCGAGTTGACATCTGACTTATCAGAACATGATGCCAAAGCGCTAAGAGCTTTGCTTGTTGAACATAGCAATTGTTTTGCGGAAAATACCTCTGACCTTGGTAAATGCAACGTAGCCAAAATTAAGATACAGCTCATGTCTGATATACCTGTACAAATTAAACCGTATAGAGTGCCCTTCGCCAAGCGTTTTGTTTTGACGAATATTACGGATGATTTGTTAAGGCATGGAATAATACGTCCGTCTGAATCGCCATATGCTTCTCCTGTGGTGCTGGTCGCTAAAAGCAATGGCGAACACCGAATGTGTGTCGATTATCGGCAACTAAATGCGATAACAACCAGAATACCGTATCCGATGCCCATCATGGATGAACAATTTGCACAACTGGCCGGTAACCGATACTTCACAACATTAGACTTACGAATGGGTTACCATCAAATAGAGGTAGATGACGATTCGAAGAAATATACGGCATTTGTTACACATGATGGACATTACGAATATAATCGTATGCCGTTCGGACTCGTGAATGCCCCTGCTGTCTTCCAGTCTATAATGAATAAAGTTATTTTGAAAATGGGTCGAGGAGAAACTCTGGCGTATTTGGACGATATCATCATCCCGAGCAGGACAGTTGATGAAGGTATATCGCGATTAAACAGGTTTCTCAAAATCCTCTCAGAAAGTGGGCTAACACTAAGGCTGGACAAATGCGTTTTCCTCGCTACGGAAATAACCCATCTCGGACACATTATAAATGGGAGCGGTATTCGGCCGGGGGAAGGGAAAATAAGTGCCATCAGAAACTTCCCCCCACCCACAAACACAACCGAAGTGAGAAGATTTATAGGCTTGACTAATTTCTTCAGAAAATTCGTGAAGGACTATTCGTTAATAACAAAACCAATTACGATGCTTTTACGGAAATCCGAAACCGTTTTTACTTGGGGTCCCGACCAGCAGCAAGCGTTCGAAAAGCTCATCGACATTCTTACTCAGCAACCTGTTCTTGCTCTCTATGACAGTACTGCTCAGCACGAGGTGCACACCGATGCAAGTAGTTTGGGTCTTGCTGGTATTTTGTTGCAGTCCAAAGAAGGTAAGCAGTGGAACCCGGTTTCGTACTTTAGCCGTCATTGCACTGAAACAGAAAGTCGGTACCATAGCTATGAGCTAGAAGCTCTGGCCGTCGTTGAGGTTCTTGACCGATTTAGGATGTGGTTATTGGGTAAAACATTCCGTTTGGTAACAGATTGTAGTGCTGTTGCTCAAATCAAGTCTAACAAGGAGCTTAAGCCGAAGATCGCTAGGTGGTGGATGAGACTCCAAGAGTATGACTTTACTCTTATCCATCGTGAAGGGAGCCGTATGCAACATGTAGATGCATTAAGCAGATCACCGGTTAGTCAACCAAAGGAGATAGATCCAGCCGGATTCATACTAAAGGTGACCGCTGAAATTGATGATTGGATTGTCACTATGCAGTTATCCGATGGGAAGGTTTTAAAACTCTTTGCTGTTTTGAAAGGTGAATGTTTCTCAGATCAAGCGAAGCAAATCAAAGCTGAGTATTCCCTTCGAAATTCCCGACTATATCGCAAGACTGACGATGGCTTGAAACTGGTGATACCCAAGTGTATACGTTGGAGAATTGTAAAATACTCGCATGATGACATGGGTCATTTTGGTTTGGAGAAAACGATGCAACGCATTCAACAAAAATACTGGTTCCCGAGAATGCGGAAATATGTGAAGGAGTACATTTCATCGTGTATACCCTGTTGTTACTTCAAGTCCCGTCCCGGAAAATCGGAAGCTCGTTTGCACTACGACAAAGTTGAGGCGATACCGTTCCAAACGATGCATATTGACCACCTGGGTCCCTTCCCGAAAAGTAAGAGAGGCTACTCTTATGTTCTTGCACTATCCGACGCCTTTAGCAAGTATTTAGTGGTCAAAGCTGTGAGGAACGCGAAAACAACTCCGGTGATAAACACAATAAATGAAATGACATCGTATTTTGGACTTCCGAGATGTATTATCAGCGACCGGGGCACTGCCTTCACATCGAAAATCTTTGAAGACTATTGTGACCACAACTCGATAAGGCACGTTAAAACCGCAGTTCGTACTCCAAGAGCCAACGGGCAAGTCGAGCGGGCTAATCAAACCATACTGTCCTACATACGCACTTCAGTTAAAAATCCGAAAGATTGGGATCTTACATTACGCGAGCTTCAGTGGACCGTAAACTCACAGAGAAATTCAACATCAGGCTTTACGCCAAATGAGCTTATATTTGACTTTAAGTTACGTGATATTGTCCACAACCACCTTGCCGCTGCTATTCATGATGATGTAGAGGATGATGCTGTTCCCATTGTCGTAAAAAGAAATATGGCTGCGGAGAATATCGACAAGGAGCGTCAGAAATGGGAAAAACGGTTTAATGCCAAACATGCTAGCCCGAAACACTATGCTGTGGATGATATGATTGTTCTGGAGAATGAAGCGCCTGCGACGGGAGAGTCCAGAAAGCTGGAGCCTAAATTTCGGGGTCCCTACATTGTTGCCAAGGTTTTGGGTAATGACCGATATCTAATAGAAGATGTGCCCGGAGTGCAAATTACTCAGAAGAAATTCTCATCAGTTTATACGGCCGATAAGATGAAACCGTGGTGCCGTGGCTGTCCGAATCTAGATGAAACCACTGATAGTGTTGGCGATGAAATCGAGGACGATTTGGGGTCAGAATAGGCCGAGCTGTCACCCTGTGGAATGCAACGATGCAATTTTTCTATTATTTTCTTTTATCCTCTTTTGACATATATCATAGCGAGGGGAGTTCTCGTGTAACCGCCGCAGCATACAGACGTATTGTATCGTATCGTTTTACAATGAACTATAAATAAAACTATACTTGGATTATATTTAAAATATCTAAGGCTCGTGTTTTATTCTGAAATAGAAATCCGTGTTATCCTGACATTAGATATATATGATTTCTTTTCTTCAAATTTTTAAATATAAGACTTTTTATAACAGTTGTAATATGTTATTTATTTTATTTATTTTATTTATTTTATTTATTTTATTTATTTTATTTATTTTATTTATTTTATTTATTTTATTTATTTTATTTATTTTATTTATTTTATTTATTTTATTTATTTTATTTATTTTATTTATTTTATTTATTTTATTTATTTTATTTATTTTATTTATTTTATTTATTTTATTTATTTTATTTATTTTATTTATTTTATTTATTTTATTTATTTTATTTATTTTATTTATTTTATTTATTTTATTTATTTTATTTATTTTATTTATTTTATTTATTTTATTTATTTTATTTATTTTATTTATTTTATTTATTTTATTTATTTTATTTATTTTATTTATTTTATTTATTTTATTTATTTTATTTATTTTATTTATTTTATTTATTTTATTTATTTTATTTATTTTATTTATTTTATTTATTTTATTTATTTTATTTATTTTATTTATTTTATTTATTTTATTTATTTTATTTATTTTATTAAATTTATTTCTAATTTAAAGAACAAATGAACTGAGCCTACACCAATGCATAAAGAATTGTGAGCACTCTTAATATTGCCTATCAGTTGCTTCAAATCTACTCCACCAGATTCTACTCTGTGGTTACTACTATTTCAATACAAAGATGGTACTATATGTAACGCTATGTTTGACGCTTTCCAACACTTAATTTCGTTCGCGTTGTGCATCAGAATCAATCTCAATTTTACCGGCATTTTTCTCCGCTTCATGTGAGAAAACTGCAAACTGAAACTTTTGGAATGGCCACATTACAAGATATGGCTACCATACACTCTCCAGGGTCTCCTGGTAGGTGCGAAAGAACCGGCCGTTTGTGCCTTCTACCACAGCGGGAAGTTCATAGCAGTTTCCACCGTGTAAGTATTAATTAATTAATGGTTATCGTTAGGCAATACTAATTATATGTTCCATCTTTAGCTAGATTACTACCCCGAGATCAATGTGAATTGCGATGCGTTTAGCAGTGCGTCTATAGCCGGTTCATCATTGTCTTCCAGGTGTGCCGACTCATGGCGCAATGTGTTGGTTCCCGTGAACGAAGGCGTTCTGAAGCGCATCACGCGCACCTTTTTTGAGAGTGGTTTTGCCGAGGCCTTGAATGAGGCTCGCGATAATCAAACAGTTAATGCTAATACAATGATTTCATCTGTGGCCGAGTTCACGTTTCAGGCGATGGAATTTTTAAAGCGCGTCAAGGTCAAAATTTTTCCTCACATGAAAGAACAAGGAGTTGCGTGTATAGCTAAACATTCAGAAACTAGGTAAGACTGAATAGGAAAATAATATAATTTGTGATAAATTGTTTTTTTGTTTGTTTTTTTAGGGACTGGATACGTTCCTACATAAGGTGTGTTGTCTGGCATCCGAATTGCTTTAAAATAGCAGTTGCCGGTATGGACGACATTGTGCGCATTTATACTGATGAGCCCGCAATTATGCCAGTATTAAAGGTGCTTTTATAAATTAATTTTTACAAATGTGAACATTGCCAATAAATGTCCTATTTTATCAATAACTTTTCCAGAGTGCCTCACAAAAAATGATATCCTGTATGGCTTGGCGTCCCTACACCGCTGCCGAACTGGCTGTGGGTTGTCAAAAAGGCATTTGTCTTTGGACCATGGACAATAATATGCATATAACTCGATCCACATCGCAAGCTGTCTTTCTAAAACAGTATGTAATAGACTGTTTCTATAACTATGATTTTTAACAAGTTAACAATGGTATTTTTTTAAATCATTTCTAAAGCCCCAATCATTGTCCCATAACATCACTACAGTGGAATTCTGATGGTACTCTACTCGCGTCAGCATCTATTGGCGACACAGATGTAATAATATGGAATGTAGATAAAATGCAAAATACAGCCCTAAAACGTGTGGGACCACCTTGTTCGCTTTTAAAATGGTCACCCGATGGATCGTGTCTATTTTCTTCGACAGTTACAAATGTATTTCGGGTATGGTCTTGTGAAAACAAATGGCAGCCAGAACGTTGGACCATAAATCAGGGTACTATACAGTCGGCATGTTGGTCTCCTTGTGGAGGTTTTCTTCTGTTTATTACATCGGACGAACCTATGCTATATCGTTTGCAATTCTATGAGGAGCAATTGTTTAAAAGTAAGTAATCTTATTGGTACTATCCATAGAAGGGCAGTGGAAAACTTTTCGAAATTGTGCAAAATATAAAACAATTTCATAGCTTTCCTTATGTTTCTGTAAGAAAACTGCCTATAGTAATCGTAACAGTTATGACACGAGGCAAGCTACAGGTGAGTTTTGGCAAGAATTCCGCCATAATTTGTATAATGCTGCCAACAACAATATTAATATCATATATCTACAATATGATTAAGTGACTTTAAGAAAGTAATCTGAAAAATTGAACAATAAACATGTAGAAAGTTTTCTTGAGATGGGAGTATATATGAAACCAGAAGCAAATTTCCTATAAAACATGTAGCAGGAAGTCCAAGAGAATTCTGTCCAAGGAATTTTCTTAAAATTTCTCAACAAAAGATACATATCAAGAATTTTCTTTATAATATAAAATAGAAATATAGAAAACTTATGGTTAAGGGCATTTATTTAAGCACCAGAAAGCGTTCATATAACATCACTGACTTATGAAATCTATCTCTTATTTTCAGATGCCTCTAGTACCAAACAGGCTTTGCCAATAGCAGACCTCACTAAGATTACCGTGGAAAATCGTGAAGTTGGCGGTCAGCCTCAATGTGTTGCTTGGGATCCTAATGGTTTCTTTTTAGCCATCACCTTTAAAGACTCACCCTGCATTGCCATATTCTCCACCTGCATCCAGAAGTTCAATTTAACTATATCACCTGCATGCTTTCTGACGGGCGTTGGTGCGGAATATCCTTCGTACATATGCTTTCAAAGCAAAAATCGTAAGAATTCGGATTCGGTATTAACTATAGGCTGGTCCAGTGGTCGTATACAATACTTTCCATTTGTCAACATGTGAGATATTCAAACAAATATTTGTTGTAGAATTAATTTTAAGGTGCATACATTAATATAAGGAGTGTTTTTTATTGTTTCTTTATTTAGACATTTGTTATCAAATTATTACAATAATTTGTCCTTTATTACATGATTTCTTCGTGTGGGGGATATAATAACATCAATTCAATTGTGTGTGTTTTTACGTGTATATTAACAAAATAAAAATGAGTAATTAAAGTTTATTATTTTATAACAACAAAAAAATAGTCTTAATCATAAATATTCTTCAATTTCCTTCAAATTCTAACAGTTTAAATACTTTTCTTTTACATTTAACACTAATGGAAAAAAATTTTGGTATCATTTTTTGTTTTTACTTCAAAAAGAGAGTTTTGTTTTTAAGAGGAAGGGCACAAAATGGTCACAATTTGTAGAGTTCTTTGTTTAATGCTATTCAAGTTATACAATTAACAATCACATTTTATCGTTTCATAAAAGGGAGGAGTAAAGATGAGGCGAGGAGGTCTAAGAAATACAATAACATAATGTACAATTTGAATTGCTTATCTCAAAAAGAGAGGAGGAGAAAAATTAACAATCACATCGAAAAATTGGATACAGTTGATAAATTTTTAAATACATCACATTTAAACCACTTAAAATAAATTATCTTTTAACGTTTGGCATAAAATTAAGTCGTAGGCAATATTCTCAAAATAGTATCAGTTGTTAATATTCGTTTTTTTTTTAGGGACTTCAAGAACCTTGTATCATATGACATTTGGCCCAATCTTTAGGAAAATGACTTTCAATAATTAAAACTATTTTACCAATTATATATCGCCGAAAAAGTAACCCAAAGCTGTGGCTGCTTTGACGCGCACAAAATGATTTTCGTCTTTGAGGAGAGTAGCAAGTTTATTGCCGACTGCTTCGCTTTGTGGATTGCGATCGGTCAGAAAATTGTGTAATATACCTGGAAATAAAAGAAAAGAGAAATAAGTTCAATAAATTATTTGAGTCGTATCGGAAAATTGAAATACATCGAAGGTAATTTAATGAATTGAAGAATGTTCTTGTTCACATCCATTATAATGATGGTGAATTTAGGGGAAAATAGGCAGAAAACAAATTGTCGGAGTTATAATTATACAAGTGGATTGTTGTAGCATAATAAGTGCGATCTGTCGTTTTCGTTCCGGTTGCTAAATTTAAAACGGTGTTTATTTTATCTTGACGTAATGGCTGCTAGCTACGGTATTTAGTCATTCTCGTAAAATGAAAACTCTCAGCCAAATTAAATTTCAAAACAAAGAGATTCCAAGAAATGGTCTGCTTTTCAATAAAATTCAGTTTCTAAACCAAATATTGTAAATCAGCCCCGAGCTTAAATTAACTTTATAATACATATCTGGCATATGCCAACTTAACTTACCAATGACAATGGCAGCACTACCCCGAACTTCCGGCCATTGACTACGCAGCTTTGGTATGCAAGAATCTATAAAATCTTGAATATGATCTGTCAATTCCATGGACTAGAAATAAAAGTATAACATAACTATTAAAAAATTTACAAAAATATATTTTAAACTTACAATAACTTTAACAAAATCCACAATGAAATTATTATAACTTAGTTGACCGTGATCTAACAAATGGCGCTGGGCCATATCGTTAACTTTAATGGAGTGCAATAAACTGCAAACTTTGCGCAGGGTACCCTTACAAGCCTACAACAAGAAAATAAATGTAATTACTATTAGTATTTTATTTTTAAATCATTCTTGTGATCTATTGCTTACCCTGATAATAGTAGCTTCACCTTCGCTTAAATGCAATAGCAAAGGAAAAAGATTTGCTATTAACTGTTCTCGCAATGCTTCATTGGATGAATTTGGCGATATGGTGCCATCTTTGAGTGAAATTTTCGATTCGCATAAATCTCCAAATAGTATAATAGCAGCTTCACGAATTTCCAGCGAATAGCTACCAAAGAATGGTCGTATACGTATAGCCAGCGAGACATGGAAAGATTCAACTCTATCACTGGGCAAATTTTGTAGAATGCGCGATAAACCACGCATACTTTCTAAGGGGATGTTAATAAGGCATTCGCTGAAAGATAATACAAAGAAAATATATGAAAAATAATAAAAAGAAAAATGTGATTTGTAGACAATAATTCTATTGTATATAGATAGAATATCGAGGCTACATTGATGTGTTCATTTATATTTACAGTATTAAGCCCTAGACATAACTTTTTGTTGTTATAACTCTTTAAAGTGATATTCTTAATAATGATTTCAAAAAACTTACCTTGCTGTATCATCGATACCCTTTAGCAAAGCTGTTATAGCAGTCTCATCGTATTTGTCAATATCGTCTTCGGTTAGTAGGCCTACATAGCCCATACCCTGAATGCTCAGACCACGCACTGTGGCATTGGGGTCACTCAAAGCCGACGTTAAGTGATTCATTATAGTAGAAGATATTTCACCACATGGTTTCAAGGGTACCATGCGTGAGTACAGACCTACCGCCGCCACCCTCTGGCCATCATACGGCGAGGCAACATATCTACTGAGCGTCGTAACAACTTGTTTCATTTGACTGGAATTTATATCAATTTGATTGGACAGACCAATGGCCATGGGTGTTAATAATTCTATGAAATTTTTGAGATCAGTGCTAGAAGATAAATGGGTGTGTACGGTGAGAACGGTCGAGATTTGTTCCATTTCTAAACTATCGAGGAATTTTTGGAAAGTTTCCAAAACCACTTGGCATGGATTTAATTTAACGCTATCCTTGTTGGGAATAAAACCAAATTTGCTTTTGCTAGCAGCACTTGATTTTGATTCGCCCATAATGGGTGAATTGCTGCGTGCCACACCCGTTTGCATTGGGGCCGCAAGATTCGTGTAAGAAGCCAATGATGTTAGCAGCATGGTAAACAACTCGGGAAATTTCAATTTTAATTGCTGAAACAAAAAAAGATATAAAATTTAAACAAACAAAATTGTAAAATTACTGATACTACATACCTCTTTAATATCTCGGCAAGGCATCATTTCGTGAAGAGCGCAAAATATGGCAAACGGTTGAACACTTGCTATCTTCTGACGATCTACACATGGCTCGTTGGGTTCGTACAGACAAGAAGAGGACAGTATTTGCAGGAAATTTTCAAGTAATATGCCAGCCAAATCACTGTCTGTACATATTAAATGCCAATACTCAACAATGTTTCTAGAATTTAAATTAGGTTAAGCATTAAATTGTCAATTCTTTTTAAAAATTTGATGTATACACATACTCTTCATAGGGCAATTGTTGTGTAAGCATTTCACAGCATACCAATTTCGGATGATGTTTGGTTAAGGCTACCAAAGATTTTAGAACTCCCGATTTAGCACGGTTCACATCACAAGCATGAATGGCCTGAAATATATAAAATTTTTATAATTTTAATAATTAAGAGAACAAAGAGCTTAATTTTTATAAACCGCTTACAAGGTTTAAATCCTTAAAAGAAATTAATTTTTTAAAACTTAAAGCTTTAAATCTATAAACAGTTGAATTTTTAAATATTTGAGGAATTGAATCTTTAAAGAGTTATTTTTAAGTCTCATTTAAACTACTGACAAATGTTTAAGCCCTTTTAAATTTTCCGACACAATATTATGAACTACTCTTTACAAAAGAACATTTATTGTACTAAAAACAACAAAATTTACGATTATGTACAATTATTGTAACGAAAAGCACATTTATTGCAACAAAAAGTAATATCATTATAATTTATTGAACCACAAAGTACAACTTTTTGTACAAAAATGTACAATTATTGTACCAAAAAGTACAATTACAGTACAATGTACCAAGAAGTACAATTTATTGTACTACAAAAGTATCTTTATTGTACATAAAAGTAAAAGTTACTGTACCAAAATGTAAATTTTATTGTACTAAAAAGTACTTTTATTGTACCAAAATTTACAATTTATTGCACTAAAACGTAATTCTATTGCACCAATAAAAAAATTTGAACCACCAGAAAGTACAACTTATTGCTCCAAAAAGTACATTTATTGAACCAAGAACAAAAACATCAGCAAAAAACTACAATTTATTGTATTTTAAAGTACTTTTATTGTATCAAAAAGTACAATTTATTGTACCTAAACGTACTTTTATTATAACTTTAATTGTACCAGAAAATGATTTACATTGTATCTTAAAGTACTTTTTTTGTACCAAAAAGTTCAATTTATTGCACCAAAAAGTAAAGTTATAGTATCAATAAGAACTTTAGTTATCATTACTACTTTCAATGCGCCAAGAAGTACTTTTATTATATGAATGCTTCATTAAATTAACATTAAATTGAAATCACTAGCGGTTTTCACCCTTTGAGTTAACTTTACAACCTTGTTTAATTTACTACCATTTTACACTACAAAGCATGAGCGTCTTTTTCGGGTGTATTGTAAACTTTTGAATCAGCTAATTTTTGTTTTGGTTTTAATCAGTTTAATCGCTTAAATACGTAAATACTTTAGGTTTTTATCCATATTCTTCCAAATTCTTTTAATAGTTATCACATAATTTAAAATTAAAAATAAAACCAAATATTTTTGGCAGCAAATGTTTTTGATGATCAGCTGTTTAATTCTGGTAAATTTATCACACATGTTTACTACAGCTTTTTGTGTGATTTTTTTTAACCCCGGCGTAGTAAAAGCAGTTGTCTTTTTTTTAAATCCACCATTTCCAAATTTCAATGTATATAAGTGTTTAAAATGTTCTAAGATGTATCAAAGAACATTATTTTGTAAAAATACTTTAATAACAATATTTCATTTTCTGTGCAATGTTACACCTCAACGATTGCTAATTTTTGATCGTCTAATATGACGTTTTGTTTCGCCCGTGTTTCAGTTTGTCGAACCAAAAATTTCCATCAATAAAAGCTCTTTTTTGTTTCACTCAAAATAAAGAGTAAAAAAACCAAAAATATCAATCGTTCGCCATTTGGCGTACGAATGGTTGAAAAATAAGTTACAAAAACAGGCCATTAGTCTCTTACATTTTGTTGTTGCAGTGTTGTAAATGTTAGTACGTTTACTACATTAACAAGATTAACAAGGTCTACAAAGGGTACTTTACTACCAAGGGTGAATACCGCTACTGATAGATTTTATATTTTTAATACTTCATCTTCGAATATTAATTGCACTTACCGCTAAACTTTCTTTCACCAAATCCGGTATGGCATGGAATAGTTCCGAACCCTTCTGTTGGATAAAAAACTTCAAAACAACTGAAGCGCCAATGGCAGAGCTATGTTCTGGATCTTTTAAACCAATAAGCAATGTTTTACTGTAAGAAAAAAAAAACTTACAGAATTAAATATCTCTTAGCAAACCTCCTTTCATCACAACAACTTACCAAAATTGTAAATATTGAAAATTTGATATACGCAAAGCTATAATTTTAGCAATATCGCCCGCAAGAGTATAAATATGTTTCGGATCATCGGTTATAATTTGTTCTTTGACATTTTCAATATCCTTCACCCAATCCGTTTCGCTGTCGGCTATGGTCAGCGTTTCATAGATGCAAGCAATCTCCAGAGTCTTTTGTAATATATCCACCGATACTTGCCTCACCGTGCCATTGGAATCTATGCAGCGTGGCACTATTTTACCCAACATTTGACCAGTTTGGTTAAATTTCGAGGGTGCTTCACAGCCTATTTTCATGGATTTTATGTAGACCTCCAGGGTGTTGTTGTAGACGTGGCTAGCACATATACGTACTTCAGAATTCTTATCTCTTATCCATGTTTCCAAAATGGTGATAATCAAATCCAGCGTTGAAGGCGAAGGGTCCAATTCTATGATGACTTTGACTAGTTTAT